>VXAU01005715.1:6605-22361 GCA_013399695.1 Formicarius rufipectus | reverse complement strand
CCGCAGACTTCCAGACAACGCCAGCGACTCGTGTTTATTACAAAAGAACTCATCGTTCCCCATTTACAAAGGAGCCCCCCAAAACTAACAGTTTCATCTAAGTCTTTTGTACAAAAAAATAGCACTTTGGGACCCAAAAAAATCACCCCAAAAATCAACCTCCTGGGGTTTTATGACATCAGCCACCAGATTCGTAAAAACCAACCCCCCTCCCCCCAAAGTAAAATAGAACAGAGATGGGACAAGATCAAACAGGGAGAGAATTATTGCCAGTTTAGGGGGGCCAGACCCCCCCAGGACCCCTCTCACTGCATAGAGAACCGGCCCCGGCCCCCCTGGAATTAAGGGGTGACAGTGGATTAAAGCTGGGAGATGGGGGCAGCCTCGGGGACAGCCTCCACCCCCAATAACCCCCCCAAAACCTTGGGGGAGCAGGAGAGGAGTGGGGGCTCTTGTCCCCAGCCTGTCACCCCTTCATCAAAGGCACGTTTGTGTGTGTGTCCCCGGGAATGGCTGGGGGGGTTCTGGGGTGCTTGGGGGGTGCCTCAGTGGGGTTTGGGGGTGCTGGAAGCAGGGGAGGGACTCCGGTGCCACAGAGCCTCCATGGGGATGACTGAGTCCAGCTGCACTCCCTGTACGAGAGCAGGGATGGTGGTGCCCTTCACACCCCCAAATCCTCTGATCTCCCCCCAAAACACAGGGGTGCAGCCCAGGCTCAGCACAGAGCCCACCCCGGGGTCTCCTGGGATCCCCCCCCAGCTGCATTTCTATAGGAAAGTGAAGCTCCATCAGGGACAACAACAGGAAACATCACCGAGGAGGGAGCAAGACACAGGGAACATCCCCAGGGGAACACNACACCCCATGGCAGAGCCCGATTCCCCAGTAGGGGTCCGGGATCGGGTTTGGCACTTGATCCTCAGGGGGCATGGGGGGGCTGGGACGGAGCAGAGTTGGGCTTAGGGGGGTCAGGGACCACCCCCCTACCCAGGGTGGGGGAAATCACCTATTGACAATTAAATTAAGAAACCTCCTTGTTTTCTCCCAATCCTTTGTGGTTTCCAGGGAGGGGAGCTCATAGTGCTTCACTGGGTATTAAAATACAAACGCTTAAAGTTTCCTATATAAAAATATACAAATGCAAAAATAGATATCAAGAGAGAGAGCGCAGGGCGGCGGGGCAGGGGGGTGGGGGCAGGCCCGGCACCCCCTCCGTGCAGAGCTTCTGCTGCCTTTGCTTTTTACAAAAGAACACAAAACCAGCCGTGCTTCACAGTTCGGCCCTGCTGGCTCGGAGCTCCCAGGGGATCTGGGGGTCCCTGGCTCCTGGGAAGCCAATGAGTGTGGATGGACTTGGGGAGCAGGGGGGACAGGGGCACTGGAGGGGCTGGTTGCTTCAGTTCCCCTCCAGAGGGTTTCCCAAGGGACTTTGGCACCTCAGCCCCCACTGCCAGTGCCCCCTCACGGTCCCAGCTCTGCCGGAGCATCTCTCAGGAAAAGGGAGTGTTTCCAGGAGTGGGGTGTCCCTGGAGGTGGGGGGGTATCTCCAGTGTGAGGTGTCCTGGGACACGGTGGTGGGGTGGCCACTCTCCACATCCCACAGAGATTGTGGGATATCCCCAGGCAGGGAAAAAGAACCTATTTGTAGAAAATGCTCCAGCAGAAGCCCTGAGGGGGGAGGACATCCCAAGGCAGGTGGGATTCATGGCTCCTGGGGGTCCTTTCCCTCTGCCCCCCCAAGAGCAAGGGGGTCACACACCGACCCCAACACTGCAAATGGGGACAGACCCAGGCCCCTCCACTACTCTGGGACACCTTCCTGTGAGCTCAGGACATTCGTCATCCTTGGAGCCAGGACAATTCCACATCCCAGGGTCATTCCTAGGATCCCCACCCTACTCTCTGCTCCCCTCTCCAGCTCAGACTGACTTCCTGCTCAGCTCACCTCAAAACTGCTGCTTGGAAAATAGCCACGATTTCCCCCACGGGCTCCCTGCAGCCTCTGGGGGGCAGGTTGGGATCCACATTCCCCATCCCACCCTGTCCAGGATCAGCCCCCCCGGGCCTGTTCCCAGCAGAGGGAGCATGGATATCGTCTGGGGCAGGAAGGGGAGGGTGTGGGAGGAAGAACAGAAAGGATGGAGCAGTCCCGGCCCTCCCATGGCGGGAAGAGCCAGATATTGGATAAACAAAAACGTTTTTCCTGAACTGTACCCCATTTCCAACACCCTGTTTTTTAAGGAGCCACCTCCAGCAGTGCCACAACAAAACCCCTGAGTGCCATCCCATGTCCCTGCAGCGCTTCCCCTTCACTCTGGGCTGGATGAGCTCTGCAGATGCTCCTTTTCCCCAATTATTATTAAGACCAGTGTTGGCTGTAAAAAAAAATCAAAGTTTCACCCGATGAGGCTCCAGCTGCCCCCAGAGTGTGTCCTGGCCAGGTCTCAGCTCCTCTGCCCATGACCTCCCACCAAAGCAACTTCACGTGCTCCAATCAAATGGGATAGGGATCCCAGTGCTCCACTCCCACGGAACAGGGATCCTTGCCAAGAAAACAGAAAAAAAACAAAGATCCAAAAAAAGCCCCACCAAGGTCCAGTGCCGGCAGGGGAGAGCAGCAGGAGTACAAGGGTGAAAAATACAGTGAAATCTCCCCCAGAAGAATGACAAAGGACTTACAGAATCACCTCAAAGCAAAGCATCCAACAGCCCAGGAGAGGGGGCTGAGGGAATTTTAGGGATTATGATGTAAAACGGAATACAAGGGAAGGAGAGCTCGGGCACCGTCCGAACCGCCCCAGAGGGACGACCTGCTCCAGGATAAGGCATCAAAGGGACCACGCCATGGTCGCAGCAACATCTCTCTTCTCTCTCGAACAAACACANTGGGGTTTTTTCTTTTTTGCTAAAAGGATCACGTACTTTTACCAAGGCATGAAGGTGCCGACAGCGGCTGTGAGGGCGACGGACCTTGGGCAAGGAGAGGGAAGGAGGGGACAAAAAATAATAATAATAAGGTCAAGCCGAAATTAAAAAATATATATATATAGCTCTGGCCTTCGAGTGTGGTCAGTGGCCCCAGAGGTGGCAGCGATCCCAGTCGAGGAGCTGGGTTAGTGCTGGGGTGCCAAGGGCCCCTCCCGGTGAGGCGGCTCCGGGCTCAGAAGCCGTTCCCGCTGATGTTGATGGACTGGAGGTCGGCCACCTGCATGACGTTGATGCCGCTGCTGGCCAGGCGGGCGATGCCCTCGGGGCAGATGGCCTCCATGGCCACCATGTTGGTGGCAATGAGGGCCGACGGCGTGGCCCCGCCGTTGCCCTCGGCCGAGGCCGCCGTGTCCATGGGGACGGCCGAGACGTTCATGGCCACGTTGGTGGCACCTCCCTTCTTGTTCTGGTGGGTCTTGATGTGCTTGGAGAGGTGGTCACTGCGCATGAAGCGTTTGGGGCACTCTGAGCAGGCAAATTTCTTCTCCCCTGGGAAAGGCAGGGAGGGGGTGGTGAGGGAACCTAGGGGGAGCTAGATGGGATTTTGGGAAGAGGGTCCTCCCCCTGGGAGTGGGGGGGCCCTGGACAGGCTCCCTCGGGATGCAGTCTTGGCCCCAAGAGCTAAAGGAGCATTTCACAGAACATCAGGTTGGAAAGGGTCCCACAGGGGCCATCCGGTCCAAGCCTTGAGTGAATGGCCCATACAGGGATTGAACCCACAACCTTGGCCTTTTCAGCATCAGGCTCTAACCTACTGAGCTCGTTTCAGGCTTGGCAGGACACTGCCAGGGTTTGGGATGTTGGGGTCACTGGGGCTGTGCCGTGGTGCCCTGGGGGTGCCCCTGGCCCTACCTGTGTGTGTGCGCTTGTGCCGCTGCAGCTCGTCCGAGCGGGTGAAGCGCTTCCCACAGAGCATCCAGGTGCAGATGAAGGGCCTCTCGCCTGTGTGCCACCGCAGGTGCGCCCGCAGGTGCGAGGTCTTGCCGTACACCTTCCCGCAGCCGGGGATGTGGCAGATGTGCTGCTTCTTTTTACCTGGATCCCCAGAGCTCCTGCAAAACAAATCCCAGCGGAAGGCTTAGACCCACCCTTGGAGGGAGAAGCAAGTTCTGCTCGCAGCGAGCTGGATCTGAGTGGTCTGAGTGTGGAGGTGACATCGAGCTGGGGGGTGTGGACCTGCTGCGGGGCAGAGGGTCCCTCTGCAGAGGGATCAGGACTAGCTGGAGCCATGGGATCACAGGATTAGGCCCATGCTGTTAGGTTCAACCAGGCCAATTGCTAGGTCCTGCTCCTGGGTCATGACAGCCCCATGGATCACTCCAGGAATGCATTGGAAAGCTGGAAAAGAACCTGGGAGTGCCGGACACGAGCCTGCATGTGCCCATGTGGATGTGGCACTTGGGGACATGGGTTAGCGGTGGCCTTGGCAGCACTCGGGAAATGGCTGGACTCAATGACCTCAGGGGCCCTTTCCAACGTAAATAATGCCATTGGGGGTACCAGATCTATGGCAGAGCAGCCTCACCTGCCCTCTCCTTCCTTGCAGTAGGGACAGGTACAGGCTTCCCTCCGTGTTTTCCGTCCCTGCTGGGGCTGTGGATCAGGACTGGTCTCTCCCTCTTCCACCGCTGCACTCTCGTCCCCCAGCCCGTCCCCGCTTGCGCCATGCAGGCTCAGCTGAGCTCCGTGATCACCTGGAAGAGAATGGGACATTCCCTGAGAATTAGGGCAGGTTCCTCACCTGGAATTGAGGGCCTTTCCCAAGGCCTCTCTACAAAGTTGAAAGGGTCTCAGCTCGACCAAGGTGTAGGAGTTATTAATCCCACCATTCTCCCTCAGCTTTCCTTAGGCTCCTGACATTCCCCTAAAGCCCTGGGCTCTTCCTGCCCTCCCCAGCCCCCAGCACAGTGGAAGGTCCCGTTTGCCCACATGCTCCAGTTTTGGTCCAGGCCTCTGATTTGTACCCAGGAGTGAGGTGGGAGCTGCAACTCTCCTGAGAAACAGTCCCCTGCCTCCCTCCAGCCACCTGCCGTGCCAATTACTAGCTATTCCAGCAGAGAAAACAGCAAAATTCCAGTCAGAGCCACATTCATGTTGGGGATACAGCAATATCCAACACTGCTGAGGGAAACGTGGGATTCTCCAAATTCCACCACACTATTGGCATCACTCAATCACAAGGATCACAAGGAGTGATCTCCTTTGGAGACTTCAGGGGGGGTTGAAGCCTCTCTGTTCATCATCTGTTTATTGCTCTGCCACTTCCCCAATCCCAGCCCCACACATGGGGTATTTCCCTTCCAGCTCCACTCCTTGATTATGTTCCTGCTGAAGAGCCAGAGCAGGGATGACAGGCTGACTAATCTCTTTTTGGCTGTAGTTAACAGATGCCAATGGATCTAATGGCAGATTTAGAGCAGAGCCACTTCCGGACAGGCAACTACGTCCTTGGCTTGGATTCCAGCCCCAAATTCATCGTTTTCCTATCAGTTTCCTCATGAGAAGGATGCTCAGTCATCTTAATGCAGCAGGTTTGAGACAAAACACACAGGGGCGCAAACACTGCTGCTTGTTGCGGAGATGCTCTGCAAAGGCTGAGACATGAAGCTTCAGCAGGGGATTCTTCCCCAAAAACACCCATCTGAGGCCTTTCCTGGTGCTGTTTACCAGCAGCTCCAGTGAGGATGAGGCAATGGGAAGGAGTTTGACTGCCAGACCTGTCAAAGGCAGGGTGCCTGAGAGGTGCTGGCTGCCCACTCCATCCCCTTTTCCCAGTACCTGGAAGCTGCTTCTTAAACAGGGACCTCAATCAGCCCAGAGTTGCAGTTTCCAAAGCTGCTGTTCCCAAACCCCAGCCCATAGTTCTGCTTGCTGGGGTCATATTTTGGGTCCCAGAGTGGGCTATGGGCGGGGGGCGTGTCTCAGATGGCTTTGCAGTCCTGTGGGCATTGGTTTTGGGGTTTCAGGGGGGATCCCACAGATCTGTAGGGTGTCTTAGGACTCCATGGGGAGGTCCCTGGGACTACGGGCAGGTGTCCTCTGGAGCCTTGGGAGCGAAAGCCACAATCCTGGCATGGGGACTGAGATGCTGCTATGGGTGGTGGTATCCAGGTGGCCAGCACAGACTTTTGGGAAGCCCTACTGGGACCAGCAGCTCAGTAATTTGCTTCACAATCCTGGTTTTCCATGTAAAAGCTCCAAGGCAGGAGCAGCATGCCAAGCACCCACCACAGAGGTTGGAAAAGGATAAATTTCAGCCTCATGCTCTTCCAGGGGCCAGGAGGGAGTTTCAGAACCCAGAGACAGCAGTGGGGAATGCAGAATAGTGTTCCTGGCAGGGCTGCAACCCAGGGAACAGAGCCTGACTTGGGTCTGTCCACATCACAGGGCACACAGAGCAGCTGGGATGTCAGCCAGGATGTCACCACGTGTTTGTCCTCCAGCATCCTGTGTCAGAGCACATGTAAAATCCATGTATCCCTGCAGATGCTCCCCTTCAATCCCCTCTGGTCACCCAAGGCAGGAGGAAACACTCAGCTGAACCCCAGCCTGTGACCAACCCCTCAGAGCAGGTCAGCCCTGGCTGTGGCTCCAGCCCTCACCCCACAGCCCCAGGCTGCACAGAAATATTGGTCCCAAGCCATGCCTGGTTGCCTGATGCCACCACTGGGAGGAGGAAATTGTTCCTCTAAAGGTGATGCAATTCAAAACCTCACCCAGAAATCTTGGCTGAGCCCTCTTGTATCTCAGCAGACATATTCCCCTGCTCCTCACAAAGTTCAATAAATTCGGGACAAAACCTTTCCGCTCCCCCACCTCCAGCTCCTGGGATGTGTTTACAGTCAAATCCCAGCAAGGAGGGAGCCAGGGAGGGGTTTTAAAGCTTTCTAAGCCAATGCCAACAGCTTGTTACAGCCACGGATTAGAGATTTCCCTGCTGACTGGGAAGAGTTGCTGTAAAAAGGAAGGAGAAAACACACGTTCTCTCCCAAAAATACACCAGGGAAGGCGAGAATCCAGCCCTGACGCCTTGGAATGGCTTCAATCCTCAAAGAGGCAAAAGCCCACGCGGCGTTTTTCAGCCTGTTGGCTCGGCAGGCAGAGGGGAGCAAACCCAAATCCTCCTGCTGTTAATCTGTGGCTGCATCTCATCAAGGTATAAATCCATGATGGTGAAGGAAGGCAGATCTCAGATGTGTACAGATCATCCCTGATCGACCAGGAGAGCCCAGATTTCCAGAACATGGCAGGTTCAAGGGAACCACCCAGATAATTCATGTTTCTTACCCCTACTAGTACACACCACTGCTAAGACTAAAGCTTCCCTTGAGGCTCCCAGGCTCTGTGTTCAGGTCAGCAAAGCCCTGAAAAAATATATTAATAGAACAAGGAGAGGGGTTTAATCCTTGGAAAAGCCTGGGGTGGAAAGAGAGATTTTGGGAAGGCAGGGAATGGGAGTTGACCCCAACCCTTGAACCTGGCTCTGCTTTGCCAGCATGGAATGGCAGACCTCTGAGACCTCCCAGAAATGGGGCAGTTTTCTGGTCTCCCACTAAAAACCCCAAAGCACTGAGTCTTGGCTCGGGGATTCTCTCCAGACAAGGCATTCCTTGTCTCCTACCTACTGCTCAGAGGAAAAAGCTTCGGTTTGGTTTCTTTATTTAGCAAACAGGAGGTGAGAAATGCCCGGTGGAGAGGAGAGAGAGGAGCTTTCACATCCACCCCAGCTGACCTTGGGAAAGGGGAAACAAACACGATGTTCATTTTTAGGGAAGAGCTGGAAATAAAACCCAAAAGCAACAAACCAGGGTTTCTTATGCAAACTCTACACCATTGGCAGAGGTAGGAGAGGACAAGGTGGGCGAGTTGTCACCATGCACAACATGGCTTCCAGGCACAACCAGAACAGGAACAAGAAGTTTTAAGGCAAAAAGAAAGTGAAGCAAAACTCAGGGACATGCAGCCCTGGGCCCCCCCAACAATATTCCCCTGCAACGGACACCAGTCATGGGTGCAACTGAAAAAAACTCCAAAATCCACATTTTCTAGCTCACAACTCAAATTCTCCCCATCTGCTCCCCAGTTCTTGGGGTGTCTGCTCACTTCTCTCCCTAGGACACACCAGAGCTGCTCCACACACAGCACAGATGAGCTGTACAAAGGGCCAAAGTGGGTTTGAAATGACACCCCCTTGATTTTTCACTCTTCTGATTTCCTCATGGATTTGCAAAATGAGTTAATCTGCACTAGGAGCTCATTCATGTAAATTAGCCAAACTCTGGCTCAGCAATTCCGCAGAGCTCAGGGAACACAGGGCCCGACTGCACAAGGATGGCCCTTCCAGTGTGCTTTTATTTGGCATTTAACAACTGGAGAAGCCACTGGCCTGTTGGACAAGTCCTGTAATTACCAGAGGTTTCTCTTCCTCATGATATATGACACTTCCTTTGGAGAGGGAATAAACAGGGGTGGAGCTGATGGTTCAAGAGTGAGGTGACTGTGAGTGGGGAGCTGAGCCAGGGGATCACGTTGTCCATTTTGTGACATGCCTGAATCCCCCTGGACCTACCAAATACCTTTGTTGCGCTGCAGACTGACAGACAGAGCTCCTTTGCCCTCTTAATTACCATCTGGATCGTCAAAAAACTGGGATGAAGCCTCTAGTACTGTCACAGCCTTCACTCAGGCCACCCTCACCCCGTAACACAGGCAGGTCCCCCCCAAGCCACCCCAAAACCAGCAAGTGAGGTGAAGAGAGAAGTCCCTGTGTGAGGAGTATGAAAGAAAGGAGGAAAATTCCTGGCTGAGACAGGGAAGAGCAATTCCCAAGTGGGGGAAGCCCAGAAGGAATCTCCCATCACACCCGAACCTCTGGATGCCTCTCACCCACTGCAGACAAGGGAGGATGCTTTTCTGAGCCACAGATCCTGAGTTTTTAATCACATCCCTCCACAGAGGAGGAATCTGTGCCTCTATCACTCCCAGGATCTAACCCAAGCATCTTGGGATGGGATGGGATAGGAAGTTGGCCTTGCCAAAGTGGGAGCCGAAGCTCTGGAAAGGAGCCACACGGAAACTCCCCCAGCCCTGGGAGCCAGGATGCAGCTCCTGCAAAGGGCGATAACCACGAGGCTCCAGCACGGCTGGGGCCACCACAGATAAAAGGTAGAGGCACAACAGGGCCTGGCAGACGCTCCAGAGCCGGGCCAGGGACCTCTCCCGGGCAGAGTCACGCGGTGGGTGCACGGCACCCGACCCGTCCAACCGGCACGGCTGCCAATCCGCTCCCAGCCCGCAGCCCAGCCCTGGCCTGGAGCAGGAGGAGGAGAAAGGCAGGAGGAAGAGGATCAGGGCTGCCCCATGGAACCCCTGGATCCACAGGGATTTTGTGTGGGGCACAACCTCCCAGAGACAAACCTGCACTGCATTAACACAGCCTCCGTTGGGATCGCTCCCTTTTCCCAAGCAAACCCTGGGATCTCTTGAGATTTGTGTCAGTCCTTCTCTAAATGACACAGAGAGAGGTCAGCCAAGGAATCCGAAGGGGATGTAAAGTCCAGCCCAGCTGGAATTTAGAGGAGGAAGTTTCACAATATGATTATTTTCTGACATGATGTCATGGGCACAGTGAAACAAACAACAACAGCACGTCACGGAGAGATCCTGTCAGGGCTTGATTCCCATTCTCCCCTCCCCTCCACACTCGATGCCATGTAGTTGTCTCATCCAGGCCCTGCTACAAAGCTGCCCTTAAAAACAGAAAACAGGAGACAATCAGGTCTTTGTGCCAGTGCCTCGACACTGGGAAGAGCCCTGGAAGGACAAAGTGGCAGCAGAGAGCCAGGATGTTTTTGGTGAACACATTTCCAAGGTTTACTTCCCCATGAAGGTTTTTTTTCCTTTTAGGACTGCTCAATTTCCCCACATCTCCATCCAGAGCCCTGGAAGGGAGCTTGTCCTGCCCAGACACTTCTGAGCAAGGGCACAGCTGGGGGGCTGCTGCACCCCCCAAACCCACCAGTGCTCTGGGCACCCACCAGTTCCATATACCCCAAGAGTCAAACATTCTTTAGTGCTCCCAAAACAAGGGGATTCAACTCCAGAGCTGAGCATGGAAAATCACAGCAGATGCCTGTTTACCCAGCACATACCTCAGCCAGGTAGGGCTCTGCCAGGGGCAGGGATGGAGTTGTGGGGGCAGAGGCACCGGCATTATACGGTCCCTCTCCTCCTCCTTATGGTGAAAGGGAAGAGAAACCCCAGTGTCACAAACTCCCTGCCATCCCTCACCTCGTGCAGGATATCCCCTCCCCGAGCAGGCCTGGGGTGACACTGCTCTCCTTGCTCAAAGCCCCATGAGGGGGTCCCAGTGCTGCAGCCCCGACCTGTGGCCAGCACACCCCCCGAGGAGACTCCAGAGCCCCTATCCCTCACCCAGGCCAGGCCTGGTGCCCGCCCGCATGGGGAGCGCTGCTACCGACCCTGGGGCAGGTTCTGGGGCGTTGCCAGCTCAGGAAATTCCCTCCCTGGTTCTGTGGGCACCTTCCCCTCAGAGCAGAGCCGGCTGCAGGGCCTGTTCACCCACATACCAGCCCCTGACAGGCACAGACCTTCCCGTGCCTCCCTCCAGCCCGGCTGAGGAGGAGGAAGGAGGAGGAGGAAGCAGTCTTCGAGCCACCTCATTAACACAGACAATGACTTACATCTGCACAGAGCTCCGGGCTCTGCCTCACGCCCAGGAGCAAAAACTCAAGAGTTCTAAGTTTTCAGGTGTAATTTTCTCCCAGGGGGAATCTTTCCTTTGCCAAAAGGAAAGTTAAAAGCAGAAATGTCATGGGCAACTGCCCCTGCCCTCCTGAGGGGCTGGAAGCCACAGCCCCCCCATCCATGGAGTGGGGCCAGGAGAGAGGACATGGAGACACTGCAGACCCCAAGACCAGCTGAGCTTGGCAGGTTTGCAGAAGGGGCAGATGTGGCACTGCCAACCCGGGGGGTACCTGGGACCACCACAGCCTTTACTATGCACCCCCTTTCTCACCCACCACCCTGGAACACACAGCAGGATCCAAGGCCCGGGAAGACCAGCTACAGTCTCCCCGCCCCAGCAAGCCTGGGGTTTGTGTTCCATTCACCTCCCCTGGCAGCAGAGGAGCATTTTCTGCTTACAAAAATCCCTCTCAACTCTTTGCCTCGAGCAGAAAGTTCCAGCACACATGGGGTGAACTTGCAGCCACCATGAAGGCGCACATGGAAAATGCTTAGGGATTTGGATAACAGGTAGCATTGG
Organism: Formicarius rufipectus; assembly: GCA_013399695.1. Taxonomy (NCBI): domain Eukaryota; kingdom Metazoa; phylum Chordata; class Aves; order Passeriformes; family Formicariidae; genus Formicarius; species Formicarius rufipectus. Next base: position 11,086 of record VXAU01005715.1, on the reverse strand, counting down.
TAACAAAAAGCTCTCTCAAATTGCCATCAGAGAGCCTGGATTATGAAGGACCCACGCTCAACAGCCCCTGATGGAATGGACCCAGTCCCAGGGCTGGGGGACAAAAGGATCCTCGTCACGTCTGACAGACACGGGTAGAGAAAAACTTCCCCAGCCTGGAGTCAAACCATGTAAATCCTGTCCCTGGACCAGCTCCAGGAAGCTTGTCCTGGCCACAGCTTTCGCCATGTTGTTCCAGGAACCTCCTGGACCATCCCATGGAGCTGGGTCTCCCCAAAAGCACTTGGAACCCTGGCCCAGCTTTTCAAATGTGCAGATGTCACAGTGGAGCATGAGTGCCACGTCCTCGGGGCTGGGGCAGAGCCAGGCTGGGAATTCATCACCACGGATCAAGACCTGAACACGCTCCTGAGCTAAAGAGGAGGAGGAGAAGGAGGGGGAGGGGAAGGAGGCGGTGGCTCCTCAGCTTGAGCGTGTCAGATGGGTGGTCTCTAGAACGTTCCTCCCTGTTCCTCCCTGTCCCACCTCCGAGGGCAGAGCCAGGCACCAATACAGGAACTGGGACTCGCCCATGCATTTCTCCAGCGCCTTCAAGACAAGAAACAAGCTCGGCCTTGGCATGAGCAGCCCCAGGCATGAGGACTGGGGGGGAGGACCAGGCAGGGACTCCCCACCCGCTGCATCTCCACAGATCAAAAAGGCCATGCGTGTAAGGCCGTCTGCAGGTGAAAAAACATGCGTGCCCGAGTCTCCATGGGTCTCTCTGCCCAGGGAAATCCAAGGATCTGGCTAATCCTGACAACAGCCAGGGCTGTAGTCACCCGTGGATGCCTGTGAGCCAAGCTGCTGTAGCAACAGCCCAAAATAATGCTGCAAAACAACTCCGGGAGAGCAGCCACTGCCTCTCGCGAGAGGGGAGCACGAGTTGGATTGAGCAACATTTTCTGCTGCCTCTCCACTGTGACTAAATCCAGCAGTAGCCCTTTTAGCCAGAGCCAGAACCAAAAAAAAAAAAAACAAAAACAAAAAACAAGGAAAACAGTGGAAAAGCAAGCAGAGAGCCTTCCCAGAGCTGACTCCTTCCAAGGAGTCAGCTCAGAACCTCTCGTACTCCAGGCACAGCCCCTCCAAGGGAAGCCAAGCAACCTCCAGCTCATTCTCCAAATCCACATATACCCCCTTCCCAGGCTGTGGAAGGTGGTGGAACTGGTTCAGGGGGACCTGACCAGGGTGTCCTGTGCCCACAAGACCGTCTGAGCCACGATGAAGTCACTGTGTCCTGCAGTAGCACCCAAACACTTAAAGAGCCTTTTCTTCCACCCTGGAGGGAAATTCCCCCTGACTTCGTGGATGCATTTGTTTTGATAGGGTTTTCAGTTAATCTCGAGTTTTCTATGACCATAACTCTTTCTTCAGGCTCAGCCGAGATGCTGAGTTGGATCAGGGCCTCCCCCAGCCCTGATCTGAGACCCTCTGGGTGGTCATGAGGGCAGGACAGCAGCCTCAAACAAAACCACATGTCCCCCTTGTCCCTCACCTTCCCCCTCACAGCCATCTTCCCACCTTCATTACACTCAATCAGCCATCTGAGTGTTAATGAATCAGCCCAGGAACCCCCCAAAAAAGTGTTTTAGTGTTTTCTGGTGACCGACAGAGCTGTCACACCCTCTCCTGAGGGTGAACGTAAGTGACCGCCCAGTCGCCAACTCCATTTGGCACCAGCCACCCCCGGCACAGCTCTGGCTGAACTCGGATGGGTGACGGTGCTTTGCCTTTGATTTCCTCTGTCTGGCTACAAAACAGGAACCGAGCCCAAAGCACTCACCGGGGGTGTTGGCAATGGCCAGGGGCAGCCCCTGCAGCTGGTGCACCTGGATCCCGGATGCTCCCAAGGCACTGAGGTTAATAGTCTGGAGGCCCGGCACAGAGGAGAGCTGGGCGGCGTTGACGGTGACGGTGCCACTGGGGAGGGAGGCGATGGGGGTCAGTGTGGTGCTGGTGCTGCTCGTCTGCCCCAGCGACACTCCCTGCATGGGGGCCAAGGTGATTGTCTGGGCCTGGGGGTTCTGCACCTGCAGGTTCTGGAGCTGGATGGTCTGCCAGCTCACTTGCCCGTTGGGACCCACTGTGGGCGTGCGGATGATGATGGGGCTGGAGTTGGGGACAGCTTGGAGCTGCAGGTTCTGCAGGGTGTCCTGGGAGATGGCTTGAGTGGTAAAGGTCTGGCCGGAGAGTGGGGTGGTCTGGAGGGCCTGGATTGTTTGCCCTCCTTGGACCAGCTGTGGCTGGATCAGGATCTGCTGCTGCGATTGCTGATTCTGATCCCCCTCCTTCTGCTGCCCTGGCTGCAGAGCCACACTGGACACTGGGCTCTGCAGAGAGTCCGAGCTTGGGACACTGTTGGCCCTCTGGGGCGTCTGTGACTGCACATTGGTTCCCACCGTCGCGCTGGTGGAAAAATTCATGACCCCCACGTTACTGGTGGTGGTGGTGGTGGAGTAGCTGTTGGCATTGGTGAAGAAGGCGCCAGAGCTGGCCTGGGACGAGGGGGTGCTGGCAGAGCTGCTGGTGGCACCCGAGGTGGCTGGCTGGGAGCTGCTGTCTGGGGAGCCTGAACTGCTCAGGGTGCCCGTCTGGGACGTGGGTGCCAGGCTGGCAGCCACGCTGTTGACCGGCAGCAAGGTGATGTTGCCGTTCAGGGCCACGGGCACATTGGCAACATACTGGGTCTGCCCGGAGAGGCTGTTGTTTGCCAGGCCCACGCCCTGGATGGGCACTGCCTGTTGCAGCAGGTTGGGCATGGTGATGAGGTTGCTGCTGCCCGCACGGCTTGTGATGATCTGCTGGTTGGAGCCAGGGATAATCTGGAGCTGCCCGGAGGCATCCTGCTGCACGTTGACCTGGGTAGGGGTGGTGGCAAACTGCAACTGCTGCCCGTCAATGGTCTGGAACTGAGGAATCACCTGGTACTGGATGTTCGGGAGAACCCCTGGCAGGCCTGTCAACACCTGCTGGTTCTGCAGCCCGGAGGCCGAGGTGACCACATAGGGCCCTGTGCTCACTGGGCGGCTCTTGGAAGCGTCACCGCTGCCATTGCTGCCGTTGCTGCCCAGCTCCTTGGTGCCCGTGGGTGTGGTGGAGCCCGCAGAGATGATCTGCCAGCCGTTGGCCGACTGGGCAATTTGGGCAGCAGCCGTGTTCAGGTCCAGATCCCCACTCCCGCCTTGCTGGCCCTGCGAGCTGTTGGAGTTCTCGTTGGGAGACTCGATCCGGCTGCAGGTGGCTGCCAGCAGCGCAAGCGGGGAAGGCTGCGACTCCTGGGAAGGAGAGGAGGAGTTAAACTGAGGGAGGAGGCGGTGCGAGGGGCAGGCCCAAAGTACCAGAAAGAAAAAAAAAAAATAAAAAAAGGGGAAACAAAAAAAAACTTAAAAGAGAAAGCAGGGAGGAGCGTACTCAGAAAAGATAAACACTCCTTCCTGAGCGAACCCACCCATAGCCGGAAAAATACAACTGCCAGGCAGAGGGTTGTCAGGCCAAGACGGCCTGAACCCACAGGGAAAAGCCCTCTGGGACGGAGGAAAGGGGAGGGAATCTGCCTGGGAACAGCAAGAGAAGACAGCTTCTCCGCCCCGGAGCTGGGAAATCTCCCCATAGCAGAACAAACTCCTGGGCAAGACAGTCCTTCCCAGACGCTCTGACCTGGAAAAGGGCCAGTGGGGGCTGTGGTGTCCCCGGGAGCAGGGGAACGACGTGTTTGCAACGAGAGCCGGGCAGGAGGGGAAGCCCCAGGCTTGGCAGCGCTCATCCTCCTCCTCTCCCTCCCCCGGCGACATGCTCGGCTGGGCCCAGCAAACACCTCAGCCCGGCCCTGGACTTTGCCACGAGCTCCACAGGGCGAGCAGGGGCCGATCCTCCCCCCACTCACCTGGGCCTCCCCACCGCCTCCGCTGCTGGTGCTGCTGGCGTCGCCTTCGCCCTTGTCGGGCTTCACAGCCGACATCTCCTCGGGACTCTCCTGGTCTGTGCAGGAGGGAAACCACAGTCAGGGACATTTTGGGCCAGGAGAAAGGGGCACGAGGACCAGGAGGCAGTCTGGCTCTGGGGGGGGCCATGTGCTCCAGGCAGCGGAGTAGAGGGGTTTGGGACGCGGCGGGAGCTGCCAAAAGGGAGCTGGCAGCGGGACTGGGGGGGAGGACCCGGCCCTGCTCCAGGCCCCAGCTCCTCCCTACCCGCTCGAGACACTCCCTGGCTCCTGTCGAGGTCCTCCCCGGGCCTCCCCTTTTCCGTCCCTCCTGCCCCGGCCCCCGTGGATCCACCCCGGGATTCCCCACCGTGGACCCAGCCCACGGGATCCCCCGGCTGGAACTCCCCCATCCGTGCTCCCTGTGAGCCCCCTGCTCGGGGGGGTCCCTTCTCCCTCCAAATCCTTCCTCTTCCGCTGCTCGGGAGACTCCTTATTCTCCGTCGCCCCCCCCATTCCA
>VXAU01005714.1:0-14903 GCA_013399695.1 Formicarius rufipectus | reverse complement strand
TTAATTCCTTGTTTTGATTTTCTTGTGTGTGCGGCTTTTGCTTTCCCTGTTGAACTGCCGTCATCTCAACTCACAGGTTTTCTCTTCTATCCCTCAAATTCTCTCCCCAGTCCTACTGGTGGGGGAGTGAGCAAGCAGCTGCATGGAGCTTGGTTGCTGGCTGGGGTTAAAGCACGACACCCCTGTTTCTGGTGCTGATGTGAAATTGTATATTGATCCCTGTCCACCAAAAGTAAAACAGTTAAACTGGGGCGGGGGGGGGNGGAAGGTGGAGGGGTGGAAAATGAGCAGTGTGAATGCTCTGTCCACTCCTAGGGTGAAAAATACATTTTTGATTAAGGTGGCCTTCTTACTGCTGCTTCTGTGAAAGCATTCTGGCTGAATAAAACAAAGTCAACCAGGCATAGGCATGTTATTATAAAAACTTTTCTAGTACTTCTAACCTCAACAGGCAAAATTTAAACACTGAGATTTCTTCAGTGAAATATTTCATGGTCTATTTTAAAAAAGAAAATTTTAATAATTGGCTGATTCCAACAAAATTTGAAAAACAGACAATATTTTATGAGCTAGAATTTTCAAAAATACCTCAATGATTTAGGGTCTGGGATCTGCTCTTCTGTGCAAGCCAGTAAGGTCAATTGTGTAGTACAAGGTGCCATATAAATAATATTAACACCACAATTTCACAACGGATCAATATTTTTTCTTGGACTTTCACACTGTATTTTTACTTTTCATATTTTTACTTGTTCAAATTGAACAAGGAGAATTGATTTCTTCACTGCCACAAACCACATGAATTGTGAGGTTGTGCTTCCTTTTTCTAGAGAGGTGTGTGTATAGAAACTAATCTTTTGTTGTGATCACTCTCACTCTGATGCTCATTGAAAAGTCTCTTCCTGAACATGCATTTGGTGCAGCTAAGGATTCTGTGAAAAAAAGGATACTCACTTCACATTTTTTAAATGAAACATGTAGATAAAGATGGCTTTGAGAAATGCATGTAGCAGAGAGACCAATTTTCATAACCTAATCAGCCAGATGTTTATAAGAGACAAATTTAAGTGTTCCATTCAGGCAGCTATCCATAAGGGCCACCAACGTATCTACTCAGTTGAGTGGTGTAGATAGAAAGGGCTGTATGTACAGAAGCTATTTGTAACATTTCTAGAAAACATTTCCATGATGTAGACAATTAAAATGGGGACTGTACTCATGGTGGGGTGGGAATTCAAAAGTATTTGTGCTAGAAAGACGGGGTGTGATTTATTATACTACCAACAGTATCAGGTCATTTGTGAACTGTGTTGGCAGCAGCTATTCAGTTATGTTTAACTTTGAGTGAAGTTTGTGTCAGTTCTCTTTCAAACATGCTAGGATTTGACTGATTTTTAAGAAATAGAGACTGTCTTTGGGTATTTTAATATTTCAGGCATTTTGCACTTTGGAAATACTATGCATATTAATCTCTGATTTTCCTTTAAAAAACTAGTATTGGTTGCTATACTCACAACAGATTAAAGACTTTTTTATGGCCTTCTTTGTGGGACACAACAATTACTGTGTTCCTGCAGTATTAGGAATCCCAGTGAGAAGTCAAATAGTAAAAACAATGGGGGTGTCTTGGAGGTCATGGTGAACACTGGTTGTTTTTTATTGTTTGTTTGGGTTTTTTTCATGATGATGAGAAGTGAACAAAACTGGTATAAATTTCCTCTAAAAGAAAATTAAGTTCTGCAGAGTGCTGTTGCATCATGTCTGTTGTTCCCAATAATTCCAAGTTGGCTTGACTCAATACTATGTTTAACCTCCTTACTGAGAGTTAGTACCTCATCTTTCTGGATTTTTTTTTAATCTATCAGATTTTATATAAGTAGAAATAACAACACATAAATGGCATAATAAAAATAAGGTGGATGACCACTATTTAAGAACAACAGGAGGGACTGCTGTATAGCAGTTTTCACTGCTTCTATAGTTTCAGTCGCTTACTATAAACCCCAAAATTGTCCTGTGAAATGAGCCTGCATTCACTGCATCATACAGCTCTTCACAAAACAAAAATATTATTTTGAATATTGTAGTTCTTTGGGCAAAAAACCTCGTTGTTTTAGGTCTTCACATATACTTTAGGTCAGCTGTTAATATTAATTACCATCACATTTCACAGCCTGGATTCCACAAAGGATTTGATAGGTCAGATTTGCTTTGGTATAGCAGAGACAATGCTTAATTATATTTGCTCAGTATTTGATAGTTCAGTTTTACTCCTTGTAATTATTGCTTCTTAATCCTTTTTTTCTTTTTTTTAATCAACAGTCAACTATATGACTACTCATCATGTTTTTGTGCTATTTTAGTGAAAAAAAAAAGTGTGAATTTCACCTTAAATTGTAGATGTATGTGTATATTCCTTCTCAGTGCTTACATGAGGGGAAATTATCAGGCATTAAGCCTTAGGTTTCTTGTTGAAATTTAGCCCTGGTCAAAAAGTCGTATCTGAAAACTCTTAGATGTCCCATTGAAATAAATTTGTTTAAATTAGTCTACTCTTGGAAGGCAGTCTTCCGTATTTGAAAAGCAGGTATTAGTTGTGTGTGTGTGTGTTAACAATTTCTGTGAGGTACAGCATGCACTTTTTGGAAATGTTTGAAGTTTTTTCTAATAAATACTTAACAGAAGTTTTTTATTTTTCACAATGTTTTCTCTAGCAAAAAGGTGACCTTAGCATGAAGGATGCAGCCTGAAATATTGTTAGTGTTGTAATAATAAAAAAATAGATTTCTATATAATAGATTAGAAAATGTAACTCTTGTGCATAACCCTTCATATGGAAGTCATTCTCAAAGACTTTAGATGCAGTGCGATGTAAGTTCTAAAAAGTAGGGAGGGAGGTCATTATGTTTAGCAGATGTTTCAATCTATCCTCAGCTGTGCAAGGTAACAATAATTTCTGACTTTTTGCTGTTTTGAATGTTGTGTGAGATTTGGAATAATCCTACAAACAGTGCAAATTCAACAGAAAGGCCACTGTGTTCTAGATTTAATACTCTCTTATGGATATTAGTTGACTATAAATATTCTAATGCTTTTCTATATGAAGGATGATGCACTCTTAACTATTATTCCACTTTCAAGATCAATATGTTATTCCAGTTACAGGCTTGTACAGGCAGTGATGTTAAATCCATCATCTTAACTACATCTTTGTATTCTAAAGCATACTGACATACATACATATGTACCATGTAAATACAATAAACACATTACTACAATGAGTCATTTTAGTGGTTTTTTTTTCCCCCTAGATGTTCAATGAATTTGAAATAGAACAACATCAAGAATGTGCTTATGACCACTTGGAAGTGTTTGATGGTGAAAGTGAAAAATCACCAATCCTGGGACGCTTATGTGGCAATAAGATTCCGGATCCTCTTATTGCTACTGGAAACAAAATGTTTCTCCGCTTTATTTCTGATGCATCCGTTCAAAGAAAAGGCTTCCAAGCAACACACTCTACAGGTCAGAAATCATGACGTGCTTTACTAATAACTTGCCTTTTTCTTTAGTGAAAGATATTCAGATACTACTTTTATAAGAATGGGATGAGCTCACAGATAAGACAGTATTCAGCTGAATCTAATGAAACCATAATGAAACCAGAAGTACAGGAAAAGTGTGAGATTGCAGAAAGTATTCTCTAATATTTTAGATGTTTCTTTCTCCCTGTTTCTCTCTCTCATAGGTAAGCAATTAAAAGATTTTGAAACAAAGTCTGATAAAAAAATGAAAGCGATATTCCTTAGGATTCGTGACGTGAGTTCCTAAAAGATTTAGTAGCTTTTCACTGTATTTGTAATGGCAACACTTAACTGGAACATGTGATGCACCTCCATTACTTTCCTGTTCTAACTTAAACAAAAATCTGGGTTTAGCGTAAACAGCTATTACTTTCCTGTAGTGCTAAAAAAGAAAGACAAGCCAGAGAAGAATAAGAAAAACACAGTACTGAAGGCTTTCTTAGGACCCTTAGAATATAATGTCCTTCATATTTACAATTTAAGTTTCTTCTTTGACAGAAATCTCTGAAATTGAAAGTACTGGTATACAATTGCAATTAACCGAGTTCTTGGGACATTTTCAATGTACATTTTTTCCCCCCCACGTTGCTTGGCTTACAGTGGCCCCTAGTGCTAAATCTCTGCACTGCCGGTGCCTGCTGTAGAACGAGGGGGTTTGGAGGATTTTTGGCCTTTGTTTTCATCTTCAACCAGAATGTCTGTCTTTACTTTTTAAAGTTCATTCTTATTCATGCCGTATCTGCCAATAAGCATTAATGCAGAAAATATTTCATAAATATCTGTACTAGTAGCTAAGGTTTAATGACAGGTCACAGTTATTAATAGAAGATAGTAACCAAGATGACTAGTCATTGTTATGTAATTTGATATTACCCAGAGTATTTATGAAATTGATGCGTAGTGCTCAGCTAAAAAATCCTTGTCCATCAATAGTGGCATTTTCTCTTACCCTCCCGCCCCGCCTCCCACTTCTGCTTTGTTGCAAATAATTCTAAAACTTTAGTAATTTAATTTCCCTTTCAGAGAAAGGCAGAAGACAACAGTACATGCGCTCTTCACTTTTACAGTGTGGGCCTTGAAAGTGAAAAGTTTAAGTACCTGTAATTCAATTTTTTTTTCCTAGTGGAAAATCTTCTTTTACAAGCATAGCATGTTTTGCCTTCCCTACTTCAGTAACCCTTTCCCTTACATGCAAAACCAGATAGAAGTGATAGTAATTGTTTGGGTTTTTTCAGGGGTTTTTGTTGGTTGGGTTTTTTGTTTGTCTGTTTTGGGGTTTTTTGTTTGTTTGGTTTTTGTTAGGTTTATGTTTTGGTTTGGGGTTTTTGGTTGGTTGGTTTTTTGTTTGTTTTGTTTTGGTGGGTTTTTTTGTTTGTTTTTGTTTGTTTTTGTTTTTTTAACTCCGGTCATATAGTTAAAGGTCAAAACTCTTGCTGTTTCATTTATTTTTCTCACTTCAGTTTGCAGAATTGGAGTAGTCAGTATGGAAGAAGCTCAAATATATAATCCCTAATCTCTAAAGATTGCAAATTATGTTAGGACATGCTGGATTTTCGCTCATAACTGCTGAGTTTTATATGCCTTAATAGGCACAACAGTGCTTTTCTGAGAAACTATGAAGAGTAAAATCTATTGAGTTTTTAAGAATACTGTAAAAACTTATAACGTTTGCCTCCTTAAGTTGGGAGATTTATTTCTGTCAACTGCTGTTGCACAGACTACTCCCTAAGGTGAATTTGGAGGTAGTGTTTGAATGAGAGACAACTCGGATCTTGCAGTCCTTTCCTACAGTCTTGAGCCAAACACAGATTTCTGTGAGCATTTTACATCTGTGCTGTGGACACACAACTGAATAGATACCTAATAAATGTATGGACAGTGGATTGTATTCCATTAGTTTATCTTTTCTAGAAAATAATAATTGATGGTATACAATGGAAGTAGAAAAGGTTGTGTTTGATCCTGCATAGCTGTGTGAACAGAGAGAGAGTGCTGACGAAGCCACCCCCTTCACTTTTGACCTGTTGGCAGCACTCACTCAGTAAAAGGACTGGTGCCACATAACAACAGTAAATGAGTAACTGAATGCTATGCCCAGAGGCATCTTTCTGGCATCTTCATGGTTTAATGTCCTCTTATTCCAGTAGACGCTGTTGATGTGGATTTCCCTACAGAGGCACTTTTTGGCTTGAAGTGCTAACTAGTTTCAAAATTTCCATTTAATATTTCAGAAAACAGGATAAAAATGTGGCAGCACATGAAGTAAAGTTTCAGAAACTAGGATAGAAAGGCTGCTCTGGGTGGACTAAAACTTAATAAAATGGCATTTTTGAAGTGCAACATAGTTTTAGAGAGAAATTCTCTCATATTTTCCTCTTTCAGAAAAGGCATAGCTTATCCACAAGGAATTAATAAAAATGCTTCTGACATTTATTTAGCAATTAAACATCATTGCACAGGGAGTGATCTGTTTGCCCTAATACGTGCATGTATTTCCTTTCTGGACAGCCTCATTTATTGTAGCTGGCCTCCAGCCACTGTTGCAGGAGGTTTCAGATCTGCTGTAGGTCCTAGTCCTATCTGTTAATGCTGGGAGGATGTCTCAGACAAATTTGGGCACCTCAGATGTCCTTCAGTTTAGGAGTCTGTGATGATTCCAAAAATAACTGTAATAATTCAGTATGGCAGTGCTGAATCAAATTTATAATGTTGTTTTACTAGCTTGGATGATGTGGGTTTGAGCTTTTACCATCTGTCTGGCTTGTTAAACAGTCAGGACACTGATGTTTGATTTGCTCTTAGGTTTTTAGGAAGCCTAAAAATCCTTAGGAAGGTCAGGAAACAAGAGAGGGTTTTTGCTCCTTAGCTGATCTAGAAAAAACTCTGTCACCTGAAGCTGAAGAAGTTTGAAAGTTGGACATATTTCTTTACAGTCAGATGTGTACATTGTGCCTACAGCAGAGCAGCCACACATGCGCGGTAGAAAATATGATGTGTAGCACAGTTAGGTTAGTTCTGGTAGCAGGGCCAAGCAAGGGGTGCTGTGTGGCACTGCTCTGTTCTGTGCCTGTCCCACATGTCCTAATGCAGTTCTGCATTGTGAAGGCTGGATGTAGACTTTTGAAACTACAAGTTAGACCTTATGAAATTGAAAATTTGACTGGTAATTTCTAAAATCAGTGCTTTTTTTTTATAAAATATGAGGCTCTAATCCATGAGAGAAGGGCAGGGAAAAAGGAAATTGCCATTTTCTGAGTTTGTCAGTATGGCTGCAACTTTCCTTTAAGGTCCTGTCCATTGCAGCCAGCAGAAGATAAAAAAAGTACAGACAGTTCTTTAAATATTTTCCCTGTAGCAGCTGTTTGGTGTCTAAGGCAGTGAGATATTCCTAATATTGGCAACAGTCCAGTTAAAAAAAACCCCTAAACTAACAAACAAACAAAACCCAAACACAAAACCAATCCCAAAACAACCTCCCCCTTCCAAAAAAAGGAAGTAAATGAAGTCAAGAATAGGGTAAAAACCCAGTATATTAGAATATCAAAGAGAAATAACTGGTTAAACTGTTTTAGTTGGCAATTTTTTATCATGTGCTCCCATCTGTTCTTTATAAGCAAAAAAATTTGAAATTTCAGATTAAATAACAGATCATGCATAATGTATTACTTACGTAGTTTATATTTCCTGTTTTGATTCTTTAATTTCCTTATTAATAAAACCCCTACACTTTTAAAAAAGTAAGGATTTGATAATTACCATTATTAATTTCCCAGCTGAAATGTGACTCCTCACAATATAGCATTACAGTGGGTCATGTTTGGTGTGGGTGGAGTCCATGACATAGAAGTCAAATTCAGTATCTCTCACCAAAATTTAGAAGTGTTTCAGTTTGTTTCAGGTTATTATAAAATTATCAGTCGATAATATCTACATTTGATCAAAATGCAGATAAAATTATCTGTTCATTTATTTATAAAAATTGAATGTAAACTTCTGACTCTCAGATTTTTGTTCAAGTTCATTTTCACTTGATGTTTTTATGGGTGCTGTAAGAGATGATTTATTCTTGATGAGAAACCAAGACAAAATTGTGCTGTTTGCATTGAAGTCTTTGTAGCTGTAAAGCAAAAAAACCTCCACCCACCTTTTGGAAACATAATAAACTGTGTATTTTTTCCTGAAAGTACAATCTTCCATTTATTTTTAGTTGCATTCTAATAGCACTTGTAATTGGCAAATGCATAACACCTATATATTTAAGTTACTGTAAAAGCTGAATTTATTGGCTTTTTAGTCTAGAATACTTTTAATTAAAACTTCCCAAAATATTTAGAATGAGTAAAGTCCTAGCTATTGTATTTATTTTTAGTCTCTTGTTCAATGCATTTCAGCAATTTTTGGTCTCTAACAAACTGACTAAATTTATTCAATTGTATTTGAACAGCTTATTCAACTATACAGTAAAGCTGATTCATTTTTAAATTATGAACTGTTTGAGCAGCTATAAACAAACCCCACATCCATTTTGAAATGGTGTACAAATAGAGATTTATGCTGAAAAAACGGTTTTAGCAGAAGATAAGGATCTTCTGCCAAAGGCTTGCCTCAAAAGCGGGCTTTCAACTAGCTACAAGACTTTCTCTAGTAGTAGCAGTTTTCTCCTAGTCACACTCTTTTGCAGGGAAAGGCCTGTTCATGTCCATGAACTACACAGCAAACAAGGTAGCAAGCTTGGCAGTTGTGCTTAGAATTCAGTTCGCTCTTCAGACGCCACAGCACAGTTAAAGCTGACACTGCTGTGAAACATGAGATTTTTGCGCTTAATCACTACGTGTGTGCTAGAGCTGATCCCCCCCATCACTGGCAAACAGCATCAGTAATACATGTTGAAATGCCACCGCTGAAATGTGGATGCCCTACTTACAGCACCTGTCTTGCTGGCCATAGGCACCTCTCAAGTGCCTACACAGACTGTCATAATGCTTGAACCACATTCCTTATAGCTTTGGTGTTCTTTGTCTTTGTCTTTCACTTGAAAATTATGAACTATGTAGAACTGTTTCTAGTTATGAAACAGAATTTATGTAAGAAGAAGTCAGAACAATGGATTTGTATTCCTACTGGGTATTATTTCACTCTCTGCTCTTTTGATTAACCTCCTAGTAGCATTAAAATGCACTCAGCCTAAATAAAACTGGGCATCTATGAAAAGAAAACTCTAATTTGCACTGAATAAGCTTCTTCATCTTTTTTTCCCCCCCTCTATTTAGAGTGTGGTGGTCGGTTGAAAGCTGAAACCAAGCTCAGAGATCTGTACTCACATGCACAGTTTGGTGATAACAACTATCCGGTGCAGGCGGACTGCGACTGGCTTCTGGTGGCAGAGCGTGGCTATCGGGTTGAGTTAATGTTTCAGACTTTCGAGGTTGAAGAAGAGGCAGACTGTGGTTATGATTACGTGGAGCTCTTTGATGGTCATGACAAGACAGCAGTGCGACTTGGGCGATTTTGTGGATCTGGGGTAAGTAACCAGGTATTAAACCTTTTCTTCTATTTGCACAAAAAAAAAAAAAAAAAAAGGACAAGACAGAGGAAGGAAAAGCTCAAGAAGGGATGAGGTTCAGTTATTTCACCTTCTAATGAAGAGTATCTGTTTCAGAATTTTTTTTTTAATATAAATTTGCAGGCTTGTAGTACAGTCAATCCTTTGAAATATTTTCAATAATTTTTCTGATCTATATTTGACCGAAGTATTGTATGTAATGTTAAGCTTAGGTAGCTGGCAGAGTAGTGTTTGTCAACATGCAAAAATAAGTTAACAAATCTTTCCCTTACATAGAGAGAAATGTACCAGTGTTGGAAATCAAAATTCTTTCTATTTAAATGAAGTCACATTTTACAGTGGGAGGGGCAACTGGAATGTATTTATGTTATACTCATCTACTATTTTAGTCTGATTTTAGGAAAAAAAAAAGGTGCTCTTAAACTGATGGACCTTAAGAAACCCCTGAAATCCTATATGCATCTCTGACATGTTTTAACTGTGAGACAAGGTGGGAATTGGCCAGGTGACATCCTGAAAAGGCTGTATCCTACATCTCCTTTTAGAGTTGCATTGATCTGTCAGCTGCTGGCCTTGTGAAATATGGTGCAATGATCCTACAAGCCCTCATGAATTCTTTATATGTATACTCTTTGCCTAGATAAAAGGTTTAAAAGACGCTACATGAGATGACAGGAGCTCTTAATTAAATATATGTCGCTTTTTTCAACCACCATGCTGGACCAAATATCTTGGTCATTCATACAAGTTACCTCTAAGCTGGCTTAAATCCCTTTAAGTGCGCTTTTGAACATTTAAGGAGGTACGAAAGGTGCTTCCACTTGAACCGTAGGGAATGTAGTCTCATGGAAATGCTACAACTGACCCTATCATCTACTACTTCACACAAAGAAAATACTTTTCTTTGCAAGATGTCATATTTTACAAGTAGGAGAGCAGCAAACTGAAGAATGGCCCAACCTTTTTCTTTTTGGAAGTAGGAGTGAAATGGTTGAGTTTGGTTGTTATTGGTTTGATTCTGGTGAGATGTAAATGAATGGCTTCAGATACTACACAGGAAATATAGACTTAAATATAAAAGCTATTGAAAGAAAAATGATCCAAACTGGTGTGAGCAAAAGGTACTATTAGGATACATTATCACTTTATCACCTTTAGAAGAAAGATTTGGTAGTTCAGCTGCTACTTCCAGTCAATGTGCTTCAGTAATAAAACCGGACATTATGAGGGCTGTGAAGAACAAGATAGAAAATAAATACTAGCATCTTATTTATCTAAATTTAAAATATTATATTTTAATATTCCGGTCACTTTCTTGACTCCAGCAGAACTAGAGAAGACACCTGGGAAGGGCAAAAGAATGAGGAGTTTTGTTTTCTTTGTCTCATGCAAAAAGATTGCAGAGATATTCCATACAAATTAGAAAAGTTAAATCAGATTCAAAAAGCGTGATGCCATGTTTATTTAGATTGTGAGAAAAGATGTTTTTCAGGCCCAGAGCTCAAGACTTAGAGGGTACTTATTAATATGAAAGCAAAAGGTTATAGTACATACTGTCCAAACTTCTGTGATCAGATAAAAGTTCAAACATCATGATTTAAGCTGACCTCCAGTCAGTCTACACCAGAAAATTGCCTATAATTGAGAAATGAATGAGATAGAAGTATCCTGTCTGATGATGTCACGTGGCATCATGTGAGGAACAGCGGAATTATACAATGATGCATAGCGGGGAAAGAGAAATATCTGTAAGAAAAAAAAGTGAATGAACAGGATAAATACATAGAGTGAGCAGGTAATTTATTTTTATTTAATTTATTTTAGCCACCAGAAGAAATTTATTCAGCTGGGGAAGCTCTTCTACTTCACTTTCACACTGATGATACAATCAACAAGAAAGGATTTCATATACGATACAGAAGTATAAAGTATCCAGATAGTGTGCACACCAAAAAATAACAGAAGAGCCTCTATACCAGAAGAGTGAGAAAGAAAGAACGCACAGTGAAAAGGAAGGAAGGTGTGACAGTTTTTTTCCTAAATTGAAGTTATTAGCACAAATGCTTAATATAAGTTCAGTTGAAATGCCGACCTACAAAACCAGAGACTGAAATAAAAGAAGAAAATCACCTATCCCAGTGAAATAGTCAAGATGATGATGTACAGGCTCCATGTGTGACTGTCTCTGCAAAGCTTGTGAAAGGACTTTGCATGCAGAGAGAATATAATAGCTTTTTTCCATGGTTCGACATTTGCTAGGACTGCGTGCGGATTCAATAAGTTGCATTCAGGGGAAGTGACCCTGTAGACCGTTCTTCCTTCTGACAATTGTATGATGTTTGGAGGAAAAAAAAGCTCTTTTAGGTCACACACACAAAATACTGTCCTTCTATCTAGTTGCTTTGACTTTGTATCCTGCATACAGTGTGTACAAAGACTTGAAAGAAGATATGAAATGGGAAGGTCCTCTCGCATTGTTCTGTATTTTTTACAAATTCATCTCTCATATCAGGTTATCAGTGTTCTGAAACTGGAAAATCCTATTTCTGAGATATAACTGATCTGTAGAGTATTTTGTTTTACTAATAACTGAAAAGTCTGAACTGTTACATCAGTCATCACTAGTGATCAATCACTGGTTGACTGAATTTGAAGAGTTAAGCATCTGAAAATGCTTGGTTTACTGG
Organism: Formicarius rufipectus; assembly: GCA_013399695.1. Taxonomy (NCBI): domain Eukaryota; kingdom Metazoa; phylum Chordata; class Aves; order Passeriformes; family Formicariidae; genus Formicarius; species Formicarius rufipectus. The sequence goes on along the minus strand of VXAU01005714.1, from coordinate 3,069 downwards.
TTAAGTAAGCTATCTCTGATGATGTGCTCTTATTTTGCACTGAACATAGAAAGAGACTGAGTTGAAAACCTGTCCTGAATCAAAATCAGTATTCATGAGAAAGATAAATAATCAAGAATCATTGGAAAATCCTTCTACGGAATTTGTTTTCAGCAGTACATTAACACTGTTAAGCTTTATTACTTCAGACCTTTTTATGAATGAGCAATTTGCCTGGTTTAGCTACTCAGAAATGGAGCTATAGTAGTATCTAAGAGGGAAGTTTCCCAAAGATGTTTCTCTTTTTCTGAAAGTAAGTGTATCTGTGATGGTGAAAAAGTGAAAGAAAACAACAGACCCAGGATTTGTTTGATATCAAGAGTGAATTCCTATGGTGCTATTCCGTGAACATTAAAAACAAGAACAAACCAAGATGTTTTAGACTTTTGAGCCAACAGTTTGTAGATCATGAATGTCTCACTATACCTGGCTCCATGTGGAGAAAGAAGGCTTTACCTGCTCCAAGGGAAAGTGGGTTGCAATGGCAGCACTATTCCTGTGGAACAACTGCTACAATTGCCTTAGAATCCTTGCACACAATCAGACAGATCTTCCTGTAGATACACCTCTAATTTGATAAAGAATCTGACAACTCGGTCATCTTCGAGTACACTAACAAAAGGATCTTCAAGTGAAAGCCCCACCTGCAGAGTGAGATCCTCTGCTGTAAATACAATGACCTGCTTTTGATGTAGAGATATGTTATGTTTAGAACTGAGATATTCTGTGTGCTTTAGGCCGTACATGACTTTAGTCATAATGTGTATGCATTATGTAAGTATTGTATGAATGAGTGTTCCAGGGGAGTGAGAGGTATTGTATGTGTGAAAATGGAATTGTTTCTTTATGTGCCAAGTTCTATCAGGACCCTGTATGACTGTAGCAACTTTTCTTTAAAGGCTTCACAGACAGATAACAAGAACTTCTAGTTGGCAACAATCAAGTTTAAATGAAGTATTATGTTTCACCTACAGGAAATATTATTTTGATATCCTTTGATGTAAGTTGCTACTCAGATTAGTTTAGTTTTTGTTTCCTTACTGTGAACATACATTGGCACTAATAAATCTGATCTTTTTTTATAAAAATAAAAACCAAATATCTGTATAGGTGTCTTTGGTTGTATTACAGGACTACTGCCGCTCGTCTATGCTTTCCTTTCTAGACAACTGATATATGTGAAGTTCAAAGACTTCCTGATTTCTCTATTTTTATAATGCTGCTCCACTGTCTTTTTGGTTCATTTTTCACAATGTTTGCACAAGAAATGAACCACAAACATTTTCTCCAAGATCTTTTACTACAAAATTCAGCAGAGGTATTACTGTAGTTAAAAAAATAAAACATGTATTCTTGATATTGTTACATAATTTATCAGCTCGTGGAATTCCAATGCTTGAAATTCTCACAGGAAATGAAGCAGGAGCAGTCTCTCCCTGGCATGGTTAATCAAAAATAACTGGGAAAGGCTGAAGCTGAGAGCAAAAGCATGTTTCCATGTTATCTTTTTTTCCACTTTTCTGTTCCACTGACCCCTTAATATTATCTCTCTTCTGTTTATTAAACAAAATATTTTAAGTCTTCCTTATCTGTAAATTTGGCTTTTTGAGTCTCCTCAGGGTTGCTTTAACAACTATATGTTCAAAACAAAACCATTTTTTTTTGGAACAGGTGTTTTTGTTGTTGATTCATACAGGCCCCGATATAAATCCCACTGTCCCATGTTAAATAGTGGTTGGAGAAGAGCTTAGACTGGGTAAGCTGAGGGTAACAATATACAGTATTTTTCCAAAACCCTGTGGAATGTGATTCTTTACGATCATATCAAAGTTTTGCTTTTGAGCACTGCATGTCTGGGATTATTTCACATGGAATATGTGGAACCAAGAAGAGAGTATTTGCCATAATTTTGAATACAAAATTTGATTTTATTTCTCTAATTGCTTATTCCTTTGTAGATCCCATATGCTTGAGAGTGGTGAAAATGCAGAAGGAAGCTCTTAATTATTATCTTGATGATAAATGGACCAAATGGATCATTTCTTTGCATTGGCCATGATCCTAGTCAGTGCTTCATGGTGCTATCAGATGCTATTAAAAACAGCTATTTCCAAGTCTTAGGAGATTTTTTCTGATTTAAAGAAAATGACATATGTAATGAACTCATTTAGGGGAAGTATGCCCTATAAATAAGCTAATAATAATTTAAAAAATAAATGAAAAAGTAAAAAGCAATGTGGATTAAAAAAAAATCTTTGAAATGGATAAATTTGTTCACAACATATTCTTTAAAGATCTTGCCTTTTGGTCAGCAGTCAACCAAAAAGACACAAAACTCAGTGGACTATAGCTCCAGCTTTGAGACCTAGTTACAGGGAGTTTATTGGTAACATTCCAAACAGGGTGAAGATGATACTCAGTTATTCTGCTTCCTCCTTGACACAAACTGTATCTACTATGGCAAAACTGATGGATTTAAATTTCTTTTCCTGCAACCTAAAACAAAGTTTTCTTCTCAGCTACGTAAAGAGCTTCTGACATGTACTGAATATTATTTTTCAGTGTTGTTAAATTCACCATAAACTATTGTGTTGATGGAATATGCTGTTTCTGTGTGGCTGACTGGTTCTTGGAGAATATTAGTCTGTAGCAGGCCAAATTTTTTGATCATTATCATGCTCAGATAAGAAGGAAGGTATGTTTGTGAGAGACTTTCTTTCTGTTCTTTAAAAAAAATATATAAAAGGAAAGAAAAAGTTAAAAAACAATCATGAGTGTAAATTAGTTAAAATGGTTGCCTTACATAGGAACTTTGAAGGTCAAGCTGAAGTGAATAAAGCAAGGTGGGTGCACACATAGCAGATATTCTGTTCTTTGCAGTTCTTTTCTTCAAGTCTACAACATATTTGAGTAATCTTGCCTTGCTATGAGACCCATGAAACAGTGAGTTGACCTAAGCATGGTTGAGAGCCAGATCAGATCCTTAACACAGTATTGCAGCATTACTTTTTCATTTAAAACAGATTGCTT
>VXAU01005713.1:0-22981 GCA_013399695.1 Formicarius rufipectus | reverse complement strand
CTCTAAACTTAGACAACACCTCAAGCATCAGTTTTTATTTCCATGTTAAAGTGCTGCATTTGAGACTGTGGGCCAGGTAAGCAGAGGCAAAGGAATTTTGATAACAGTCTCTCTTAACATCCTAGCTCGGAGGCAGAAGGGTGAAAGAAAGCACTTGTTCCAAAGGTGGAGTGGAGCTTCTGGCTCTTGTCAGCTATGCCAGAAAACAATAGTGCAGCATGGGACAAGAGGACAAGTGTGTCAAAGTGGGCTGTAGCCTGTCTGAATGATTCATTCATATCACAGTCCCATCACAACTTCACTGGGGGCTACCAAAAAGAGGCAGACAATTAATCTGGGATTTACCTTTGTTCGCATCTATGTTCTTCTGATCTCTGCATTAATGTTTTGAGCACTCAGAAGCTGTCTGCATTTTCACAGATTCATCTCAATAATAAATTAAAAAATACTGACCAGCTTCCCTGCTTTGTGACTGTTCTCAGTTTGTCCTCCCTTCTATGAAACTCTTTATATGTGCCAGTGCTTCTTCAGCAAAGATACACTGGAAAGTCACAGAATCATAGAATCTTAGAAAAATTTGGGTTGGAACAGACTTTTAAAGGTCAGCTAGTCTCTAGCTCATGAACAAAGACCCTCTTCACCTTCAGAAATCATGCCATCAAGCCCGTTGCTATGTAAGTCATCCTATTATTAAAAAAAAAAAGTCCCAAATTAATAAACTATGTCCCTCTGTTTCTTACAATGTCCCTGCTCAGAACTGGAAGAATAGAGGAGAAAATAACCTGTGCTCCAAATTCCCTTACCAAGCATCATCAGACCATTCTGAAGCCCCTGTTATTGACCTTGAACTACATGTTGAGACTTCATCACCACCTATGCGAAAGGCTAATAATGGCAATAATCTGCAGGCTGTATCAGATTAGGAAGTTTCCATGTGATGTCCTTAACCCAGGCCACAGAAAGGCAGCAAACCTCTTTAAAAGAAGGGTCTGTCCAGAATGTTGGATCCCCTGCACCCTTTAGAAGGCAGTTGCCTACAGCTATAACACATCCTTTCTTCCACATGGTGGTGGTTGTGTTACAGGGGTCAGGTCTTTCTGACCCTGGCAACACCTCTGATGTAGGTGGATCATTACTCTTATCCACTGACTGGTCATCTGCCTCCACAACTCTCATACCTATTGAACAGTGGCCTTCATGTGGCTGATGAGACTAAACTGATTATGCAGCTATGTGATGTAAAGTGTTTGACTGAATTAGAGAAGGGCATGGTAAAGTCAGAGAAAAAGCAACAAGGCCATGAAACTCTGGAAAAGAAGAAGAAGATAACCCAACTGCATACTCAGTTCAAACAAATAGCTACGAAAGGTGGCAAATTTAAAAATCAGAAAGAAAAATCTGAAAGTGTTGCTTTTAAAGAGTTTGAGAGGGCTTTGATTATTGCCCAAAAGAAAGAAAAGTCTGAAAAAAATTACAATAGGCTGCAATAGATGAGAAAATCAAAACAGTAGCAAAGAAGCTCCAGATGGATCACAAGTTAGGATACATCATTAAGAGGAATTTGATCCTTCCTTAGAAGAAAAAAGATGAAATTATTGTCCTGCAAAGTCAGGTATAATTGGTTAACAGAGGTTGCAGAATGGTCAGATAATAGCCTGATTCAAACACCTGGCCCACAAGTTTGAAGTCCAACAAAAGAAATACATTTCTGCAGAAAATACTGTGGAACCTGGAAGGAACGAGGGTAATGAAAGTTCCATTTAAATACTGGAAATTGTAAATCTTTTCACATGAGACTCCACCACAAAGGTTCAACAGAGGAGACAACAAGATACTTCCCAACAAGAATGCCCTGATGGACCTGGAAAGATGTAGCCAGTTACTACATTCATTGTGTCTTGTTATTTGTATTCATTAGCATTTGGAGTGGGAGCTATCCTTGACTGAGCTCAGTATATAGCTGGCCCACTACAGATGGTAAGATTACTAGAATTCATCCTGCTGGTTAAGGAGCTTTGTTTGGTGTTGTGAAGCAGAGAAAGCAACTGCTTGAGGAGGAAGAGTTTTGCTCTAGGCAATTGTCAGCCATGTTAGGGGTACATAAATGTAATGTGTCACCAATGCATAAATTCAGTGGCTGTTACTTTTTTATAGAACTGCATTTCCATTACATTCAAAGAAATACTACTGTCAAAAACAGAAAACCACATGCTTTTCTCAGTGACCTAGCAGAAAGTGCCATTCAAAAACCCCACAAGGAGCTCAGCAGGAGGTTAATTTTAAGACTGGTCCAACATATCAGCATTGCAGAACTCCTTGTAATTGAGTAGATCAACAGCATTAATGAATTCTATGATGTTTCACTGAAGGGTTTGCTAGGGCACTTGAAAATTTGTGGTTTTATTGAGTTCTTCCATGGTATTCTAAGCCAGCTTTCAGTCTCTATCTTTTCAATTTTGAAGCCTCATGTTTTTTCTCATTTCCACGACTGATCTGCAGCCAAGTGAGTACGTTCACTAAGACACTGTAACCTCTCTCCCCTTCTTACAAGTAAGTGTCTTTTTCTGAATCTATCTCAAAGGCCTTAAAGAAATCTTCTGACCAGAGAAATGCTTTACTATGTCACCTTCCCTACAAACCAAACCACACAGCAGCAAGAGCTAACTAATAGAAACAAGGTTTTTTAAATGAGGCTGTCAACTTGCAGTGAAATCCTGACATAATAGTGTGAAATATTGAAAAGCTTAGTCTTTCAGTACTTCTAATTTTCCCTGCTTGCTTGGCTTCTCCAAAGCTAGCATCCTTTTCTCATAGAGGACAGGCAAGAACATTTTTTGGAGGACACTTTAGAGGATGTCCTTTCTAAACATGGTGTTTACATTTCTTCTGGAACTTCATCAGTCTGTCATGGCTTTTTGAATGTGAAAGATAGTGTCTTTGCTTGTTCATCTGCCAGTTCCCTTGGTACCTAGAACTCAACAGTTTTTGAGAGGCCCATTTACAAATAAGTGTTGCTGTGAACTGGTTCTCTAGGTTTTGTTTAGGACTCCTAGCTCTTCCAAAACTTATCTTGTCTGCCATTTAGGATGACTGACTAGTGCCTAACTGGTTGTCAGGTTTGTCAGTTGAAAGCAGGTTCAAAGCTTTTGATGCCCAAAAGCTAACTCTTTGGCCATGGAATAGAGGACACAAAAATAAATTCTTGTACATCTGGTCCATCTAACTCCAGCTGTCTGCACCCAACCAAACCTCTACCTGTTAACCTGGCACCACTTGTGTGATGCTGTATACTCACTAGTCTGGATTTTTATGGGGGGAAGAGGAAACTACAAAGGTAATGTGGACATGTTTTATAAACTCTCATATCCCAACTCCCAATGGAGTTTGCCAGACACCAGAGAGTAAAAAGAGTGACGACACTGAGCTTGCAGGTTGCAAGGCCTGGTGGATCCTTGTCATGTCAGAGCACCTTTCCTTGTTCTTGGAGGGACAGAGGGGCCTGAGGCATTGTTTCATAATGGAGCAACCTGCCTTCAGCTCACATAAAGCCCTAATGGCCCAACATATTTGCTAACCACCGTGGTTGGTAAATGGATAGGTTTTACTGTGTGGTTTGTATGGTTTCTATGAAGAAATGTACAGGATTTGTGCAGAGACATATTCAGCCCCCTACTTCTATCCAGCTAGTGATGACACTACAAAGTAGAAGGCCCCAAGCAATCAGGGGAGAAGCATTCAGCAAGAGAGAGAAATAAGTCAGGGGACTACCTTGTGGAGTTCCAGCCCCAAGGGTCCTGTGGCTTCTGCAGCCACTACAGTGGCTGCCCTGTTCTCAGCTCAGCTCCCTGACAGCCCTGCCTGGATGTGGGAGTAGAAGACAGAGATATTACGGGGGCTGATCAAAGCCTGGGCCACAGCACTGGCAACTCAGCTTCTGGCTCATGGTCAGATAAGCACTGGCCTCAATCCAACCATAGTAGCAGCAAGCTGGGAGTTGCCCAGGAGTCCCAGAACCATCCCTGCAGCAGTCCCAGGACAGTGTGCTGGGGTGGGTAGATGGGAAAACAGGGCAGGGCTGCAGGAGGGCTGGGACATGCAGGAACCTGACAGCCAGACCAGAAGTTGTCAGTGGAAAAGCATAGTGTAGTCCAAACCGGAGATGGACAAGAGCTGTAAAAATTCATGAGGGACATTAATTTTAAAATATATGAGAGTCTGACAATATGCAAGCAGTCATGCTCTGCGTGATGAATTGCTGTCCACTCACATGTGGTACTTGCAGTAATATCCATTTGCAGATATATGTAATATTCTTTATTGTTTAATCTCATGGCTCTTAATTAGTACATTGAATTTTATGGTTGTTTCAGAGCTTATGGCAACAAGACTAGAAATTGCGTGTAAAATCCCTCCCCATGTGACATAAGAAGGCCTCAGTTCAGGAAGTTCACAAGTGAAATCCTTTTTAGCTTTACTTTGGATGAATGCATGACACCACATCTCACTTTTTAATGTGTTTTTAAAAGACTTTCATCAAGGTAGTCTTTTCCTTTTTTCATGTTAAATTGGCAGTGTTCTATCTCCCTGAATGCAGTACAGCTTCTTCCTGACTTACATTGGTGAGAACCACAAACAGCCTTTGAGGAAACTCCTCCAAGTTTTTTGTCTGATACTTCCTGAAAGAGGGAAAGATTGGAGCATGTAACAGGAAAGAGCATTTTAGACACCAGTTTTTTCTTAACTTGAGTCTTATAACCACAGATTTCAATTATGAGGAGGGATTTCTTAATTGATCTTAGAGAATATGACAACAGAGAGCTAATACATCAGAGGGTGTGTGCCTTAATCAGTTCCAGTGAGCACAAAGGTATTTTTCAAATCCTTTAATAATATTAAGATCCCTTGTAAAATCAGAACAAAACAGATGAGATAATAATATTGGTCAAAGGAGGTAGCTCATGATGTGATTAAAGAAAAAGGCTGAAGATGTTCCAGATCACATATCAGGATGATGAAAGAGCACAAGAGTACAAGAGTACAAGAGAAAGTGAAAAAATATTAACAATTATTAAAGTATTCAGAGAAATAAAAATACCAGGAAAAATATTATAATATTATGGAAATGTTCAACATTAGGAAAAGAATGAGGTTTCAACACTCAGATGGAGACCATTACAATCTCAACTGTAAAACACCTCTAAAATGCAGGAGTGCTGACTAAGTTTCTTGGAAAGAAGTTATGAAAGCAAAGCTAAAAAACCTGGGATCCATTTTCTATCATGTGGGAAAAGATGATGAAATGTAAAAGCTGCAGATCTGTTAGACTAAAGATTAGCAGCCACTTGTTTCAGTTGAATTGTCTAAACTGTGAAGAATTGCCAAGAAGACAGGAATTTCTTCAACAAAGATTTGAATTCTCCATGGACTGAGCAAGTGCTTGCAGGATGAAATGTGGCTGAACAATGGGATTCTTCAAGGCATCCATCCTTCCTATAGCCCGATAGAAAAAGAGACTTGTAAACCTTGCCTTAGTTTTCAGGTGAATATGAAGACCTCTCAGAGCAGAATTTTATAAAGGTGCCTGTGACTGTGCTGAGTGTTGAGCAAGTGTGTTATGAGGACTCAAGAAGTTAATGAGAACACTGAAATAGTATTTAAATAAATCGGGGAGAGGGAAGTAAATATTGCATCAGCAATGAACAGATTTTGTATCCCTTGAAGTACCTGACAGTTTACAAACACAGGATCCTTATTTTCAGCTATCTTACAGACTGGAGTACCTAATACATTGTATTTTATATTATCATGTTAATGAGTAATTAGACTTGAGTTTCCAGTACCTGAGCTTCAGAAAAAACTGAAGTAGCAAATTTGAGATCAACTATCTCTAAGAAAAATGAGCTAGATAAAATTCAATGTCAGTAGAAAAAAGCAATATAGATGCTACAAGTATTTTTGTATATGCAGAGTTCTTTTTACAGATGTTAGAGCTTGTTTTCAGACTGGAAAGCTGATTCCCAAGTGAGGGAATGGAACCATGGATTTGACAAATCTGTAAGGTTTGGTGCTCTTGATAAACCTGAAGAATGGGATGCCATCAAGACGGACCTGCTGAGAAGGACTCGGCAGTGTTGCTGGACGAAAGGTGAACATAAGCTGATACTATGCGCTTGAATACCAGAAAGTGAAGTTCATCCTGGGCTGCATCAAAAGCAGGGTGGGCAGCAGGGCAAAGGAGGAAATCCTCCTCCTCTACTCTGCTCTTATGAGGGCCCATTTGGAGCACTGCATCCCACTCTGGAGTCCCAGACATGGACCACTTGGAATGAGTCTAAAGGAGGGCAACCAAGATGATCAGAGGGATGGAGCATCTCTCCGATGACGAAAAGCTGAGAGAATTGGGATTATTCAGTCTGGAAAAGAGAGATCTTAGGTGTGACCTGATTGTGACCTTTCAGTACCTGAAGGGACGTTACAGGAAAGATGGGGCAAGACTATTTACAAGAGCATGTAGTGACAGGACAAGGGGGAATGTGTTCGAATGCAAAGAGAGTAGGTTTAGATTAGATATTAGAAAAAAATTCTTTACTGTGATAATGGCAAGGCATTGGCACAGGTTGCCTGGAGAGGCTGTGGGTGTTCCAATCCCTGGAAGTATTCAAGGCCAGGCTGGATGGGGCTCTGAGCAACCTGGTCTACTGGAAGGTGTCCCTGCTGAGGGCGGGAGGTTTGAAAGTAGGTAATCTTCAATAACCTCTTTCAACCTAAAGCATTCTATGGTTCTATGATGATTCTGTGGTTAAAAAGTAACTTTTAAAAAAATTTATTTAGGTGACAAAAAAGAAAGAGAAAAAAATATCTGAATAAAGTCAGTAAGACTGCAGCATGGGTCAGCCACAATGGATTTTTTTACTTTACTGTAATGTGTTTAGCTGATTCATTACAGCTATTCCACAGCTCTGTGAATGTTAATGTGATCCATTAGTCAAAAAAAAACCCAAACAAAACCTTCTTTGTGGTTTGGGAAAAGCTGTGAACCACATTTTTCAGTCAACCTTCCAGGTGTTAAGGGAAGGTATTTACTATACAGCTAAATCACATTGCAGAGAGAGATAGTTAACATACAGCAGTTGAATGACAGTTCATAATATGAATAAGAGCACACTTTCAGTTATGTGAGTCAGATACAGGCATTGCATGATGGTACTCAAAATAATTGTTGCAATGTGCCTTAAAATGTTAATTTTTTTTAAAGTGAATTAATTAAAATGTGTGAATTTTATAACAAATTTTAGTACTTTAACTTATCTTTTGCTTTCCTAAGTATAAAAAAGCTGCATCAGGCTGATGCTTTTCATTTTCTTAATGTGCCAGAGATACTTAAATAATAGGAATGATTGGGAAAGGTTATTTTGACCACTGCAGTTATAAAGTCTTACTGATGAAACATGGAAAGGAATCCACAAAAGGGCTCTTTTTACCTTTATAAATTTTCTACTACATGGACATTGCATCTCAAGGTAATACAATAGAATGAAATGGGTTTTCCAGTTTTTCTCTGGATTTTGAATCAGAAACTATGAGTTTGTATGAGAATAATCCAGATATCTTGACTATTGTCTTGAGAACTTGCTTGGTTAGTGATTTAGATTGCAAAAGACTTTCTGCAGTTTTATTTTCCCTTATGATTTCTCAACATTACAAATTCCTCATTTCTTTAGTATCTTTCCTGCCTCACATTTTTGTGTAACTTTGGTACTTTAAATACATACTTTGTTGAGGTTTTTGTGTGGAACTTAATCTGCAATCTCAGTTCTCCTTCAAAGGAAAGTAGGAGTCAGATAATGTATACCTATTTTTTTCATTCTACCTCTTTTGCAAGCAAGCAAGTAAATGTTGACTCTATTTTACTTACTTCAAGAATAATATGAAAACAAGGGACCTTACTCATTCAAATGTCTTTTCAGTGTTTGCCATGAAATTATATTCTCAACTGCAAGATTGTGGTCCTGAGATAAATGGGGGGGGGAGTTTTAACAGTATTGGGAAGGATAATAAATAAAAAAATAAAAAGCATGTCTTAGTAGGTCCTTGCGATAGTCTCTGAGTACAGATGGAATCTAGACAGTTTGTGAACCAGGAATAAGTCCACCATTTTTGCCATTCCACTCAGTGCTAGTGCTAGTAAATGTACATTTTCTGTCAGTCAGTTTAGTATGGTCTTCAACAAGTTCTGGACAAAGTTTTGATTTTGCCAACACAATTGGGTTCTGCTCTTCCTGGCACAGTACTTCTGTATGATTTGACTTTTTGGACTGAACAATTCTTAATGTCTGTGGCCTATGAAACATTCATGTTCCTTCCTGTTTTTATATTTTGGACTATTTTTCTGACATACACTGTAGATTACAAAGGTGAAACGATGTTCAGTGTCAAGGATAGAAAAAGAGTTCAGCTTTATTGTTTCAGTTTTCAGGGGCTAAATCTGGAGGTCTTTCTATTTCATGCTGTTCCTGGACAATAAAATTGTTCCTTGGTACTGTTTGTTCTGCCTCTAGGCTCTATTTTTGTTTTTCACATTCAGACCTCCTACTGTAGTCATTCATCTTTGAGTTGTTGCTTCCCCTGTATCACCAGTTAGCAGATCACTGTGTTTTGTGGTACTCATGAAAAACTCGACTGAAATACTTTTGTTTTGGAAGTCAAGACAGCATAGGTTTGCTGCAAGTCAAACAACTCCAGACAATGTTAATATACAAAAATGCAGATGAGAGGAATTCAGATAACTCTGGAGCAAGGGAAGTGTGTGAGGAGACCTGCCCTTGAGAAGGAAGGAGCACCAGAGACAATATGTGATAAAATGACCACAGCCAATTCCTTGTCCTCTATTGCACGGTGCGATAAAAGCCGGCTCACAGAGGGTTCTTGCAAGTGCTTGAGGTGGAGCAAAATGAGCCTCTATTGAACAGAGAGCTCCCTCTTTTATAGAGGGGCTGTGGAACATTCAGGAAAAAGGGGTGGAGTTTAACAAACAAGGAAAAGGTAAGAGGGTGTTATCCAAACTTGGGCATAAGGAGGAGGATACATAATTATATATGAAAACAGGGGTTGAACAAGCACAAACATGGCAACTACTGCACTGCAGCAAACAACAGCCAATCAGAAATTAGGAACAAAATCTATAATAGTATGAGGAGATAATACTTTAAAAAGTGTCTTTTAAAACCATTAACTGAATAAATAAACAGTTCTGCATATTATACTAAAATCCTTGGCTTGATTGTGAGGTAGATCTTCCTGCTTCATTCAAGTTCTGGGCAATACACTTTCTTCCACCTTTAAAGTCCTCCCGACATATTTTGCAACCCCCAACAGTTCTCCTGCACCACTGAGGATGGAGGAGGGAAAGAATTTGGAAGTGAAGATTTGCTCAGAAGAAGGAAGGGAAGGGTGAAGAGTGTTTTAAGATTATTTTTTTTTAATTATTATTCCACTCTGATGTGATTAGTAATAAACTAAATTAATTTCCCTTAGTTAAGTCTGTTTTGCCTGAGACAGCAATTGGTAAGTGATCTATCCCTGTTCTTAACCTGACCCTTGAGGCTTTCCTTGCATTTTCTCTCCCCTGTCCAGCTGACCAGGGGAGTGATGAAGCTAGTTTGGTGGGCACCTGACATCTATCTGGTATAAACACACTACAACTTCCCATACTGATGAGGGAAGATGAAATTTTATCCAGATGTTAGTTTATTAAAAAAAGAAAAAAAGTGACTAGGCAAAAGAATTAGAAACTGTCAAAGTTTTGCAGTGGCTCGAGCTCTGTCTGATTTCCTAGTCATTTCATAAATGAAGCAGTGCTATTTTTTTTCTCCTATAAAGCTGACATAACTGATATATTTATTTGTTTTAAACACTGCCACTAAGGTAATCACTTCTGATGTGACCTATGTATAATTAGTGAAAAAAAAAAAATTCTTGTTCTTTCCAAGTCATCATTTTCATCCTTTCCATCATCATGGCTACACTTTGCAAATGAAGATTAGGCAGCATGGTTTGACCACATTGGAAGATGCCCGTTGGCTGCAGTTAGCCAACCAGATGAAGGGTGGAGATGAGCTTTGATTAGGCCATCTTTTCTATGCCACTCTCCCTGTAGAGCAAGCAGTGCTCTTCTTGAAAAAGGCTTCTAGGTCATTCAGGATGTTGCTGAACAAGACTGTTATTTCCAGGGTCAGTCTTGAGCAACCAATGTCCTGACCTACCTGCATGCAGGGTTGGATCTGTGGCTCCCAGTGCTCCGTAACACCTGCCATTTCACCCCTCGCCTGTCACTGCAGGGCTTTGCAAATGTGGGTGAATCCCTCAAGCCTGCACAGTGGATTTTTTAGGTGAGACACAGTGCACCCAGAACTATCCCCACCCTTAACTCCTAAGGTTCGTCTGCCATGGCCTAGCAAGCTTGGACAGTGATAGCGACGTCCTCAGATGTAGGTTTGGTTAGAATATCCTTCTCTTAGATGGATGGCCTTACAGGGCTAAGCTATCTCCCTCTGCCCATGTTTGGAGTTAGACTTGTGCTTCTCCTAGGATGGTTGCTGGGAGGCTGATAAGCCCATCCTGCCAGAGGACACACTTTGTCTGACCCTTCAGTTGAGACTTGACTGGCATGGGAAACCCTACTGGAGGCATAAACCACCGCCAGCACAGCTCATACTCTCATAAGGGCACACAAGCTTCTCCCCCACGACAAGGGGGTGTCCATGGAGAAGATTTTCATCTTTTAATAAATAATAAAATACACACATCTGTGTTCTCTTAAGGATGTAACCATAGCAATTGCCTATGGTACATGAACTTATTCTTCAAGGAGTGGTTTAAGACCTTCCTCCTTAGATCTAGCTAATTCTACTAGCAGAGCACCATTCTATCTTTTGGCCCAGTGGTGTTTAGTAGAGTCAGAAATCCAGAATATATGCAGAATGAGCTTTCTTGAACCTTGAACCTTTGCATTTGTTTGACTTTAAGCTACTAGAATGCCAGTAGGATCTGATGTCTTAGAAGGGCTGATTTCTTGTCCTTTTCATACACAGAAATTGCAACAGCACTTGATCACCCTTCATCTCTTGCTCTTTGTTGCACACGTGGGTACTCCAGTAAAGCAGGACTTGCTGGAATAAGCTCATGTGGAAACAGCTTCAAATTTTCCTTTACTGCAGGGAAGCAAAAACTCTGTACTTTACACCTGCCTCCTAACTGTAATTGTGTGAGATCAACAGTAGCCACAGGAGGAGAAAATAAAATAAATAAAACCTCATCTACTAAGGTTTAACTGTTTTTGGAGGAGACATCTCTAAGTGGCACCTCAGCATTGCTCCAGGGAAATAATTATCTGAATTTCATTGAGAGTAAGTCTAGAAGGGAAACTGAATGAATGAATGAATGAATGAATGAATGAATGAATGAATGAATGAATGAATGAATGATTTCTTTCATTTCAGGATGTGACAGCGATTTTTTGACTGACTTCTGTGGTGCCCCATATTCTCCATAGTCCTGCAGAGTATTAGACAGCAGAACATTCTACAAATTTCACCCTTTTCATAGCGGCTTTTTCTGTTTCTAAAAAGTATTTCTGTTGCATTTTCAGATCCTGCTTTGTGTCCTCAATTTCTGAAACACTAATCCACTTTATAAATTCTCAGGATCACATGAGAACAGATGTGCTTGACAACTCAGAGATGTTAATAAGGAACCCTTTTCAACATATGGTTTATTATTCCAAAGTAGTCTCTCTTTAAGATACCTCCTTGATGTTAATCTTTGTGAGATTTTCTGCTGATTGTCTAGAATACAAGAGTGCTTCCAGTAAAGGGAATATATAGTGCTATGTGAAGCTGATGTTAATGCAATGAAGCAGTTATGAGCATCTGGATGTTTAGCAAGTAGCAGTTTTTGCTGTCAGGGAGATAACATCTGTCATGGAAATGGAAAATAAGAGAGATTTTCCAAGAGAGGAAAGAACCCAGGAAGGAAACAGAAGTACCATCACTAAAATCCCAAACCAACAGAACTTGGCATGAGTCTTTTGGAGGTTTTTGATCAGGAAATGTCTCCTACCTCACACAGTGCGAGGAATTCTTTTGTGTTTCCATAATCTCTGTGCTTGTAAAGCTACTTTTTACAGAGCCCTGCAACGACTAGCACTGCTTTTTGGAGTATGAGACCTGGCACCTGGATTCCTCCCTATATACTGCCTTTGTTGGTGAGAGGTACTTCTGACTCTGAAGGTGGAGGATGACTGTGTCAAGCACTGTTCCTCCTCCTGTTTTGTGCTGATCATTCATGGTTGCTGTCCTCCTGATAAGCTTTCACAGCCCAGCAATCTCAGATCTTCCCTTATTCTACCTTTCTGTGGGCAGGTTCTGCCAACTCAGGGAGAAAGGCTTGTGATAGAGTGAGAAAAGGAACAGCAGAGTTAAACCCACAGAAAATATGACAGAGCAATGTGGAAGTGTCCATTAAAAAACAAAAATAGTAAAAAGATGAGGAAAGAGACAAATAGAAAATCATAAACTCATATTTATAAAACTTCTTTTTTTATTTATTTTATTTTACATTGAGGAAACTACATTATTTGGACTCAGTTAGGATGACTGTTGTGTGGGGACAACAGTGAGAGAGTGAGTCCAGAAAATGAATACTGGATCCAGTCAGCAGTGGATATGTTAGATTTCTTCCATTCTGCTGACATCAGCTGTGGAGCCATGAAGCAGGCACTCACTGGTGGACAAAATATGCAGAAGCTGGGTCATGTAGGACTGTGATTAGACTTAGAGCACAAGGACTTGTCAAGACACAGTTAGCTGGAAACTCTTGGGATGGAGAAAACACATCTGAAATCCCAATTCTACATGAAAGTTTAGTTCTTTCTCAGTCTGCAGATTCTGAATGAATAACCTTTCTTAAAGACAGGTGATTCTGTAATTATGTGTGAAAAAACTACTCCCTTTTCTTTCATGGTATAGCAGACAACAGCTGGTTCAGCTGGTCCACTCATTTCTGAAGTAAAAATCTCATGAAGTAAAAAGTTCAATGACTCATGAACTTAAAGGACTGTGAAGATCTACCTGTCATACACAAGGAGAGTCAGTAACAACAAACCTGTAGATTCTTTTATGGAGAGGCAATTTCCACTTATCTGTTGGGAGAATGTAGCCCATTCAACAAAGATATTGATAATTTCAGCAAAAGGAGTAGAAAAGGAATTTAATTGTTTCATCTACTTTTTAGGGTATTTATCTAACAATAAAGCACACTTTTTAGGCCCCACTTTCAGGCATAAATCTGTATTTTTAGTTCATGTAAAATACTGTAAGAGCTTCATTGTGCCTTTAATGTTGTGTTTCATCTGTGTTTTCAGCTTTAAACTGAATCAAAAAATGTGTCATATGATGAATAAACTATCATATGCTTCTCTCATAACTTTCCTGTTTCAGCAGAGGTGGAAAAATCAGACTGCTTCTGCAGTTCACTAACTTAACCTTTTATATACCACAACTCACTAGATTAAATGAAGCATTTTTATCTTCAATGGATACATTTCTGTAATAACAGCATGCAAACAGTTCATCTTACTGCTCTTGGTAACTGCAGTGTATTTCTATCAATGCTGGAGCTCATTTAATAGAACTCATGCCCAAAGGATGGGAGAAAAATCTCTGAACAGACTATTTCTGTGATAGCAATTGCTAGATACACAAGTGTGATTAAAGAACAATAGAACTGATGCACAATGAACTGTATGAAATATTGATTTTCAGACACAGAAATTTCATTAAGAGGTGTGAGTAAAGAACAGCTGAATTAATCCCAAACCCATTCTTATACAGAATTTATTAAGCACAACTGATTCTGGCATCATGGTTTTTCTCTTACAGACTTTCAAAAATAGTTTATCTTGAGGAAGGAACTGAAAGACATAATTTAAACAGTTCTAGAAAAAAATATGAGATTCAGATTATACACAGAAATTCACTGCTTGTTTATGCCCATTTCTTTGAAAACAGTATGTTACACTGCCCAAAAAAAAAACACTGATGTATGGTATCAAGTATTCAAACAGTGATACCTTTTATTATGAAAAATACATTTTACAGTATAATTTCTGATGATTAAATAAAGTTTCTGCATGTTGCACATAAATAGATGTTTTCCTTTTTACATTATTTATGAGGTAAGATTATCCAACTTTTGTACAGCCAGGATAAAAGATTTCCAAGTGTACCAATGAACCTTGGATAAATAAATCTATTTACTACTACTGAGCTATTAATAAAACTGTATATATGTAATAATGAATATACAACATTTTTAAAGACTTATAGGTAATTTCTGATACATATCACTGGGAAGGCTGCCAAAAATATTTCTTCATACACAAACCACAAATAACTACTGTTGAAAAGGAAGTGAACTGATATGCATATGAGGATAATATTACTGCTTCATATATTATGATTAAAAATAAGACTAAATTGTTCTGTAAATATTGTAGCTCATGAAGATTGATCGCTTAGTGATCTCAATTCTGCATGTACTAGATTTGCTAGGTAGCAGTTCACCTCTTCCTGCAACACTTTCAGTACTGTGCAAGTACTTTTTTTCTTCCTCTCTGATGACAAAATAACACTAGTTTTCCTGTGCAAGTGGCTGTAACTCATCTTTTATAGCCCCCTAAATTTCTTTTTCTCTTTGTTCTTTGCTGGCTAAGAAAAGGTATGAATGACTCTGAGTAAACAAGTTGATTAGCCAACAAATATATTAAACACAGTGTACTGGGATTAAAATCATACATCTTCATGTACAAATTAGGGCCTTCTGTAACACAAATGAATTTGTAGAAATTTCATAACTTTCAGACGTCAGTACCTATCAGTTTTTCTCAAAATGTTTGAACAAGATATTTAAAAGTTTTTGAGGATAATAAGTGCAGTCAGATAAAATCAATGTAGTAACTATGAACATGAACCTTATAGGTCAAAAGCTACAAATCTTTAATGTACTGTATGGAAACAATCTGCAGAACAACAGATTATGCTTTATCTTTTTTTAGGTATAGTCTGGAACAGTTGATGGACCTGTTGTTTTGGCTGTTTGGGTCTTTGTGGTCCAGTCTAAATCTGACTTAAATCATTAGTGTTTTATCTGAGTTTGATTACTGGGCTCCACATTTTGCCATAATTTTCTTCCAAATAAAAATACTGTAGTTTATTTTAGATTCAAAAAATGAATGTACATAAATCACAGTTGTGCTACTTCAGTGATGACTTTTTGACTATTAATTTTAATATCAATTGTGCATTACTTTCTTTCTGGAAAGTCATCAGTACACTCTTCTATATAACTCCAGTGATCTGAATGCAAATCAATATTTTTATAATTGCACTCACAGCAATGAGATTAAAGTAATATCCTTCAATATTACTGTGTCTGTGGTATTCCTTTAAAAACTTCATGTCCCTTCTTTCAGTCAAAAAAAAAAAAACCCCAATGCAGAACTCAGCAGGTATGAAACTACAGAAAGCAAAACCAAGGCATGAAATTTCTGCATTTTATTCTGCCAATCAAGACCAAAGACCACTTTGCTCTGTGAAAAAGGTCATGAAATTTAGATTTCCTTCCAGATTCACGAGAATCTGATCGCTCTCTAATTCTAGTGAGAAAAACAGAGTTGTCTGTACAGGCAATTAGAAAATACCTAGCCTTTTTATGACTAGAAGGGTTTTCTTCAAAATAAGTGAGAGGTTGTTTGTTTGTTTGTTTTGTTTGTAGTTTGTTTTGTTTTCTTCAGGAACTGTTATTTCATTGAACATCTAAAATGGTTACAGATAATTATAAATCCCAGTAATGTAGACTTTTGGATGTGAAGTGCAAGTTTACTAAAGTTTGACATGGATGCCCAGTATTTTGTTTGCTATTCACATTTTTCCTAACATATATTTTACCACACAAAACAAGATTAGTACAATGCTCAGTAATTCCTTAGAAACAGTAAGGACATTTATAACTTTAACCTGTTTCTCTTTCCTGAAGTGAAAAATTGAATAAGAAAATAGGTTTTGTTTAAACAAATTGAAGAAACAGAATAGATCATAGGCAAAAATTAGTGAAAAATGGAATGTATGTTTTGTGTACAATTGAAAATCATATTGTACACTGAAGCACTTTAACTTGTAATGTATACCTTCTGCCACACTAGAGCTAAGGGATCTCTCCGTTTATGCTATAGAAAATGTTCTGAAGTCTTTATCTCCCCAAATGGAACAGTGTCTCCAGTATATTTCAGGTGTTCTTTTTTAAATTTCCCCCAAGAAAATATTTACTTTACTAAACACAAAACATTTCATTCATATAGAAATGATTGGAACATTCATGTTTATTTTAAATTGTTTATCCTTTCCTCCTTCCTTTTTTTTTTTTTTTTTTATCCTGTTTTCTGTGTGTTTCCTGAGAAAAAAAGTGGTCTCAGAAATTGATTTCCATTTCAGAAAAGCAGTCAGTTCCTTAAAAATTCTGGTGTTCAGCAAATGCAGTAATAAAACTAAACTAAATAACCTGCCTTTACACAGAATTAAGTAAGGCAAGAATTTGAACAGGAGCCCATGAGGGCTTCTGTGATGATGTCTTCTTTCAGCTGATAGATGCATACCTTCAGCTGTATCTAGTGGCAATCAAATAATCTGATGAATATGAGCCTGTGGAACTCATTAGCAGTCTTAAATAATCTTCTGACTGTAAACCTATACTTGTGATAATACTGGCAAACTATCTGACTATTAACACATTTGGCTTTCAATGACAGACAAATCTCTTTAATGCACACTTAGAAGGTAACTGGTGAGACTTATGGGGTCTGATAAGCTCCATAACACTCAGATGCTTTTCATAATATTTTTTTATGAAATTGCAGTTTTTCAGCTCTGCAAAAAATATTTTAAAAATAGTACTGAGCCTAGAAATGTTTATGGTTTTTATTAGGCTTTACATAATACATAATTACAATATTTTTTATAACTCTGCAGGTCTTCTGCTTTTCAGGATGCAGCAATATCATGAATAAGGAAGAAAACAATATCAGACAAATTCATAGGAGTTGGTTAAAAACAAAATATATTGGATGAATGTTGCTTTTATTTTGCCCATGGTACTGTGTATGTTAGTATATTTGTGTGACATTTTATTAAAAACTTGAGGAAAGCTTCCTAAGTTGAAAAGTATTTTCCATTATCTGAAAAAATACACTCTTAAAAAAATCTGTTTTCTTGAGTTATAGAGCTGATATGAGAAAATGATAGAGTACCCTGTTGCAAGGACAGGGAGTGAAGGATGGTATAAACCACTGGTAGATTGCCAAACTGTGCACTCACTTTCTCTGCATAGGAAGTTGGTGTCTTAAATCTTTTAATTTTCTTGCCATAGCTTTCTACTCTAATGACACTCATTATTGTGATCTCAGACCCCCTCAGGCACTGAATATTTTCATGGTTCTTTAAGCCCAGCAGAAGCAACAAATGCTTCTTTGATAAACAATCCAGCAGTGGGTTAAAGCAGCTACCTACACTAATTATGAAATATTTGGTTGCTCTGTCTCCTGGCTCCAGGGCAGTCTAACTCTTCTGTGACTTCCCTGAGAAGTCTGTCCAGCCTTATGGAAACAGCAGCAATGCATTTCTCTCAAACTGTATTGCAGCTTGTCACTAGATTCATTGCCCCAAACTTCTAAGTACTGTGTTGTTGAGGTCTGATATGCAAAGGTGAATCATGATGAAGTGTACGTTTCATTGGACTGTTTAAGGCTGTATCTGGAATATAAACTAGTGTATAATAAAACTAGTTTTGCAGCATTTCAGTGCCAGTAAAAAACAGCATGTGACAACTAACAGTGTCCTTCCCACCTGCCTGCTAGTGACTCTGTCAAGATAATGATGCATGTGGTGGGCATAGTGAACTGAATAAGCATTACTGGCAAGCTGTTACAAATGTGTAGTATAACAGGTCTGCTATAAAATCTTCAGTGCATTACCCTCACCACACCAGTCTGCTCTTCTGGGTGTGCTTGAAACATTTCATCTTGTAGTGCATTATGGATGCTGTTTAAATGCGTATCTGCCAAATTGCTGAGTAAGTACTGAAGGTGGAGGAGGGGTAAAGAAGGCTTGCTGTGTTTGCAACAAAGACCAAGTTAAACAGTTGAGCCTTTATAATTTTAATTAGCTCTGGAGTTAGTCGTATTAGTGTTCATGATGCCAAGGCAATTTTTCCCATTTTAGATATGTTTATACTGAATCTTCCCATTACATGAGAGACCATACCACAACTGTCAATGTGTCCTCATGCCATACAAGTGTATGCATCATAGCTGTATCTGCAGCTAGCTCAAAAGAAAAAAGATACTACTATGAAGTTAATTAAACTTGGACAAAGGCAGGACTTGGAAGACAAGGTACATCAGTGAACTAGCACTGCATTGTGCTACAGAGGGCCTGGGCCAGTCTTACCACCAGCACAGTGTTACAGTGCTCTACAGGAGCACACAGGATCTTTCCAACCTGGTTCAGAATACTGCATGAGATGTTCTGCCAGGGTAGGCTGGTTGCAGACCATCTTTTAGTAAAGCACAGGTAATTTCATAGTAGATTGCATCACAAAATGCTGCTGCNTTTTTTTTTTTTCCCCTCATAGGCACCTACACTGAAGGGAAAGGGATGCATTTACATAAGGTGAACATATGATGGGTCTAATTAGGATAAAATTGTAAGAATTATCAGCACTCATTCAAAGTACACACTAAATGTCAGTGGGAACTAAATGTAAAACTCAATTTTGTATTCTAGAAATGTCACTCTGATTACATTCCATTTTTTCAGGGTGAAATCCTGATGAAAACACTGAAAAGTGATGAAAGTGAGGCGAGAAACAAGTATTTCATGTTTCCTGGAAACAGAAAATCATCTGCTTTTTGTAAAAGGAATACTATCTAGGGTTCCTATGTTTCACACAGACATTGTTCCATGTTAGTAGAAACCCATA
Source organism: Formicarius rufipectus (assembly GCA_013399695.1). Lineage (NCBI taxonomy): Eukaryota > Metazoa > Chordata > Aves > Passeriformes > Formicariidae > Formicarius > Formicarius rufipectus. The sequence goes on along the minus strand of VXAU01005713.1, from coordinate 3,892 downwards.
GTAGAGTGTGAGGATTTTAGGCAACAGATGTTGGGATGGGAAGAAATACAAGCATGATTCTAGAGTTATAGAAGTTCTGACTTCTGTCTTGTCTGCTGAATCTGTCTTGATAAATATTTCCAACTATAGTGGAGAGTATGAAAGCATTACATAACACGTGGTCTTGGGAAAATACATAATGTGAAAGATTTGAACTTCTGGCACAGCATGCTTTGAGTTTAGTTAGAAGTGAGGAAATCTGCTTCACTGCTATCTTGTTAAGGATAATTCCTATTAAACTGTTCTGCTTTGCTGATCACTTTACTTGGTTTCATTCCTGTTAAATTTGCAATGGTTGCAGAATACAATGAAACTAATTGATCTGACTTTACTGTCTGCATTTAATGAATGCTGTGGTAAATGATTTGTGTAATTTTAGTTTAAGGAGTATCTTAGATGCTCTGCACTTTCTAACTTGCTTTTATTAGTTATGAATATTACTTTTCAAGTGTTTGGGACTTTGGAATACTCAGCTTTGTGGTGAATAATATGACTGGGGAGAAAATGTTTGCTTTTACTTTTTGTGGTTTTGTTTTGGTCCATGACAAAAGATATTCCCAAGAATAGTAAAATCCAACAATCTCAGAGCAGCTCTTGGAGAAGGACAGCTCAATTAAGAAGAAGAAGCAGCTTGAAGAGTAGGCTTCCTGGCAGTGTAAGAGACCTATTCAGTGCAATTCTACAGGGTTAAGAAGAAATCTTTTTCTCACAAGGGATCTGATACAGTTTTTCTTCTTCAGTACTTGCAATTTCTGTCTGAATCACTGTTTTCTGGTTGTGGCATTGCCTTTGCTTCCTTGATCTGACTTTGTTCTCATATAAGAAACCTTTAACTGTATTCATGTGCCTCCAGCTAAATGATTGGTGATTGGAAGTAAACCAGTACAGAATCTTCTTTTTTTTTCTTCCCCCCCACCCCAGCCACATTTATTTTGCATGATTCCAGGCTGACCAGTTTGTCTACTGTTTCTAGTGTACTGCAGAAAATCTGTTTCATCTGTCCTTGAATAGTCACAGATGGTAGATTATCACCTGGAGGATTTGGAGGAGCTTGGTGAGGTTTGTCCTTGAAGATCAGGGACTTAAACATCTTCATTCTGCTCCAAGTGAAGAAATATTCTGTCATGTAAATGGAAGACAGATCTTGGTCCACATCACATTTCATTTCCAGTTGTTGGCAGTTACTTTTCAGGGTTTTTTTTGAACCACAGAAGATTAGTCACCTAGTTTATTGAAGTGCAATCACAGGGTAGAAACAATTCATTTGTAACAACCTTATAATAGGTTGTCCATTATTGAATCCGGATCAGGGAGGTAGGTGTTTTAAGTGAGGAAGAACAAAATTCTTATAAAATGTGAGAGAAGTGCAGCGAGAACTCAGGCTGTGAGGGGACCTATTGCTTCCAGCTGGAGCTTAGGGTGAATGTCTATAGGCTTCGATAAGATTATATTTTTTTTGCAATAAGTCCCTTCTAATATTCTGTTATCAATAAAATTGCAGTCTTTTCACTTTGTTTTCTAACATCTTACACGACAACTAAGATCCTATAAGACAAATTATAAACATTGTCATAAATTCATCTATTCCAGTAGAGCTGGACCAATTTGTACTCTTTGGAAGAATGATCTTTTATACATGGATACATCACATCTTGCAAAATTTTATCACTGGCATTTTGGTTCCTGTAACAAATGATCATCTTGGAGCTGACCTCTTCATGAAGCAAAACTGTCGGGATAGGCACCTGTCAGTGACTGCCAAGAGAATAATGTTTACTTATGGATGAAACTGTTTGCTGCTGCCACAGACACCTGTTGTATACCCCTTGTCATGGAGCTGCTGTTTCTGCAAGTTTTTATACTGTTTAAATGTTATAGTTAGGACAAAATGATGTATTAAATAGGTAATTAATACCATTCTATTACTTCTGTATGTCCAGCTGTTCTGATCCGTTGTAGAAACCCCGGTTACAGCCCCCTGATTGGTTCATGCACCCCAAAACCCCATTGGCTAGCCGGTGGAGCAATGCAGCTCCACCCTGTGAGGCTGAGCCATCCCCAGTTCTTCCTTATAAGTTATAAACCCTCCTACCCTTTTCCTTTTGTGTCGTAGTCCACCCCTAGCTCCACCCAAGTTCTAGAACCCTCCAAACAAACCCTATAAGTATCCCATGCTCTCCTTAATAAAGTGTTCACGTCTGTTCACACCCTCCCCACGTGGACCGTACCTTCTTTCCCTTTTGGACCACAACACAAAACTCCAGGTGTCACCATCTGAATATCTCACTCACTTCCTAAAAGAATGTGTAGGCAAATGAAACAAACTAGGAAGTTATTAAATGTTAAAAAATAAACAAACAAATAAACCAAATCACAAAACAAAACAAAAAAACAACAAAACCAACCAAACCCCAAAAAATAAATAATCCCCAAACCCCCAAAAATTAGGAAGAAAAAATAAATATCTGTCATATGACAGATTAACTGTTTAAAATGAATCAAAACTGTTTAAAATTAATCAAAAAACTATAAATATCTTTTGTGGACATCTAGGTATTTTCATTTAGAACATCTTCTCCCTTACTTTTTGTTCTTTTGAAAATCATAGTGTGTTCTGTATGTCTGCACAAGAACTACACACATACTATTTATTTAGAAGTATAAATCTCTTCAGTGTTCTGTTGTGCAAAAATTATGTGTGACTTATGGTTTACCTCTGTTTTTATATGTAACTTCTCAACTACTTATACAGCAATCAAGACAAGCCTCTCAGAAGGCTCTCTGATCTACTATTGCCTAAAGACCTACAATAAACTAGATATGATACTAGTAGGCTTCTGATTCAGTGTATTGTATGTGTGTTGAGTTTAATAACACTTGCACATTTGAAAAGGGTTATTAATTTAATTGAATTTGCATTTTGGACCCACGAAGCTCATTAGAGGAGCTCTGGTGTTTCATAGGGTTCTTGTTTTCTCCCTTTTGCACAAATAGTCATGTGTGAAATAGAATTAATTTCAGTAGTGTTGAACACAGTGAGTGAGAAGATGGCTTCACAGATCAGGGCCTTGTGCAAGTATAAAACACTGGCTATGAACTTCCAGTGTGTCAATGGATTGAACAGATCATTATCTCAGATACTTCAGAAATACAGACCTGAAACAGCTCATTTTTTTCCCAGTATCTTTTGTTGTTGTCTTATATTTCTTCCACTCATACTTGTTACAAGGAAAAAATTCCTTTTGTAGAATTATTGAACCATTAAGGTTGGAAAAGATGTCTAAGACCATCAAGTCCAACTGTTAACTCAGTGCCACTGCATGGAAGTGAATAATCCAGAGGTCACAAAATGGATTCCTCTAGATGTTAGGCTCTGTTCATCTAAAGAGAAATGTAAAAATTTCCAGACAGTCTCAACATTGTTATCGTAAATGGAACCAGGACTTCATTCAAGGAGACAAATGTACAGCTGCTGATAGGAAGCTTCAAGTCCCTGCTCCTATATAAGTCAATCTGGCCTCAAAGCTTATGTTGGTACAGCTACTTAATTCCTGGGGTCAGAACAAAATAAATGTGTCTTTTTACAAGTCAGTAACACTTGTTGCTTGATTCAGCAATGAGATCTCAGGCTGGATCAAGTTATTGCCTGTTACGACTTTTTGAATACAAAACTGTATTTCCAGTTATCATTCCAACAAACAACTTTGCCATCTTCAGTGCAGAATGAAGCTAATTCCTTTATGTGTTAAAAAGGATAGGTAAAAACTTTGAAAAAGTCAGTCAGTTCTCTTCTTACACACTCCTTCTGCCAAGCCGTGAGTATTAACTTATAAGTCATCATCATGGCTAGACT
>VXAU01005712.1:19291-34498 GCA_013399695.1 Formicarius rufipectus | reverse complement strand
GGGAGTGTGGGGTGTGTGTCCTGCTGTCCTGGGGAGCGTGGGGTGTGTGTCCTGCTGTCGTGGTGGGTGTGTGTCCTGCTGTGTGCAGAGCTGCCCCCCGGAGGATCAGAAGCCCCTCGGTGCTGACGGGAAGTGTCAGTGCCACGCTCTGGAGGTGACCCTGGCACGGGTGTCCCAGGGAAGCTGTGACTGTCCCTGGATCCCTGGCAGTGTCCCAGAGCGGGCTGGATTCCCCTGGAGCAACCTGGGATAGTGGGAGGTGTCCCTGCCCCTGAGAGGGGGTGGGGTGGGATGATCCTTAAGGTCCTTCCCACCCAAGCTGTTCCATGATTCCATGGAAAAGGACAATCAGCTTAGAATGAAGTCAGAGTGATTTTTATGGAACTCAAGGATATAAAAGGGGAAAAAGGGGAAGGGAGACCCTTCCCTGAGTGCTGAGGTTGCCAGGGAACCCCTTTGTTCCCTGAACTCCTTCTCTGGGAGGAGTTGGGCTGGGGATGGATCCAATGTCAGGCTCTGGAGCTGGGCTGGGAATGCTGGGAATGTCCAGCTTGGAGAGAAGAAGGATCCAGGGACACCTCGGAACCTCTTCCAGAGCCTGGAGGGGCTCCAGGAGAGCTGGAGAGGGACTTGGGACAAGGGCTGGAGGGACAGGACACAGGGTATGGCTTCCGAGTGCCAGAGGGGAGAGATGGATGGGGGGATATCGGGAATGGATTCCCAACTGGGAGGGGCTGGGCTGGAATTCCCAGAGAAGCTGTGGCTGCCCCTGGATCATCCCTGGGAGTGTCCAAGGGCAGGTTGGATTCCCTGGGATCACCCTGGGCTGGTGGGAGGTGTCCCTGCCCGTGGCATGGATGGGATGATCCTCCCAAGTCCCTTCCAGCCCAGAGCATTCCAGGAGTGCCTGGGCTGCAGGGCGGCACCCCTGGCTGTGCCAGCACTGCCCCCTGAGCATGCCCTGCGTGGCAGTGCCCCGTGAGGATGCCAGCCCTGCCCCCTGAGGGTGCTGCATGTGTCACTGTCCCCGTTCCAGGAGGGCTCAGCCACGCCGAGCTGATGATGATGACCATTGCCGACGTCATCAGGCAGCTCATCGAGGCCCACGAGCAGGGAAAGGATGTGGATCTCAACAAGTAAGTCCCTCTTGGGGTGGCCCTGGGACTGCTCCATGATCAGGGAGGGTGTCCTGGGCTCTCTGCCCCGTCCAGGTTTCCCTTTTTCATCCTGCTGTCCCTCCTTTGGGCGTCACCTGATGATAAAGGCACCCAGGGGAGGGAATTCCGTGGGGATTTGCTCCTTCGTGGGCAATAGTGGGAGTACAAACAGGGTGGCAAACCCCAGGAAACTCATCATTGCATTTTGTGTTCCCTCCTGTGGTCATCCTCCAGGACTCCCAAACTCCTCTCCATCGAGGCAAGGAGAGATTGATGCAGGAATTAATTGGGGTTAATGTAGGAACAAAATTAAATTGGGTTTTCTCAGCAATGTGTTACGAAAGAAGTTGTTCTTTACAGAAACTTCTTTACATATGTGAAGTAATAAAAGCTGAATTTGCCCCACTTTTCCCCCCCCATCAACATGATCTAATTCCAAAATCTTTGTGCTGGTGTTGGAAAAACCTAACACGGATTGTCTCCGAGATGAGCTCAGCCACAGGCCGTGTGTGTAAATCACATGGGAGATAGGAAATAAATCACTGCAGAGGGACAAGCCAGAGCCTGCTGGCAGCTTGCACAGCGTTCTGAGAAGGCCATACTGATAAAAATGGAGAAAAGGTGACATTTTTGGCAATGTATTTTTGGAATTTTTGCCAGTTGTTGCTCCCAGCCTTACCTGGACTTTTATTTTCCAACCTCCACACCCCGTGCAGCTGTTGGCCCTTTAAACACCCAAACTGGGAGCCCCTACCCGGGTCACCGTGGAGCTGGTGGAGACCAGAGGTGCTGTGGTTGCTTTGAGGTTGAGTTTTGGCCAACTTGGAGGTGTCTCTATCCCCAGGCTGAAAACCAGGACGTCGGCCAAGTATGGGCTGTCGGCGCAGCCGCGGCTGGTGGAGATCATCGCGGCGGTGCCGCCGCAGTACCGCAGGATCCTCGTGCCAAAGCTCAAGGCCAAGCCCATCAGAACTGCCAGTGGGGTAAGCAGGACCACCCTCCCTCCCACCATCCCTCCCACCCTCCTTCCCTCCACCACCCCCTGCCTTCCTCCCAGCCATGGGTTGCATCCTGTTGCTGTCGAAGACCCAGGGTGTAGCCAAGGATTTTTTGCACTGATGACACAGTTTTTGGTGTCTTGGTGAGAGGCTTAAATGCCTTGGTTGTTGTGCTGGGTTAGAGTTAAACCAGCAGGAGAAATGAATCCAACTCAGAATGGGATTGCAAGGCAGAAGAACAATTTAATAAAAGATCACAAAATACACTGAGACAGAAGGAAAAAATTTGTTTGTGCCACAAAAAACAAATGTACAGCCCAGCCCAGCGGGGCACGAGCAGGATGGGGATTATCAACCCCTGTGCTGAGCACCACGTGGCCCCTCCCCGAGTTCAAAGTAAGAAGAAAACAAGAAACCTGCCGGTGACAATGATGGTGGCAGTCCAGTGGCAGNAGGTGGGTGTGGAGGCAGGAGAACTTCCTTATCTCCCAGAAGTTCCTACACACCCAGCTTGTAGCCTGAAGGGTGGGGTGTGCCCTGGGCAGCTGCTGCCAATGGGCCATGGGGAGCAGTTGGTGGGAACAATGGCACAGAGGGTTTAGAATCCACCCCCACCCAGTGCCAAACTGGGCCTGGCTACTAAAAACCAGGACAGTTTTTAATTAAGACAACCTGACTGCATCAAGGAACAAAATGAGAGTTTATTCCTCTTTGTCTGCAGTTCCAGTTCTACTCAGGAATGGCAGAAAAGGATTTCTTCTTCTTCCTCTGTTTCCATTCCTGCGTCTTTATGTTCCACCGCGCAGGGATTTCAAAAGTACAGGAAGGAACTCTCTGCACACACAATTCTGCACATTTCTAAAACTAACACACTTCATCAAAACCATCTAACAACACACAGCTATAGCTAAATATCAAATATAAGTATTTGTAAAATTGGTGAATTCACACAGTTCTTGTTTGTCTTTATTAATAGAGCTCTTCACTTGGGTCATTCCATGGAGCATTAGCGGGTTGTCCTCTCAGGTCACTGTTGGCCAAGGTCATCCTGCAGATTCCACTGTTATCACTGAGGTCTTTGTCTTGGAAACTGCTCCTAACTCAGTGTGAGAACCTGCAAGGTGCATATTCCAACCCCAGGGTATTGAGTGTCCCAAAGATTTCATCCACCTGGGGGCTTTGCCACATTCCAGATGGCTTTTCCTGTGATGTTGTGGCCATGGGGCTGTTGTTTTTGGGACATTTGGGAAGAGGTTTCTTCCTCAGGGAACCTGTGGACGGGCCCATCCCTGGAAGTGTTCCAGGCCAGGTTGGATGGGGCTTGGAGCAGCCGGGGGTAGTGGAACGTGTTTGGGTTGGGGTGAGATGACCTTTAAGGTCCTTGCAACCCAAACCTTTCTGGGATTCCCTGAGGAAGAAGGGCAGGTGTGTCCAAGCCACTGTGCATCTGTTCAGCAGGGCAGTTATTCCAATTCAGTGCAAGACACTTGCTTCTTTATTAAAGACTCAAACTTACTCTGAAACGTGGAAATGTTAAAGAACAGGGTTCCTATTCCTTGATATTTCTGTTTTCTCCTTCAAGGGTTAACTCACAGATATTTTAGGTGACAGACTGAGCACAGAACATCTTAAAATAACCCCCCAGATGCTCATGTACACAAAGCCCTCCCAGCTGCACTTCAGTGGAGTAACTTTAGCAGCAATTAGTGCCATTTCTCTGCTCTCCTTTCTCTCCTTGCAGATCGCTGTCGTGGCTGTGATGTGCAAACCACACCGGTGCCCACACATCAACTTCACAGGCAACATCTGTGTGTGAGTCTGGGGGCAAAGTGGTGCCCTGTGCTGGCACTGCTGGGGCACCTCCAGCCCTGGGGGCACTGCTGGGACCCTCACACAGGGGGGGGACATGGAGGGATGGAGCTCCAGGAGGGGCTGAGGGAGCTGGGGGGGCTCAGCCTGGAGAAAAGAGGGATCAGGAGGGACCTTCTGGCTCTCTGCAAGTCCCTGATGGATCCAGGTGAGGGTTGGGATCTGCTCCCAGGGAACAGGAGGGAGGGAATGGCCTCAAGTTTTACCAGATGATGTTTTGGTTGGATATTGGGAACAACTTCTTCATCAAAAAGTTGTCCATGCCTGGCACAGACTGCCCAGGGCAGGGTGGAATCCCCATCCCAGGGGGATTTTGGGATCTGCTCCCAGGGAATAGGGACAAGAGCAGAGGGAATGGCCTCAAGTTTTACCAGAGGATGTTTGGGATGTATTGGGTTAGTTGGGAACAACTTCTTCCTGGAAAGGGTTGTCCATGCCTGGCACAGCTGCCCAGGGCAGGGGTGGAATCCCCATCCCAGGGGGATTTTGGGATCTGCTCTCAAGGGACAGGAGGCAGGGAATGGCCTCAAATTTTACCAGAGGACGTTTATGTTGGATAGTGGGAACAACTTCTCCATGGAAAGGGCTGTCCATGCCTGTCCCAGATTAGTGTGGTTGGGAAGGGATCTTAAAGCTCATCCCATTCCATGGGCAGGGACACCTTCAACTAACCCAGGTTGCTCCAAGGGAATCCATCCTCCCCTTGGACACTCCCAGGGATGATCCAGGGGCAGCTACAGCTTCTCTGGGAATTCCAGCCCACCCTCCCAGCTGGGAATCCCTTCCCAATATCCCCCCCATCCATCCCTGCCCTCTGGCACTGGGAAGCCACTCCCTGTGTCCTGTCCCTCCATCCCTTGTCCCCAGCCCCTCTCCAGCTCTCCTGGAGATTCCCTCACTGCACTTGTTGGAGTTTGATGCCTCATTTCTCCCCTTTTCCTCTTGGCAGGTACTGCCCAGGTGGACCTGACTCTGACTTTGAATATTCCACTCAGTCTTACACTGGATATGAGGTACTGCCCTGACCTGCTGGAAAACATTCCCAGTGCTCCCCAGATCTGCCTTTGACTCAAGCTGCTCCAAACTTCTCCAAACTCCCTCCTCTTGCAAGGACCGAAAAACAAAACCAAACTTTATAATATAAACTTCGAGATCCAAAGCAGCTCCACTCCAGGAGTGAAAATTCTGCTCAATTCCCATAAATAATGATGAGGAAGAGGAGTTAGAATGTGGAAAATTGTGCCTTTGTTTAGGAATATTTTAACATGGGGCCTCAAACAGTTGAGTGGGGATGGGGAGAGGTTTTGGGATCTCTGCTCCTAAAGATGGGCAAGACACAACCCTGAGCTCCCAGTCCTAACTGGGGCTGCTTTCACTCCTGTCCAGCCTCCAGGACTGGGTTAGAAAAAGGAAAATTTGGGGAAAAAAGCCTTTTCTTTCTCTGTAAATGCATTTGAAATGACATTAATTCCCTTTTATGTCCCACTAAATAGATGCATTTCCAAATGGTCCCCTCCTGTTGCCTGGAGGAAGTTGAACAGCAGATGATCCTGTGACTAAATTATTCTGGCTGGTTTTAACAATCCAAAGGCTGTGGTAGGGATGGGAAGCAGCAGAATGGGATAAAATGCAAGCTGGATTAATTTGATGTACTGCTGCAGCATCCTTTGAGTGGGGATTTTGGTCTTATCCACATCTCAGGGACTGGAAACTTGTCCCATTCAGCAGGAAAATCCCGAGTGTGCGTAACTACTTTGCAATTCTGTTTTTCTGGCTGGGGTATTAATGTCTTTAATAAGTGTTTTTAGTACAACCAGCACGTGGGAGTTGTGCATGATTAAGGGTCCTCATCCCTTTAATAGGGCAGATAGGAAATACCAGGAAAATCCAGGATACACAAGGTCCTTGAAAACCTCCTTAGAGTGTCACTAATAGGCTTCCATCAGCTGGTAATTGAAAAAGGAAGTTGTTAGGGATTTTAATGGAAAGAATGTGTTTAATTTAAGGAATATTTAAGTTCAGGCTGAGCTCTGGAGGATGTTTCTTGGCTAAGCTGTGCAGCTGGAAAGGCACTAAAATGACCAGGAGAAAAAACGGGCCTTGGAAGCCACTTTGTGGTTTTTGTCATGCTTTTGAGACTCACCCCAGAGGTTCTTTAGCTGTTGTGGAGCTCTAGGAATGGAAAAATGGGGATGTTGATTTGAGGCCACGTTGCCATCTCAGGACAAAACCGTGTTTTGTTGCATTGTTCTTTTATTTGAACTATAAGGAGCCACATTTGTATTCCCAGTCGGATGGACTCTTGAGTTTGGAGCCCAAGGCTCCAGCTGGGATCTGAAGGCTTGGGGTGGTTTTCACCCAGTGTCCCCCCAAACCTCCAGGCCCCCCCTGTCCCAGAGGGAAAGGGAAAAGGAGAAAAGGCAAAAAACAGCTGGGAGATGATGGCAAAACAAACTCAGAGGGGCTAAATACTGAAATTTATTACTAACAAGAACTAAAACTAAAGGTAATTAAAAAGTAAGAAATAAATGAGTCCCCAGAACACCCCTCTCCTCCCACTCCTCCCTCCCTCCAGCAGTTCCAGGGAGCAGGGAATGGGAGTTTTGCAGGTGGGTGTTGTTGCTGCCATTGCTCTTGTCCTGGGGGTCACTCCATGGGGGGCAGTCGGGTCTCTGCCCCCCGATGGGCTCCGTGGGCTGCAGGGGGACAACCTGCTCCCCCACGGTCCTGCCCACGGGCTGCAGGGGGGCCGCAGCTCTGAGTCCTTCCCCTGCTCCCGTGGGGTCCCTCCCACGGCAGACAGTCCTCAAGAGACCTCTCCAACGGGAGTCCACCCCCCGGGCAACACTTGTGCTGGGGGAAAAACCTGCTCCAGGTGGGTCTCCTTCTGCAGGAGTCCTGGCTGCAAGTCTCTTGCAGGATCTGGCTCCATCCTGGGCCTCCCCCAGGGCAACAGCTCCTTGGGGCATCCACCTGCTCCTGCAGGGGCTGCAGGGGGGTCTGTGCACCCCAAAAGATCTCCACGGGCTTCAGGGAGAGGGGAGGGGCACAGCTTTGAGTCCTTCCCCCTCCCTGCTCCCACCTCGGTCTCTGTGTTGTTCTCCCATGGCTGGAATTCCCAACTGCCCCACACTCCTAATTCTTCACTCTGTTATCCCAGAGCTGGGACTGGGATTCTTCATTGGCTCCACTCTGTCCACCAGCAGGAGGTCCCTCCTGGCCCTGGCTGTCCTTGGCTCCACAGCACAGGAGAAACTTCCAGCAGCTTCTACCAGAAACCACCCTGGAATCCCCCCTTCTACTAAAATCCAGCTACAGGAACCCATGACAAGGCTTGAACCTCTGTTCCCAAGCTGGAAGTTTTCTCTCTGTTGTTTTTCCCTGTGTTGTTTCCCAGAGGAGGCTCTCAGGGTGTCCCTCCTTGCTTTGCAGCCAACATCCATGAGGGCCATCCGGGCTCGGTACGATCCCTATCTCCAGACCAGGCACAGGCTGGAGCAGGTAGGTCCTCACAGGGGAGGGGGAGTCTTTGTGGTTGGCATGGAGAGAACGAGGGCTGCTTTCATTGCCTGAAAACGTTATGCTCAACAGCTCTTAATTCTCCCTGACCTGATGGAGAAAAGTTCCTTTCAGACCCTTTAAATTGCCCAGCTGTCGTTGTTGTGAAGTAAGTGGTGAGTTTTGAACCTCTGCCAAGGTCTCGTCTGCTCTGGACAACAACCTGCTGGTCAATAGGAGATCCCATTCCGGCAAAATTGTACTGCTCTGGCACTTCTTGGAGAATTTAGTACTCAAATAGTGGCTTTCCTACCAAAATTCTTGTTTGAGTCTCTGGAGAATCAGGAGTTGTGAAGTTTCTCAGTCCTGCTCTGGTTTTGTGTTTGTCTCTAAACAATTGGGAGAGTCTCCATGGATTCACTTTTCTCCCACGAGTTCCTACGGAGAGTTGGTTCTGCAGGGATTGAAGCAGATGCAAGGAGGGTTTTTTTTCTCCTTTGGCCATGTCTGAGCTGGTTTCAAACTGGGCCCATCAGCTCAAATAATTCTGCTTTGTCAGGAAAATCCTCTGCATTGACCTCAATACCTGCACCGTGTTCTTGCAGGAGAAAAATTACTTTCAAGGGGTTTTTTTTTTAGAGGGTTTATAAGAAATCTGGGCAGAAATATTAACGGTTTGTCATCCACAAAAGATAAAGCGACTAAAGCAGGAAATGCATTGTGAGAAAATCAGGGGTTGCAGAGAAGTCTTTTGGATAAGTAAAGATAGTAATTTTTCCGTGATACCTTTAATTTTCCAGCTGAAGCAGCTGGGCCACAGCGTGGATAAAGTGGAGTTTATTGTCATGGGTGGCACATTCATGGCCCTGCCTGAGGACTACAGGGATTATTTCATCAGGAACCTGCACGATGCCCTGTCAGGCCACACTTCCAACAACGTGGCCGAGGCTGTCAGGTAAGAACTTGGCTTTTCCTTCCTCTCACAGTGTTCTTTGGGCTCAGAGCTGAAAAGTCCTAAGGGAATTATTGGTTTTTTTTGGAGAGGGAGTGTTTATCCCCCTCTGGTTTTAGGCACACTCACAGCCCAGCTGCCAGCACTGCAGAGGGCAGAGCCCTGGTGTGTCTGCCCCCTCCCAGCTCTTTGGCATTCCCTGTGCCCTTCTCTGCCTCATCCCCTTGGCTGGGGACTTGTGACAAATTCCATTGCCATGGGATTTCTTTCCTGGGGCTGGGAAGGGCAGCTGAGCCTGCTCCTGCTCCTGTTCCTGCCGGTGAGGGAGGCCAGACGTCAGTGAGGAGTGACTCACGCCGAGAGCGTCAGAGGCTCAAATGCAGCAGTTTGGAGGGAGGGGGAGATGCAGCAGTTTGGAGCGAGGGGGAGATGGAGATGGAGCAGTTTGGGGGGAGAGGGAGATTCAGCAGTTTGGAGTGAGGGGGAGATGCAGCAGTTTGGAGGGAGAGGGAGATGCAGCAGTGTGGGGGGAGAGGGAGATGCAGCAGTTTGGGGGGAGATGGAGCAGTTTGAGGGGAGAGGGAGATGCAGCAGTTTGGGGGGAGATGGAGCAGTTTGAGGGGAGAGGGAGATGCAGCAGTTTGGGGGGAGATGGAGCAGTTTGAGGGGAGAGGGAGATGCAGCAGTTTGGGGGGAGATGGAGCAGTTTGAGGGGAGAGGGAGATGCAGCAGTTTGGGGGGAGATGGAGCAGTTTGAGGGGAGAGGGAGATGCAGCAGTTTGGGGGGAGATGGAGCAGTTTGAGGGGAGAGGGAGATGCAGCAGTTTGGGGGGAGATGGAGCAGTTTGAGGGGAGAGGGAGATGCAGCAGTTTGGGGGGAGATGGAGCAGTTTGAGGGGAGAGGGAGATGCAGCAGTTTGGGGGGAGATGGAGCAGTTTGAGGGGAGAGGGAGATGCAGCAGTTTGGGGGGAGATGGAGCAGTTTGAGGGGAGAGGGAGATGCAGCAGTTTGGGGGGAGATGGAGCAGTTTGAGGGGAGAGGGAGATGCAGCAGTTTGGGGGGAGATGGAGCAGTTTGAGGGGAGAGGGAGATGCAGCAGTTTGGGGGGAGATGGAGCAGTTTGAGGGGAGAGGGAGATGCAGCAGTTTGGGGGGAGATGGAGCAGTTTGAGGGGAGAGGGAGATGCAGCAGTTTGGGGGGAGATGGAGCAGTTTGAGGGGAGAGGGAGATGCAGCAGTTTGGGGGGAGATGGAGCAGTTTGAGGGGAGAGGGAGATGCAGCAGTTTGGGGGGAGATGCAGCAGTTTGGAGTNTGATGGGGAGATGCAGCAGTTTGGAGGGAGAGGGAGATGCAGCAGTTGGAGTGACAGATGCAGCAGTTTGGGGGGAGATGCAGCAGTTTGGAGTGATGGGGAGATGCAGCAGTTTGGGGGGAGATGGAGCAGTTTGAGGGGAGAGGGAGATGCAGCAGTTGGAGTGACAGATGCAGCAGTTTGGAGTGACGGGGAGATGCTCTCCTCATTCTCCAGCTGCTCAACTGAGCATCAGGGGCTGCTTTGTTTGTGTGTGCTGCTGTCAGGAAGCAGCAACTTCTCGATGCGTTTCTGGGCAGGAAAAGGAGGACTTGTCTAGTTTGGAGCTGTTGAAACTGGGTGGGGATGAGGAAGGTGGTTGTGCTTTGCTACCGTGGCGTTGTTGAGTGTGGTGGGTTTTTCTCCTCGAAGTGATGGTGGGACTGAGCAGGACCAGCCCTTCTGCTCTGCCTTTGTATTTCCGAGCCGCACCGTCGTTCGCTTTTCCTCTGGAGGGCAGCAAACCCTTCAGCTGCTTTCCTTTGATTTTTTCCCTCTTGTCACTCAAAAGACCAAACAAAAAGTGCTCTGCTGCTCTTTTCAATTGGATTTTACCCAGATAAAATAACGAGCAGGTCGAGGAAAGAGTTGCTTTCCTTTTTACTTCGGTGCCCTGGCCGTGAGCGCTGAAGGACGAGACTCCTCAGGGAGAAAGAACCACGCTTGCATCCTGTCTGCTCCAATTAGTGCTGTGATTCAGGACCTGGCTATCCCATATTTTCCCTGCTGCAGGTGTCCAGCTCATTTTCTTGGGCCTTAAAATAATGTTTGGAGCAGGCTGCCCTCTCTGCTCTGCCGATTAAGGAGGGGACTGTTTGCGCCACGGGGCGCGTGACCGTGTCGGCGTGAGTGCCGCAAACCCAAAGTGCCTCTGAAGCAAAGAGCACAGAGTGTGACAAAAGCTGCCCTCACAACACGGGGGTTCTTCCAGCAGATAAACAGAGGTTTGTATTTTTAACATCAAGTGCTTAGTAAGTGGAGTTATGTGGGAGTTAACTCGAGGTGCACTTCGGAAATATTCCAGGGGCGAGAAAAGGGGGTTCGAGATGACTCAGCCCTTCCTGAGTGTGGCTGTTGTACTGTGTCACTGCAGGGCTTTGAGGTGGTCAGGGGCACTTGAAATGAGCAGTCAGGGCTGGATTTATTTCTCTGGCTGTGTGGAGATTCATCTCCTTCACTCCTTCCATCAGCAGAGGCCGTGAGGGATGAGGAAGAGTGACATGATCTTACTTGTTTTATACTGTGGGTGCTGCATCCAGCAGTAGCCTGGGGTCTGGGCTCTCTCACTCCTTGTTTTTAATGGGATTCTGGGAGCCTGGACATTTTTCTTCCTTGAGCAGCTCCTTATTTAACTTCAGATTTTGTGACAGAATCCCAGGATGGTGTGGGTTGGAAGGGAACTTAAAGCTCGTCTCCTCACAGGGACAGGGACACCTTCCACTGGACCAGCGTGCTCCGAGCCCAAATCCACCTCCCCCCGGACACATTTTTTCCCTTTTTGTCCATTATTTCCCCCCCCTTTTTGTCCATTATTTTCCCTCCTTTTTGTCCAGCAGTTTCTCTCTTTGTCCTAAGGCTGATCTCTTGGGTGACCTGCCTGGTCCTCAGGGAGCAGCACCAAAGGGGCTCATCAACCTGACATCCTCCTCTTGACATGATTTTCAATTTTCTTCCGGCAGTGTTTTGTCTTGATCAGCTCTCCGTGGCTGCTGCTCCCACTTAACCTGATCAAAGGGATTTGATTCCCTGCAGTTCCAGCCAGAGCCTGTCGTGGAGGAGGAATCCTGTTCCTTCCCTGGGAATGGGCACTGGGAGTCTGGAGAAGGGGATAAATCCTCCCTCTGGGTCAGCCCTTGGACTCCAGCTGGTGCTCTGAGCTGGCTCCAGTCTTCCCTGCAGACAGATGGTTTAAAAAACCAAAATGTGGGGTTTTTAAAGGATAAACAGGAGAAAATTCGAGCCTTTTGTAGTTGCTGGAGGAAGGAAATGAATTCCCTGAGAAGGTGGTTTAATGTTTCTGCAGCACCTCCCTCCTGGGGCAATAAACATTTCGGAGTGTTCAGACAGAGCTCTTTGCTCCAGGTGCTTTGTCTTGCTTGGGAAATAAGTTGGGAGGAGTAAAGAACTGCAGAGCCAGAGGGGATCTTTGTTTTGGAGGGAGTGTGCGACACGACTGAGAAGTTTTGGATTCCCTCTGTGGAGAAGACCACTGTGAGAAATAAACCCCACTTAGGAGGTTTCTGGGTGCCTGTCTGTGCTGGGTTTGGAGTTAAACCTGCAGGAGAAATGAATCCAACTCAGAATGGGATTGCAAGGCAGAAGAACAATTTAATAAAAGATCACAAAATACACTGAGACAGAAGGGAAATTCGTTTGTGCCACAAAAAACACCAGATGTGCAGCCCAGCCCAGCGGGGCACGAGCAGGATGGAGCTCACCAACCCCTGTGCTGAGCACCACGTGCCTCCTCCTGAGTTCAAAGTAAGAAGAAAACAAGAAACCTGCTGGTGACAATGATGGTGGCAGTCCAGTGGCAGTCTCAGTCTGCTCACAGATCTGCTCCTCCTCTGGATCTGAAGAGCCCCCAGTCCCAAACCCCCAAGCTTATATCCACTTGGGCTCAGATGGGAACGCCCAGTCCCTCCCCCAGGGGGGAGACTTTCCCAGTGGGTGATTTACTCTGGGAGGTGACCAATGGCCTATTTTTGGCATCCCTGGTGGCCCCTGAGCAGACATGACCCCTGAGGTGGGTGTGGAGGCAGGAGAACTTCCTTATCTCCCAGAAGTTCCTACACACCCAGCTTGTAGCCTGAGGGGTGGGGTGTGCCCTGGGCAGCTGCTGCCAATGGGCCATGGGGAGCAGTTGGTGGGAACAATGGCACAGAGGGTTTAGAATCCACCCCCACCCAGTGCCAAACTGGGCCTGGCTGCTAAAACCAGTACTAAAACCAGGACACTCTCCAGTGGGCTCGGGGAGAAGCAGCCCCTTCTTCAGGAGGAGGTTTGCAATTCCTGCCGGGGGATCTCCGTGAGAAATCCCTCCTTCCCAGGGAGCTGCTCCCACCGGGCAGGAGCCTGGACTTGGTTGCTCTGTGCCAATTTTGGGAAGGTGTGAAATGACCATGGAAATGCAAATGGTGCTCTCACCTGAGCCGTGAGTCACTGCAGGGGTTGGGCACGTCCTGCTGCCACCATGACTCACCCTCCGAGGGTTGGCCACCTCTGCAGAGCCGCTCTCTGCCTGCCAAGGAGGTGCTGGGGCTGCAGGATTGGGGCGATCTGCTGGGAAGGGCGGGGGGCACAGAGGGGTCCCCGGGATCTGCATCCAGAGGGGATGCACCAGCCAACCTTGGGAGAGATCTCTGGAGATGGGCTGGGAGAGATGGGGGGGTTCAGCTGGGGAGGAGAAGGATCCAGGGAGACCTTGGAAGGGCTTCCAGAGCCTGGAGGGGCATCAGGAGAGCTGGAGAGGGATTTGGGATCAGGGATGGAGGAACAGGACACAGGGATGGCTTCCCAGTGCCAGAGGGCAGGGATGGGTGGGGGGATATTGGGAAGGGATTCCTGGCTGGGAGGGGCTGGGCTGGAATTCCCAGGGAAGCTGTGGCTGCCCCTGGATCTTCCCTGGGAGTGTCTAAGGGTGGGATGGATGCCCTGGGATAGTAGAAGATGTCCCTGCCTGTGGAGTGGGATGGGATTTGAGGGCACTTCCCACCCCAGTTATTCTGGGATCCTGGGATTCCACAAAGCTGGGATGGCTCCAGGCTGGGGTTCCCAGCAGGCAATCCCATGGGATGCAGTTCCAAGGACACACCCAGGACACACCCACGATTCACCCAGGACTCACCCAGGATTCACTCTGGATTCACCCAGGATTCACTCTGGATTCACCCAGGTTTCACCCAGGATTCACTCTGGATTCACTCAGGATTCACTCAGGATTCACTCAGGATTCACTCTGGATTCACCCAGGACTCACCCAGGATTCACCCAGGATTCACTCAGGATTCACCCAGGATTCACTCAGGATTCACTCAGGATTCACTCAGGATTCACTCTGGATTCACCCAGGATTCACTCAGGATTCACTCTGGATTCACCCAGGACTCACCCAGGATTCACTCAGGATTCACCCAGGATTCACTCAGGACTCACTCAGGACTCACTCAGGATTCCCCCAGGATTCACCCAGAATTCACTCTGGATTCACTCAGGATTCACTCTGGATTCACTCAGGATTCACTCTGGATTCACTCAGGATTCACTCAGGATTCACTCAGGACTCCCCCAGGACTCCCCCAGGACTCCCCCAGGACTCCCCCAGGACTCACTCAGGACTCACCCAGGATTCCCCCAGGATTCACTCAGGATTCCCCCAGGATTCCCCAGGATTTGGGCTGTTTCCTTGGCTCTCAGGACACCCCCCCCGGGCTCCCAGCTGAGCACTCGGTGCCTCTTCCCTTCTCCCAGCTCTGCATTCCAAACACGTGTCAGGATTAAACCTCCAGCAAACAGGTCCCAGCCCCCCTGTTTTCCCTCCTGGCTGGGCCAGGCCAGGGAGATGCTGTCCTGAATCCAGGGCCTCCACTGACATCTGCTTCCTCCTTCCACTAATGGCTCTTAATTGGCCTTTCTGAGGACTAATTGTGGCTCCAGCAAAAATAGCCCCGGGTTTGACTCACCCTCTGCAGTGATTCACTCAGGGGACACTGGAGAGGTTCCTGTTCTCCTCTTACCTTCCCTGACCTTCTGCTCCAGGTTATCCCTTTGCAGAACAGCTCAACATCCCTGTCTCTCCTTCAGCTGCCACATTAGTGGGATCTGGAGTAGTGGGATCTGGATTAATGGGATTGGGATTAACGGGATCTGGGCCAGGGGGGGAGAAGTTTAGGAAGGCAGATCCTCCTCTGGGAGCCCAGCCTGGGAAATGGCCCTCCTGCCAGGGTTTGACAGCCACGTGTCCCCCCAGCCCTGATCCCAGCAGGAATTTGGGATATGGGGCTGTTGAAGCTTTTCCAGCCCTATCCCTGATCCCAGCAGGAATTTGGGATATGGGGCTGTTGAAGCCTTTCCAGTCCCAACCCTGATCCCAGCAGGAATTTGGGATATGGGGCTGTTGAAGCCCTGCCAGTCCCAGCCCTGATCCCAGCAGGAATTTGGGATATGGGGCTGTTGAAGCTTTTCCAGTCCTATCCCTGATCCCAGCAGGAATTTGGGATATGGATATGGGGCCGTTGAAGCCCTGCCAGTCCCAGCCCTGATCCCAGCAGGAATTTGGGATATGGGGCTGTTGACCCTTTCCAGTCCTATCCCTGATCCCAGCAGGAATTTGGGATATGGGGCTGTAGAAGCCCTGCCAGTCCCAGCAGGAATTTGGGATA
>VXAU01005711.1:258346-268563 GCA_013399695.1 Formicarius rufipectus | reverse complement strand
ATGTCACACACTACCAAAATGGAACTTTGATAGACTTTTTAATGACATAATTGTTTTTTAAATACTTGAAGGAAGCAAGCAATAAATAATTTGGAAAAAAAAAAAGCGCTTCACAAGCAGATTAGTTTTTATATTCTTAAATTTGCATATAAACCCAACAAATCTGAATTTCTTATAAACTAATATTAAAAGCAGATATGTGCATAAGGTTTTACTGCTTTATTGTGGAAGCTGAGCAAAAAGTAATTCACCTTAACCTCATCTTCACTTTGAACACAAATATTTTGAAGGTACAAATAATAATTAAAAATTTGTGTGGCTGAGCAAACAGATAGCAATGATGGTATAGATTTACCCTGTAACGTAAGGGCACATGTTTATACATTAGAGATATGAGAGAGTAAGATAAGATACACTCTCTTTACAATGCATGTATGATTAATCAGAGCAGTTGACAGTTGTAGTGGCTGTCAGTGAAGGAAGCAGATAAGATCCCTTCAAACATCTTGAAAATATTTTTTTTATTGTGCAATTGAAAGTTCAGAAGATTATGATATGACAATTCTGAAAAATAATGTTGAACTGCACATTTTTGTCATATTACCTTATTGTATCTTCCTCATTCTCCTGTTTTCTGTCTGTGACCTCTTGCCATCATGTAATTGAAGGTGTGGGAAAGAACAGTGGTTGCCTACCTGATGCTGCAAAGCCTGGCACAATCAGCTGATATGAAACTTGATTTTTATTTATCAGCTGTTAAGTTCTGACAAAATTTCGAGTAAAATATCTTACAAATTTTTAATACAGAGCTTGTGTTTTCACAAAACCTCGAACTAACAACAGTGGTTCTATATTCATGAACAATGGTTAATCACATTTCCCCCTCCCATTTATTGGAATAATAAATAATGCAGAAAAGCGTCTTTTTGCTGTTTTCCCCTATATTTAAAGCCATTTTAAACTGCATTGTTTTCTTAGTGCAGCAAACAAAGAAATTTTTCAGACAATTTTTGAGTTTCACTGCACATTTTAAAAGCCCACTGAGTGTTTTCTTGCATATGGACCACTAATGTATTTAATAGAATAGGGAAAACTGTTTCTGAAATATAACAAAGTATTGTGCTTCAATAAGGGTTTTTTTTCCCTGAATATTATTTCCCTGGTCTTGCTTTTATCTGCATATATTGTGTGCTGATTACTGAAAATTTTAGCAGCTAATTATAATGCCAAAAGGAAACAGAAGCATTTAGTCTTCCAATCCACTGAATGTCAATCTTATGTATACACACACACACACTTTATTTCCAAAATGTCTTAAATGTTTTGAGGAAAGTAGGGAGGAAGAACACTGTAGTTGAAATATTTTAAATTTTCTGTTGAGACAGAAAAGTGAATATAATAATGTTTATTACCAATGTGATAAGAAAGAGAAGGATACAGAATTTATTTGGAAAGTCATATTGTAGTACCCTCATTCCTTTAGTAATAGAAATGCCATGGATTTTTGCAGTTGTTTCCATCCAAAGTGGGTAAGAATTTATACTGCTGTTAATCTGCTGCAGAAATTCATGAGGTACTATGGACAGAGTTTAGTAAAAAATGTGCAACCTATTACCATTCAGCCCATAGACAATGAATAACAAAGATGAAGAGTAGGCTTTCAGATGTTATGTTAGCTACCCATATTCAAAGGCTGGGGCTGAGCACAGAACCATAAAATATCTATGTAAGGACCATGAAGAGTGATTTTTATGGAGCTGTAATTGCGCTTAAAAGAAAAAAAAAAAGAGAGAAAGAAAATGTCTTGCAGGAAAGCATGGATTTTCCCTTCTTCTGCATTGCTAGGAGAGAGAGGCACAATGCAGGGTTCTTTCTGATGACAATATAAAAGGCCCAACAACAAATGATGCAATAAAATAGCTGCTTTCATGAGATTAATGAGATATAATAAAAAGAGGAATAGAGATAGGGAGTAAATTTCACATCCCTTCACATGCTGGGCATCCCACATTTATTCAGCATGGGATTAATTGTGGATGGATTTTCCCATAGCAAGCTGTGCAGATCCTGTCCATGAACAGGTTTCCTCTCTCTCCCATACTGTGGTGGCTTTTATCTGGAGTAACAAAAAGCTCCATATATCTTCTGATAACTTGCAGTGTTATATTTGTCACAAGACCCCCCTAGGATGCAGCACAGGCTTTTATGGGCATTCTAGCACATACTCATGCTAATATACTGGCTTACCAAGCCAAAAGTACAGGGCCAATGTAGCACACATAGCCTGCTCAAGGTCACAAATTTCTTGAATACAGTATCTTGTGCAAAGCTCCCAGTATATCTCCTGATACTATTTGATAACTCTATGGAAACAGTGCACAGAAGATGGTATTCTATCTTGAAACCAGAAAATTTTACTGAGGTCTATCAATAATTAAGTATTCTTACATCTTGAAGATTACAGGTGTTTGTGAATTGAGTATAGGGTGTGGCTGAAAAATGTTAATTTTGCTTAACCACAAAGGAAGGTAAACAATATGTTTCTTAGATACTTTCTATCTAAAATTGTTGTACTTGTTCCAGCATCAAACTCTTTATGTCAAGACTTGACATGTTTCCTGAACAGAAGTTCTAGGACTCATTAAAAAATAAGTGAAATTTCTTGATTTATGTTAGGTGAGATAAAATCTGTGGTTTATGATTTTGTATTGCACTCATGTCTCAATTTTCTTCTGATTTGTTAATTTTAAAATTAATGTGTGTGGCTTTTAAAGCACATTTTTTATCCTGCCTTTTTTTTTTTTTTTAGCCAAGCTCAAAATCATACGTATCATTTTGCATTAACACAAAATAATGTGTTCTGTACTTAGCATCTTAAATAATTTCATTTGATGCTGTGGAGTTCCACACAGTTGCATAATTGTAATTACTTTTAATTTTCTTTCCTATGTCACCCTTAGAAAAAAAGCTTATAAAAAGTAGACCTTTATGGCTGAATTTATCGGACCTCAAATGCCATATATTAAATGGTTATTTCCTCACAATGTGAAGAAAATCCTCCAGGTTACCCTGTGGAAATTAATTTGCTGTATTACATAAAAAAGACTGTGTAAGATAACATAGACAAACTGAGAACTGTCATCGGCAGCTAGAACTTCTGTCTGGGCATGTAGAGATATATTTGAAAGTTCCAGAAACCACCTGGAGCTGAGTCTGGTGAGGGACATAAGGGGCAGAAGATGGACTTCTACAGACACCAGCAGCAAAAAGAAGGGTAGGGCAAATGTGGCCCTGCTGCTGAGTGGGACAGGGATTTGTTGGCAATGGATATAGAAGGGGACAAGATGTACTGAAGGTGTTCTTCACATCAGTCTTTACTGACTAAACTGTCCTCAGGAATGTGACACCAGTGAGGAAGTTTGTGAAGGAAGTCATCCTCTGGTAAGGAAGCCTTATCCATGGTGCATAGGATCTGATTGAGACTATTTAAACAAACTGGACATTCACCGGTCAAAGGGCCTGGATAGGGTGCAGCCACAAACACTCGGCACAGTGACCCATGGCATTGTGAGGCCACTCTTGGTAATCTGTGAAGGATCATTGTGATCAATGAGGTTTCTGCAGACTAAGAAAACCATTGTCACTCTTCAAGAAGGGCAAGAAGGAGAATCCAAGGCACAATAGACATAGCACCCTCACCTTGATTCCTCAAATGAAGATGGAGCAAATTACCCCAAAATCCATTCCCAGAAACATGGAGGACAAAAAGGTGTTTAGGAACAGTCAGCATGGATTTACAATGAGGATATAATGTCTGGTCAGCCTGAAAGACTGCTGCAGTCTGGGGACTGGCAAAGCGGATGCGGAGAGCAGAGGCTGTTGCTTAGATTGTCCTTAGAGATCTTTTGGACACTGTGTCCCATGCCACCATCAAAGGCAAACTGACGTACAGCCTGCATGCATGGAAGGGGGGGAATTGTAAACTGGCTGCACTACCAGACCCAAAGGCTGTGCCACCAGTTCCACCCAGAGGCCACTGTGTCATACCCCAGGTTCCCTCTCCAGTATGTCCAAGTACAAATGACAAAATAATGCTTCTACAAAAGGAAACAAACAGAAGCACCTCAGGATGTCCTCTTTGAAATTGTCATTTTTATATAGAAAGACTTGACTGCAAAGCAGGTGTCATATTTAGCTGACAGGAAGAACAATACTCTATTGCCCAAGTTTCTTCTGCTCTTGATCATGGAATATCTTCAGAGTGTCTTCATTTGCTTCCAACCTGCAGTGAAAAAAATTTACCTTCTGGAGCTCTAAAGCCATAAGGATATAATTCATTAATTTTCTTTTTATGAAAATCAGCACCTTTTTCTTCTAAAATAATTCAATATTTCTTAAACTTTTCAGTCCATTCTTTCTGTAGTTACAGTACCAATGATCTTTATTTAAAACATAATAGCATTCAATAAAACATTAAACATATTCTGTCTCATGATTATAATTTACAGCCAGAGGTCTAGTTTAGGAGCATGAACAACCAGTTTAAACATAAGCAGCCAAATGTTATTTAGAAGAGTCTTGCTAAACACTATTTTCATGTCTGCCATTGAAATACACAGTTAACCAAATCCATTTTGTGCTGTCAGGGCTGGATATGAATCTAAGACACATACTGGTGTTAGCAATTTATTCAACACGAACTTTCTTTTAGAGCAGCTGGATGTCTGGAGGACACATGTTCAGCCAATGCAGCAAAATGTCCTTTGAAGCTAATCTCTTCTGAACATAACAACCTTAAATCCAAAGAACACATATAATGGCAGATGATTGAGAAACAGTTAAAACCTGTTGACTCCATTTTGATCTTAGCAGCAGCTCAATAGAAATTCTGCCTCCTGATGTAAAAGTTTACTTACTGAGTAAGTGATACGATGGTATGCTCCATTCATCTTGGCTTTTGACAGTTCAGATATTACAGGAAAGCCAAGGATTGTGTTTGAAAATAATGCACACATGGTAGTCCAGAGAATAAAGCTGTTTTAAAGGTAATAAAACACAGATTGAGCATGTTTGAATCAAAGTTGCACAAATGTTCTGTGTTGGGAAAGAGAAAGTACTGTGTCTAAGGTCATATAATGAGGTAGCTCACAAATTAAGACAATTTGCGACCAAAAAAGAAAAACCAGGTGACAGAAAAATAGTAGGAGAAAAAACCCAAAAGTCCAGTAACTCTGTTATCCTTTTTTATTTTTTTTTAAAAAAAGCACACTAATATTTTTAGCTTTTGTAGCACTATGTATTAATGAGCATCACCATTTCAGTATGTCTATGTATGACATAATATGTGTTTTCTGTGGTTCATTCCTTTCTTTTATTTTTTTAATTATTATTATTTCTTAGGATCATTACTTTACAATATGCTTTAGTTTTCAGCAATAGTGTTTTAAAAATTTTATTTTGTGGCTTGCTGAGCTCTAAGTATTTAAAATTTGCAAAATTAAATTTGTTATCTTTGCTTTTTCTCCTAGGCAGAAAAAGCAATATTAGGGTAATATAATTTTCATTGATCTCAAGGGTCTGAAATTCAACTATAAACAAGATGGCCAAATAAAAACTTATATTTTCATGGAAAAACCAACTTCAATATTTAGTTGGTTACCATGCCATCTTATAGTTCCCATCTTGGTCTTCAAGATTATGGCAAACAGTATACAACATGAAAACTTTGGTACCATGGTAGTACAGCCATACAGAAGAATACCTTCTGTGCATTTTGGCTTTGCATGTTTCTCTCAAACTATGTCCTAAATCAATCTCTTTGAAGTCCAGTGCTCAAAGGAAGTTATGAAAATTTAATCACCTGTGATTAATATATGTAATTTATGTGTATACAGTTTTCCCGTGCTTCCCGTAATGGATTATGAAACATGCTATTGATAAGGGCTAATGGAGTTAACTTGAGGGGGATGGAGTGGAAATGATTATGATTACCCCACCTGCAATTACTGTTATGGCTAATCACAATTTCATCATGTGATATAGATGCCTATTGTTATTCACTGTTTTCACTGATTTACCTGTAAAAGTATTTTAGTGAATCAGATGTTAAAGAATCATAATTATTTAAGAATTGATATATCATTTCATGTTTTCTTCTTGTTCATTTTTGTTTTCTGTTTTCTCTCTCTCTTACATGCTGCAGTTGCAAACATATTGTGGCGAGAACAAGGTACTAATAGAGATTACTTTTGTTCATGTTTTCTGTATTGTGATAAAATGCTCATCTATTGTTTCTGTTGTGTGTTTGTTTGTACTCTGCAGCTACAGTAATTACCTTCCCCCTTGCAGTATTTGAGGGATTTGTTCTTTAAAAAAAATTAAAATGGAAAATAATCCTTTAAATGCTCATACTTTTTTGTGAACTGCTTTTCCTCTTGGGCAGAGAGAAGGAAATAAGCTCTTCAAAGCTTTCAGACAATTGCTCAAAGATATGTGACAAAAAGTTCAGAATTAAAATGTAGACCTTAAAATTTTGTTTGTTGACATGATAAAGCTTCCAACCAGTCAGTGTATGTGCTGTTTGGATTGATCTTCTTGTATGAATCAATCTTATTTGACAAAATTATAATCGTAAGCAGTTTAATTAAAATTTAGCTACCTGTTGTTTAATGAAACTAAACATTTTATTCTTATACTCAGGAAGGATTTGTAAATAATGATAGGAGGGGGAGTGGATGTTTGAGACTTGTGATAAACTGAAGGATAAATATACAGTCAAAATCAGGTGTTATTAACATAGAAAACATGGAAATTTTATTTTACTGGCAAAAGATAGGTATTAATTTTTGTATATGTGACATAATCTTATAAATATTAATTTTATAATCCAGAAAAATACCATAATTTAATTGTGTCATGAGATCCCATTTTGCTGCTGTGAATAACCTGTTCTTCACTGAAAGCTGCAATTTAGGAATTAATACATTTTGGGTGTAAGAAATTGTTTCAATTATTTCCATTGATAGATTGATAATACACTAAGTAGATCAGGCTTTGCCATGAATTCATGCTTCAAATGGTTTTTCCACATATTTCTTAAAAAATTGTTTTAAATTGATTTACATATTCCGAAATCTGATATTTCATTTGCTCAATTACATAGTAACTTGGGCATTCTCGGTGTGTTTATAAATATGAACTAGTTTGATGGGGTTTTTTACTCCTGTTTTACCAGTTGCTCAGCTGGTATAAACAATTAGTTCCCTGATTATAGAGGACTCAGCTGTGATCCTGCTGTTCTATTGGTCTCGCAGAGTACAAATGATGTGCTGTTTCACACAATTCCACTGTTAAAAATTAAACCAACCTGCAACAAGATTCTGACACCAAAGTTTTCAAATATATGGTGTTTGCACCTCTTGCTGGGAAGGTGTCACTTGTGTGTTATCTCAAATAAACCTGAAAACATGATTGGTACCCCTTTGATTGTCTTTTCAATTCAAACGTTCTTGCTTTCAGAAGTTAAAAAGCTTAGGAAAACTTAAATTCTGTGACCAAAAAAAAAAAAAAAAAAAAAAAAAAAAAACAAAAAAAAAAAAAAAAAAAAAAAAAAAAGACCAGTTAAAGATAATTGTTTACCAGAGTGCTTATGGTAAAGACATTCAAATTGACAGTAATTATAGTAAAACTAAACGAAAACCGATATATAGTAGCAGATTTTCTGTCTTCTAGAGCAGATTTTCTTGAGCTCTCCTGCATTTATTATTGGCCAGTGCTTGTGTTTTTGACAAATGTTACTAGTTGCAACACTGGAAATCGTTTACAAGAAAGCAATATCCTGATAATGTCAATGAACTTCTCTTGTCCATGCAAGACATGTAATTTTCTGTTATCAAAGTATTAACAGATAGGAAAGCAGGGATGAGCTATTAGTAGGACAATCAAGATCATGAAACCATAGATAGTCTTTAATACCTACAGTGCATAATCCTATATGGAGTACACAAAAAACGTATCACAACTACTTGTGTCAGAAAATCTGAAAGAATTTTGAAGGTACATTAGTGTGTATTACAATAATAATGCGATATGTCAACAAATGTAAAAGAACTCAAACCACCACCATTTTTTTTAATTAGTGTTAATATCAATTTTAATTATGAAAATATTAGTCTAGATGAAGCAAATGTATTTGCATTTATTGTTATTGCTTCTGTCACTGTATTATAAGTGTGTTCAGTTATATTTGGTGGGGGCGGTTTGCAAAATTAAGTCTTTACAGGAATAGCTCCTGTAGTTGTGAAGAAGTGGCTTGTCTAGGTGATAAGATATTACTGATTTACTTTCTCATGTTCTGGTATTACTTCTCCTGCTAATAACTATTATATACTTTAATCAATGAGGTGAAGAAGAAGGGAAAACCCTGTTTTGTCCCCAGTCAGCTTCACATGTTCATCACCAAGAAACAATAAGCTGATTGTTCAGCTACCCTGCATTCACTGGTAAGGGCAGCCTAACCACAGTCAGCCTTACCTACAAACTCTGTCTGTTCTTACAGGATACAATGTCAGGTATTTTCTGTAGAAAGACCTTAACATACTCTCTGATATAGGCTGTATGATTTACCTGCAAAGGCATGCAATAGCACCCATTGGCCAGAGTGAGTGTGTTGCCCTGAATACACCTTTTGCTCTGAATAGATAAGGTTGCTGAGTTTTCCATGAACCTGAGCCTGCTTCTATGCTACAACAAATGCAGCATAGACAAATTTCTCTCCCGCTTTTTTCCTAACCTATTAATAGATAGAGTTGACATAAAGGGAATAGGAAACCTTGGTTGGAGACTGTCCTTTCTTTCTTTTCGGAAAAGCTTGGCTAGAAATGGGAAATGATTCCACAAGATTTCTCAGATATAACTGAACTTGCCTATTCTAGGTATAGCAGACAACCTTCTGCATATCACTACCTTTTTTTACTGTGTTTCTGGAGTGGAGACTGGAAACTTTTATGTATGTGTGTACATAGATCTGCACACAAACACAAACTTTCCCCCACCTGCTCTTACTTTTCTCATTATTTCGTTTTATATTAAGTCATGTTGTCTCTTGACTAATGTAAGTTTTGCTTCAGAATTTAGTATAAGCAGAAATTCAGACTCCAATTTCTTTTTCCTGGGTTTCACTCCCATGTGTTCTTCTACCAAATATTGTTACGTCAAGTGGAAGCTTAGGCCCTGTACCCAGGATACATGTACATTTTTATCGTTATAGCCCACAGTTCAGCTAGCAGTGTGGCTATAGTGATAATTTTATGTGTACTATGAATTTCTTCATGGAATTTAATAAACATGAACTGATCATCCACACAGCAAATAAACATCTGTTGCCTTATATTGGCACATGGTAAACTAAGGAGACATCTTTTTCTGTAGTCATAATCATGATCACAAATATTATGAGACTTCATCCTATAGACCTGGTGCCCACCTTCTCCACAGTACTTTGCATCAAGCTTCTCAACCAGCAACATTGTGGTAGAAGGATTGAATAGTTCTGTAAACATTTGTAGCCCTTCAACCTTGGAATGAATATCTGCCCAAATCTGTCTTTCCAATAGAATACAATAGAGAATATTTCCTTTTCTGACTGAAAGAAATATCAAATAAGGGTTTATAACAAAGATTCAGGTCTTTTTCAATGTGATACAGAAATTATATTAACTCTTACATTCCTCACCAAAACAAAGCAAAACAAAAATATATGAAGTTATATTAATTTGATTTCAGTGTAGATGATTTCACAAGATCATTTTTATTACTGCAGCTATCAAACTGAGTATTTCTAGATCTGTATTCATAAAGACACTGTCTTGCCAGTGGAGAAAACTATGTGAAATTCTGAATAATGTAACAGGTTTTTTTGTAGTTTTACAACAAAAGATCCTATAGGTTTAGCTGTGTTACCACTACACTCATTAACAAATTGATCTCATACCAAAACTGTGATTAGGTTTTTAGTTCAACAAGTATCTTCTTTTTTTGTCATTATTTAATTTTATACATTTCAATGTGTTTTTGTTCCTAAGGTCTGGGAATTGGGAACATGTTTTATGTTTTTTATGAAGATGGCATCAAAGTAATACAACCAGTGGAATGTGAATTTCAGAGACATATTAAGCCTAGTGAAAAACTCCTCGGTTTTCAGGCAAGTTATTTTTAAA
>VXAU01005711.1:119708-236202 GCA_013399695.1 Formicarius rufipectus | reverse complement strand
TTTTGTTTTTGTTTGTTTTTTGTTTTTTTTTTTTTAATAATAGCTTAAATAGTAATTGCTAACAGTACATTTCTAAGTAGTTAAAACTTTTTCCAAATTAATTTTATTTAAGAAGTGATGGAACTATAAACTTACTTTACCTAGGTGAGTTATTTTAACATGTGAAAATGTAAATGGAGTGCCCATTATAAAAATAGAAAACACACATTTTTCTTCTCTCTTGGGCAGCAGATAATTTAGGACACACTTCCCACAGAGCAGATATTTTAAAAGATACTATAAATTCTGGTCTGATTTAAGCAGTAATTCATCCCAATGGAAAAAATGTTTTCCCAAATTTTTTCTATCACAGACTGAGGTTAATGTTTGATTGTACTTACTATACAGAAGGAGTCAGAGAAAATAACCTTCTGGTTTTATAGCCAGCAAGCATAACATCCATGCTCTGAACGACTGTGATGCACCAACATAGCAGCAGCTAAATGAAGTAGGCATGAGCCAAAAGAAGTGGAGGAAGAATAGACCAATTCTGTTATATTTGAATCCTCTTTTGGTGTATAGTTGATATGTGTACAGAAGAGAACAAGAAAAGAAACTACTTTGGGAAGAAAAATTTGTAGGTTCAGTACCATCAGTTAGTTTTGGAGTGTTAGTAAGGTGTCTTCCTCTCTTCAGTGTTCCAGTGTTCCAGAGAAACACTTTTGTGCAAACATTTTATATATCAAACAACATTTTGGCTGTCATCCTTTGGTATCTGCTATCCATTTATAAATATGTATAAATGTATATATTTGTATATATGTGTGTGTTCTTGAAGAAAATATCTATTAGTTTTAGTGAAAATCTACTAATTATCTCCCTAATAATGTGTAGAGCACCCCACTGATGTTTCTGGATAGCAAACCCATGCTTGCACAGAGAGCCTTAACTGCAGATAGGTATGGTTGGCACTCCATGATAATGCTCTAAAAATATAGGTGACTTAATTTTAGAATTTCTGAGTGCTTTTTTGACAAGACTACTTCACCTGCTGACTCTAAAAGAGGGATTGTTATCTCTTGCCTTTGAGAATTCCTTCATGGTGGAAATAAAATTCCTCCTTTTTCTCACTAAACAAGCTTAGAGTTTAGAGAAAGTCAGTTTCCCTTGATTTTCCATGAGTTTCTTGTGCCAGCTAGCAATAATTGCTATTAGAAAGAATGCTGAAAAAAAATAAATTGCTCAGTCTTGCTGTTGTAAATCTGAAGATCTGAAGGGCAGAAATTATATATTCTACTTGCATGTCTTGAAAAATAGCCTATCCTCCTAATATCATTGACTGTGTTTTACCTCTGATAAGTGCACCCCCTGTCAATATACCTTGAATTATACCAAGAGAACAAGTGAATATAAAGCATTGTTTTTCAGGCACACTGTCATGCCCATATTTTCAGTGTACACAGCCTGAAAAAAAATGTCCCCATCCCCCCAGTTCTGTTGAAAAATTATCAAACACTGGGCCTACAAAGTAGATAGGAGGAGATCTGTTACTCTGTAATAAATGGTACAAATCCCAAGGTATTTTTCTTCAGTTATTGCTGAAGCTTATTCCTTTTGTAGATACACTGTATAAGAACTAAATATTTATTTTCAATATTTGGCCTTATACATTTACTAAGAAGAAAATTTTATTCAGTGATCTGCTTTTTCTGCCAAAGCAGTTCAGCACAACCAATGATCTTGTCCTTAATTGTCTACTAATACCACTCCTTATCATAAAAATAGACATTTGCAATTAGTATGTGTGATGGTTGCAGAAAGATGACTTGTACAGTACTCATGAAAATATATTCTTGGTAGTCCATGAAGCAAAAGGGCTGATTATTTCAGCTACACTGTTTGAAAATCGGAATGAACAAGAGATAATTGGAATAAATTAATGTCTGTCACTACGCTGCTGTAAAATGTTTCAAAAGCAGCACTAAATGAACTCTCTGTAATGGAGTATCTCTAACTTTTTAGATGTTTTAATCTTTTAGTGAGTATTTTAGATGTCATGCAGTTACCTGACTGAACAAGGAGAAGAATGAGCAATCAACTCACTGGTGAGATGGCTCAGTATCTGGATAGAGTTAACATATTCTCAGTTTGAGCCTTTTCTCTCTTTATGTCTCTGTTGTGTTTGGTAATAGAGGAAGCAGTCTTTCTAAAATTGCACTTACTCATTTGTACAAAACAATCCAAAAACTAAGCTTTTCTTTAAGAGTTAATTGGATGTACTGCCAATGCATTCCTGTGAACCTTCTTAAATGAAACCCATGTGGGGAAATGATTCAGTAAATTCAGATTTCATTCCGAGTTTAAGCCCCTGAAGAGATGTGAAGTAGCTGAAGGGGTGTGAGAACATTTTCTGTATTTCTTTGCAATTAAGCAAACAGAAATTTTTGCTTGAAAAATCCTACATAAAAAAAAACCAAAAAAAAAACAACTTTCTATCCAGTGTTTTGTGAGTGAAACAGTAGAAGTGTCCAATGCTGAAGCAACTAGACAAAAACATGGACAAAAGAGGTAGATTTAAGGTTGAATTTTTCACATAGACAATATGATTTAGTGCACAGATAAGAAGGAATTTATTATATTACAAACTCAGTTACCAATGCATATTAGGGAAGCATAAAGTTTGAGACAGTTCTTAGTCATCAAGCTATAAATATATATACTGCTACAGGGAAAATCAGGAAACAGTGTGAAAGTTTGAGGAATCAGAGAAAGCTCAGTAGTACCAAGCAAGCAGAGAAGATCTAGAAGGTTATCTGCAATTTCTAATACTGATTGTGAAATCTGTCAACGAATCCTACTTGGTGGCACAGCACACAGAAGACGTCCAGCAGAGTTAGGGGTTCACTTTGCAGTCTCTCACTCTGTCTTAGTGAGAGTAGTTGCTGAATGGAAACTTTGCAGCCATTCTTTCCCCTCTGTATATTTGCCCCCCAAAAGAAGGACACTTCCGTTCCATAAATATATTGCTTTTGAAAAAGAAACTCACAGGATCTTTTGGGAAAGATGGAGAGGAGAGAGTAAAAAGTCTTTTTCTGCATCTTTTTTTGATTTAAATAGTGGATTTTAGAGCATCTTTGTTCCAGAGGGATTATTGAGAATGAGACATTCAGCTCAAACAGCTTTAAAGCATTGAAACTTATTTTGTCCCACTACCATCACTGGCAACAGCAACAACTCTTGAAATAAGTGCCTTTTTAAAATTTGATAGGTACTCTTTAGGGTGTCAAATCTATATTCTGTACTTCCCTTCTCTGTTCATATGTCCCCACCCAAATGGCTAGGAATCCATAAACGTAGCCACTACATGCCTTTAAACTAGGGAACTCCCAGTCCTTTAGGTGAGATATACCATATACCCAAGTTAACTCTTCACCTATATCCTCCTTCAGCTCTACTCCTATATCCTAACCGAAAGCAAACAGTGTTTGCAGGCTTTAAAATGTGCAGTAAGGATTCCCAATGGTGTCTGTGGGAAAGGATCTAAAAAAATTTTGAGGTACCTGCCATCTGTCCACAAGATTTGCTGTCACTGAAAGGATGTTCTGAGGTGTACATAGCATTTCTTAGTCCTGGGTAATTTGGAATTCATGAAGGAAATATTTTTAATTTTAAAGTTCATTTTCAGTTCAGTGTTTTGAAATGTAATTAATAATTAATTGCACATTTAAATGTAGCTAATATACAAATATTTTAATATTTTTATTCAGTGCATTTTTATAATGCACTGAAATCTGTGACTGTTTTCTAACCTTGCAAAATATATATATACACATAGACTCACACAGATATAAGAAATCAGTTTGGAAAACTATCTTGTTTCGGGACTCAGTTATTCTGCATGCCTTTTCCCATGTCAGCTGACAATACAAAACAGAATACTGCTTGACCAATTTATTTAACTCATGCCCAAATCTTCTCTTAGACAGATTGAGTAAAACTTACCACAGCTCTCAAACCAAAATTCAAGCTATCAATAAAAAAAAAAGGATTATGCCAAAAACTGTTTTCATTTCAGTGTGGCTATTTAGAAATGAAAGTTCCCTTCAAATGTTACCTAAAACAAGAAATTGTAGACAGCATTTGTATTGCTACAAAATTATACTATCACTAAAAGAAATAAAATTCCTTGTGTTCTACTTATCTTTTCCCATTAGCTCACAAAATGGCTAGAATCTGGCTTAAGTCTAGTCAAGTCGACTATAGTTTTGCTAAACTGTAAATTTTTGGGTTTTTTTCACACATCAAGTTTTTGGCTTTTTTCAGCAGAAGTCATTATGGGAATATTTACCTTTGGGAAAAAATATCATCCCTCCGTCTGAAGTGGCCAAACCATTGCTATAAATAAATGTTCCACCTGTCTCCTAGTACCTACCTGCTTTTAAAAGGTATCTATTGGTGTGTGAAAATACGTGAAGCAATGCAATGTATCAAAATGTAATCAACTATATGAGGAAACTATTTGCTGCAATTATGGCACATAATTTGCTGTACCCAGTGCTCAGAAGTTATCTTAGTGCTGCCTTAATTACTCATTTGGAAAAAAAAAAAGTCAAATTATAAACATTTTTCTATTACCTTGGAGCCAATCTTAAAATGATGTAATTAACTATTTTTGTATATGTTTGTTAGTAACCAGAGCACAATTATTTTGAAAAATTGTGCTGAGTCTGGCTTGCAGGGAGCTAGTTTTCCTTATAGGAGCCAGAATGGTGCTGTGGTTTAGATCTGTGATGTTGGAATACTGAAAATTTGATTGGAAGGCTTCATATGTTCAGTTCTACTTTTGAACATTTTGATTTTTACTAATTACATTTAAGCTTTTCTATTTGATGTTACAAACCTATTGCCCTGGTTTAGGACTGGCATTCCCCAACTTAGTAGTCCCACTAAAAAGAAAACCATGAGCTTCTGCCCTCTCCCCACCACCATGGTGGGAGACAAAAGACAACGCTCATGAGCTGAGATAAGAGCAATTTACTGGAAACAGCACAGGGATAATTAACAACCAAAGCGCATGAAGAGAGAGTGATTTACTTGCAAAAAGTGCTCACCACAGACTCTGATTGGCAATGACAGAGGGGTTCCCTACCTTGCCACACTTTTGTTTGCTATGAAGCCACTCCTTTCTTGGAAGCAGGATTCTTTTACTCACATCCCTGAAAGTTATATAAGGTGGTACCAAATATTAGGGTCTGGACCACACCCACTCAGCACAGTACACTGCAGCCCAGAATTCCTGGGCTTGGGCAATCCAGTGGGATCAACCTCCATGGCAGCAGAGACTACAAGTGCACACCACTGTGCTCTTTAAAAAAAAACAACTCTCTCCTGGCTGCAGGTAGGACACCTATTTTTAAATTTTCAGTGATCACACAAATCCAAGACTTTGGGAAACTTCCAAATATCCACAAGTAGACTGTTTTGTCTGAGTTCCTTCCATGGATTCTCAACTGTTGGCATGTAACATGTTATGGTGAATAAAATGCCCAAACTTTCATTTAACAGAGCCACCCCAGTCAGCCCCAACCTCCTATATTATCTATATATTAGAACACAACTGGCTACAATGTGCCTGATCTTTTTTTCCCATGACGGTCTTATATGTTTAATTCAAATTTTGTTTCTGATGCTTTTATATGCACAAAATAATATTTAATAATAATTTTTCCATACCAAAAATGTCTGGGGTTATTCAGTCAATTTTATTTTTCTTTTTAATTTAGGTCATTATTAGGGGGAAAAAAAAAAAAAGGAAAGAAAGCTCAGTATTTGTTCTTAAGAATATTCACATATCCCCAGCTAAAACCGTATGTGAACTTCTTTTTAAAATGAAGAAAAAGATCTTTTGAGACTGTTTTGACATATGTAATTTATCACCTTTGTAGTCCCTATCTCTATCTCATTATTCATGCTGTACTAGTACTGACTATTTCTTTTGACATATATGAATTTGGCTGTGCATTCCATATGACATCTGCCCACCTTGATGTTACTGCATTTTCTGGAGTGCCAGATCCTCTTAATCCTATCCTACCTTGTACTGACATTTAGGAGCATCTTTAGATTGTCTTTTGTTCACTGTGTCTATATTTGACTTTTATTGCTTTAAAAATGAAGGTGTTTTTTTTTTTATTAAATTACCTGCTCTCCTTCCCTAGAAGGTACAAGAAAGAAAAATACGTTTGCTGCCAACACTAAAAATAGTTTTTTACTGTGTGGGTTCCTTTATGGTGTAACATGAACAATCCCTAGATTAGAAAAATGTAGAAATTAGGGTGTTTCCTTTTGTCCTAAAGTTACTGGGTTTATTTCTTGTCAGCATTGATATCATGGGACAGCAATTTGCAATAATTAAAAAGGGTATTGTATATACACATCTTGCAAGTGCTTCACAAGAGAGAGCTCAGAAGAACAGGAGACTCTTGCATCACTAGTACCCTGAAACTTCAGGATTTATCCCTACCCTGTACAAATGTGCACTATATGTGAACCAGATGTCCTGAGCTCTGTGGAACATGTTAAAACAAGTCAGCTCTACCTGCAAGATCTAAAAAAATGCCTTAAGAAGCCACCATAGTATGTGACCAGCTGTGGGGCAATTTTCTTGGTAGTTCCTTATGCATAGGTCATGTGATCATATTCTTTAACATAAATTTGGGATGAGAGTCTATTTCCTTCCCTACATCACTAGTGAGATATAATTTAAATGCTCTGCAAATAAAATCTTAATGTGAAATAGTAATAAAATGAAAATAGAAGGAAAAATAAATAGAATATGTTAATATAATTTTAAAAATATTTTAAGGAGTATACTATTTTTGTTATGAAATTGACAAATTTAGTTAAGAAAGTTTTGCTTTTCCTTTGTAAGCACTTAGACGATTTATCCAGCTGAGTTACTGAAGACAACTTGCGTAGAGTCATTCCCACAAATGCTTGAAAGATTGTTCACTTGTGATTTTTCCACCTAAGTGAAAACTATCAAAATAACAATGAAGATTTTGTTGATGGCACTTCCAAGATCATTTGCTTTTGCTCAGCAGTATTATATTTGTGGTGTTCATTTTTTAGTCCAGAGCTAATCTTATTAAATATGATGTAGAATATATTTGGAAACTAAAAGCTTACTAATGCTCAAAAACTATTTATTTTATTATATTCATTCCTATCTCTGTTACTTATTGTCTAGGAATGGATTTTTTTTTTCCTATTCAAACTCTGAGCACAAAGCTTAATTTGAGGTGATCCCTTTATTCTAAGAAAATAGTAATTGTCAAGATTTCATCAAGCCCTTGTAGAAATATTTCTTCCCTTCTTGAAGTCTGTGATATTCTTTTTTTTTTTTTTTTTTTTTTTCCCCCAAAATAACGGTCAGTATGTGCTGAGAGAGTAAAAGAAAGAGTGAAAGAAAAAAATGACTTTTGTATGTTTGGCCATCCAGACTGTGGAGTCTCAGCCATCCTACTTAATCCTCTCCACACTGAACTCCCCATGTGAGAGTGGAAATAAACCATGTTCACATCTATGAAGTATATAAAAAGCAATATCAAAAAAGAGTAAAATCTTCAGGACAAATATCAATCTCTGAAATCTTGGAATAATTACTTATAAGGGTCATTTCCTTTCATTCAGATTTCTCAGGTGGTGTTCAGCAGTTTTTATCCCCTCTGTGTAGCACAGCAGGTCTTTCATGGCCCGTTTTCTTTTGCCCCTAGCCTTTTTGGTGTCCTTCCCTATTCCATTTCAATACATTTTAGAATCTAATCCACAATTTTATCATTGCTAAGACCATCTGCTCCCATAGATCTAAATGTTTCATACACCTTACAAATGAATATGAAGTCCCTCTCTGAATTAATCTATGAAGACACATATTTATGTCAATATTATGACTAATTATGGGTTGCCTCTCCGCTGGCTTCTATTCTTTACCTTAAAAAGGTGTTCCTTAATCCACATCCACAGTGAGAATAAAAATAGTATTGATTTTAATGAAGGCGAATTATATCTATATATTAATTTTCCTCTTCCATCCAACATGTTATAAATTTCAAACAATATCTGATATTTTAGAGATATTTTCCTCTATATTTTCTTCTAATTGAAAAGGTATAGATGCTTAATGTTCAAGTCCATAAGAACTCAGAAACCCAAAGTTTTCAAAACCCAGAACTTTTTCCCAAGAAGGAGTATAACATAATGGTCAATATTTTCAGAAAATTAGACCTGCCATCAAATTCTGATTTTCATCAGAAATGACCTTTTAAATAATCTAACAGAACTGGTAGTGATGATCTTGTTTTACACCCAAATTACTCATTTTCCAGAAGAGTAGCCCCACAACCTCCTGTTCTGTTGTTTTTAATTTTCTTTTTACTAATTCTTTCCCATTCCTGTTTCTGAAGAGTACCATGTTACTACTTCCCAGGTACATTATCACAGTCACACAATATTGCTGCAGGTGTTATTTCTCTTTTTTTTAAGTAGCAATATATATGGCTTGTCTAAAGAAAGGAAATGGCATAATGGAAGGCAGGTTGTTAATTTGCTGTTTGTTGGCAGCTCCATACTGGCATCTTGACTATCCTTTGTGCAAAGGAGATGCAAGATCCTCTCTATCTGAAGGGTGGAATAAATGATACCTTACAGAAACTTACACAAAGTTTTGAAGAGGCAATGTTAGAATTCACATGATTTTGGCACATTGTATGAAATATATGGTTAATTATCAATTCATAGTTTGAATAGCTAGAGGCCCCCTTCAACCTCTTCACTAATTTTCACAACCTCTGTGTCTTCAGTAATTTTTGCAGATATAGATCCGAGTCTTACCCTTCAGTTCAAAGAATTGCTGAAGATATACTGTTATTACAAGATGAACTGAAAGGTTTTCAAAGGCAGCAAATGAATATAAACTTTGTTCATACAGGACTACACTAAGTCCTGCCTTGAGTTTCTTCATGTTTTTTTTTCTCTTGTAACCTTTATTTTAATATGCTTTGCAAAATAATCCAGTATGCATCTCACTGTATTATAAAGACAGTTCATAAAGGTAAGACAATTTGAACCTGACTGTCGTATAGTTAATTTAAGTAATAGTGCCTCAGTAGGCTTGAATTTGTCCCTCTATTATCCGTGTGGGACCAATGCTTTAAAATGGGAGAAATTATGTAACAGGTGATGTAAAATTCCTTTGCACAGTTTTTATAGGTCCGGTCCACAAAAACACTTAAAAAATATTCTTTGAAAAACAGAAAATTTCCTAAACTTTTAAAACTGGTAGCGTGATTTGTAGCCATATTCCATTATATTTAGTATTTCTTGAAAAATGCAAATTTAGTCTCTGAATCTAACAGTTCTAACAGACTATTTCAAATATTTTTATAGTGACATGAAAACATAGTTTACTAAGATACTGCGATAAACAAAATTGCTTTTGAAAATTTCATATATAACATTTGCATACACTTCTTAGAACTCTGCAAAACCCTAAAAAGATAAAAATGAAAGGTAGACTCTGAGAAGTTTTTATTTGTCTGTTTGATGACTCTAGCCTTATAAAAATATTGAAGTTTTATTGTTACACTTAGAAAAATACAATTTTTGTAGGCAAGTGAATGAATAGTTTCCTTTAAAGCTACCCGTTCAGAGCTGTGAAAACCAGATATCCCTGAAAATTCTGGGCGGCACCTCTCTGCTTTTAGGGCTGAGACTTATATATGCATGGAGACTTATATAACATTCTTCTCTCTATCCAGGCACTTGCAGTAGTCATTTTAATTTCTGACCACAAAGGGCAGCTTTAATAGCCTTTAGAGCTATATGATACCTGAACTTATTATAATGGCACAGAGAAACAGACTATCACATTTCAAACATAATTGTAGCTCTTAGTCACATCCTGATATAGTGTCAGTCATTTAACCTTAAATTTTCCAATTCTATGCAAAGTTTTATGGGATTATATTTGAATTTTATGTTTTCATGATGATATGATGCTTATGTTGAATGTGAGGTTGAGGTTGTAGGCACCTAGATTTAGATGTGAAAATATAGTGTCTCCATGGGTGTAAGCCATCTTCTGCTATAATACAGACCTAGTCTGCACAGATAGAGTTCAGAAGGCAATTTTTGTCATCTCCTACAGGCCTCTAGTACTGGTCATCTTAGCAACCCCTTTGGACTCTCTTGACAGTATGGACTAGATTTCTGCTGTCAAAAATAGCAATTTAGGTGTTTAACTCACATGCAGGCATACATAGTTATGCATAGAAATGTAGGTGTCTACAGGAAAGAAATACTATCCACAGAGAACGATTTTCATAGTAAGGAGTTGTGGTGAGACTGTACATTCAAAAAGGCAATTCTTCAACTTCCTAATTGACTTGGGATATGATCAAAAAGGGAAGCAGCTGTGTTTAAATAGGACTGCAGAAATACATTTTTTTTTGTTTATTTCAGAACGGTAAGGTCATAAATATAAAAAAGTTGATATGTTTATGTATTCTGGAGAAAATGTAGCTAAAAGATGTATTGTTTTGTAATTTTTTTATTTCCTGGTTCATCTATCAGTTTTTAATAAAGTGATGAAAAGACCAGATTATAAAAGATACAGTAATTAAAATTAAAATGACCATTGCGGCAAAGCACTCACTTTGCATGTGCACTTAATCTAAAGTACACCCTTTTTAATTTTAAGGTGTATTACTTGAAATTCTTATCAAAACCACCCAAAATTGAACTCTGTATGTCTTGATATCTAGCGCTTTTCTCCTAAATTATGTATGATACTGATATACAGGCATTCAACTATCCAATTCATCATCTGTGTCAGGAAAATGTTTATGTTTAATCCTAAGGGGAAAGAGCATGATTCTTCCTTGAGAAGACAAGGAAAGGTCATCTCTTTCAAAGATACTACCATTTGACCCCAAATAGCATCAGTGGGCACCCCATAGGCAAATTCGGAAGATACAGGATTGTGTAGAGAGGAGCAGTGAAACATTTGGAGCCTTAGGACTGAAGCCCATACCATAATACATGATACAAAAATGATTTTTACTCTTCTACTTCTGGTATTAGAAATAAAAATAGTCAAAGGAGGGATGACTGAGCACATATTTTTCTCCCTATACTTCAACTGCAGGCTGAGGTATTATCCCTGCTGTATATATACATACCCATGCATGTTTATGTTTCATAACACATACTCTTTTCATCAAATAATGCACACCTCCATTAAAACTCTTCAGACTGGAAGTAAGTAAACTGCAGGTATGTGGGAGTATTACTTCATGCAGTTCCAGCAGTGACGTCGGTGTGAGGTTTTCCCCTCCTATCCCTCCCTTTGTCCTGTAGGATTTATATAACAGAAGAAGGGTCTGAGGACAGGGGAATTCATAGATGCTTAAGGATCTTTTGCTACACACCTCTACACAGTCATAACAAAATGGTAGGAAAATCCTTGTCAGCCTTGGAATTCACCAGCTCCCAAGATGAGAGTTTGCCCTATGACAGTATCATCTGAATTTGGAAAAGGCTTGACAATGTATAACCTCCTTGTGCAATGGCTATGTAGCTATGTATTTTGTTTTGAAAGCAATGTCAAACCTTTTCAGCTATGGAAACGGATATTGGAATGCTACAGTGTGGTGCAGTGCAGTGCTGAAGTTGAGGCAATAATTACTGACCTTCTAGGAATAAGTTTCTTATTAAACCTTTTCTCAATACTAGGAAATAGGAAAAAAATTACTTAGGTACTAGTAGGGTGTTGGGCACGTAAGTGGTACATCCTGTAACCAGGAAACCTCCCACAGAACTGGGTGAGTCACTAAAGATTTCAGCCAAATTTCTGTCTTTCAGGTTCTCTTACCACTACCAATACCTAACACATTCTATCAATGATATTTTTGCAATAAATTTTGTAATTAATGTATCAAATACAGCTTCTTTTCATGGAANAAAACCAAACCAGAGCAGGAAGCTGTACACATTTTAAATTGTTTAATCACAAAGTGTTTTTAGTGTAGATAGAAAGAACAATGATGTAACAGATATATAAGAACAGAAAGATATTTGAGAGGAAAAATATGTTCTTTCCTCAAAAGCAAAATATTCTCATTGAGCTATGCAATAATCAAATCTATTTAGGCTGAACAGGCTTGATAAAGAACTTGACCGGAAGTTTTATATAAAACCAACATTATATTTTGAAAGCAATAATAAACTATTTTTCTATAGTAGTAAGAGCTTTCAACCTGACTTGAAAGTTGTCCACACCCTTAAAGGACAGTGATTGAATAATTTATTCTGGACAGTGAATGGGAGCCGGCTATGTAAATCCTGTTGTGCTGTGATAGTCCGCACTTTCACATTTTTTTAAAAGTGAAGGTTGTATAGAACATAAGGAAAAGAAAACTTATTTTTACACTTTATACCTGTCAAAAACAATGGAACTTAAGGGAATGGAAATTTTGTGAGAAGAAAAAACTGTGGANCCATCTAGTCATTGTAGCATCAAGTGAAGTTTACAAATCTGCCCTGATAACTCTGAAAATTATGATAGGGAAATAGCAAGCAATAAACAACAAAAACAAACAAACCCCCTCCCCCCAAAAAAACACCAAAACAAAAACAAACAAACAAAACCAAAAACAAACAAACAAAAAACCAAAAAAAAAAAACCAAACCAGAGCAGGAAGCTGTACACATTTTAAATTGTTTAATCACAAAGTGTTTTTAGTGTAGATAGAAAGAACAATGATGTAACAGATATATAAGAACAGAAAGATATTTGAGAGGAAAAATATGTTCTTTCCTCAAAAGCAAAATATTCTCATTGAGCTATGCAATAATCAAATCTATTTAGGCTGAACAGGCTTGATAAAGAACTTGACCGGAAGTTTTATATAAAACCAACATTATATTTTGAANATTTTGAAAGCAATAATAAACTATTTTTCTATAGTAGTAAGAGCTTTCAACCTGACTTGAAAGTTGTCCACACCCTTAAAGGACAGTGATTGAATAATTTATTCTGGACAGTGAATGGGAGCCGGCTATGTAAATCCTGTTGTGCTGTGATAGTCCGCACTTTCACATTTTTTTAAAAGTGAAGGTTGTATAGAACATAAGGAAAAGAAAACTTATTTTTACACTTTATACCTGTCAAAAACAATGGAACTTAAGGGAATGGAAATTTTGTGAGAAGAAAAAACTGTGGAAGTTGGATACGAAAAGAGAGTAAGACATAAAAACTGGTAATGTGGATTTATACTATTACCTAGTAAGTTTTAAAAAATTAATACCTTTTAAAATATGAGTTTGATGTTGTGTCTCATGTCATAAATTATTCTCAGTTTTGGGCAAGTTCCTGTGAGCACATTATTCCACTTGTTGAAAAATTTCCCTTAGTCTGAGACATTTGATACTCTGGTGAGAGAGAGAGAAGTAGTTTTGGAAGAGCGTTAATCTGATTTACTCTGTGGATTACTTTGTCTTCTTGGCAATGAGAGCTTTCAGGTTAATAGTTTCACAGTTAGTTTTGTAGTTAGGGAAATAAGATAGCTGTAATTATGATCACTATTTTGGGGAAAGAATGATGCAATTTCTGGCTTTACGGTTCCTATTTCTTTTGTTACATACTGGCTTACAGTTCTGTAAAACTAGGAACAAAATCACATATTTTAAATACTCTAAAAGTGCTTTAAAAATACTTAAAAAGTCTACCCTTGAATTTATTTTGTGATATAATAACAGAAGTACTAATTTATAACCTCTTATTAATGTCATCACTGTAATTATACTACTCATAAGTATTTGGGTGTGTTTTTTCATTAAATTTAGAAAAATAAGGCAGTCATCCATATGAGCTGCACTCTTTTTTTTCTCTCATGTCTGGCAGGCTTATGTTACACAGGACTCCAATATGCACTGTGACAAACACCTTTATGTGGTGTTTGATACTGTGCATGATTTCACAGAAGAGACATGAGGGTTGAGATTCACATAAATATTAATCAGGAATTAATGAACAGTGGGATGGTTCTACATATCAATCTATATGAGAGGAAACTTTCCATTAAATATCCCATCAACTATCTATAAAACATTCTGGAAAAGTGAAGGCACCCTCAACTTGTTTTCCAACAGCCTAATCATAAAAAGTTGGCTAGCTGCACATAGGTGACAGGCACAATTTCATCACCTGATTATGAATGGCTGTACTTTCCTAGTCCTTTTAGATAGTCAAGTGCTTTGGAAAGTTACAACATTATGGTAACTTGAAGTTGAGTTCAGCTGTCTATAGAACATGGAGTAGCAGTTCATACTTCTTTACTCGGATTTAATAACTTGGCTTTACTTTGGAAAAATATGTCTTAGGATAGCGAATGCTCATCACATGCACTTACTGATTTGTTTACTGAAACCTCACTCAAAACTTACTAACATGAATCAATTAAGTGAATTATCCCTATTTTACTGGATCTATAGACATTGCTGGAGAACATTTGCTTACCCTTTTTCATTACATACAGCTGTTTTGTATTCCCCAAACTACTAACCTGTGCAATCCAAAGCTCTCACCTTGGTGACTTGAAATACTGTTTTCTGGCAAATTTGATAATTACTTTTTTTTTTTTTTCCCAGTTGCTCTTGCCTCTTTATCAGAAAGATGAAGGCCAATCTGGCAGTGACAGCAGAGTTAATAATCTGACATTATAATTTCAAGAAGGTTCTTAATGCTACACAGGAGGGAAGTACAGACAGATTCAACTATTGGTTAGAAGGCAGCAATTAGGTTATTGGACAGTGGGCTAAAATTTATTTGCAACTGCTGTGTCTAAACAATTAACTGTTTTAAAGCAGTCTCCATGATCTGTCACTGTTCCTCCAACCTATCCACCATGATCTACATTTAGATCAACAGGCCTCAAAAGAATGACCATCCCAGCCTTAGAACATCTCTCATCCCAAGTGAAATTATAGCTGTTACAGCTGTATAGCTGTAACATTACAAACAATTCATAAAATTCCTGAATTTAGAGACCAAGGTGTTGTCAAAGGCACTTTTGTTTTAAAAATATGTGTACGTGTATGAAAGATCAGGATTTGTAAAAATT
This sequence comes from Formicarius rufipectus, assembly GCA_013399695.1. NCBI lineage: Eukaryota > Metazoa > Chordata > Aves > Passeriformes > Formicariidae > Formicarius > Formicarius rufipectus. Next base: position 221,041 of record VXAU01005711.1, on the reverse strand, counting down.
ATTGGTAAATGATGTGTGACATTCACAATTAATTAATATCAGAAAAAGTGTAAGATAAGTTTTAAAAAAACATCTCTTTTCTATACAGTAGATGGCAAAGTGGCATTACAACATCAGACCTGCAGAAAGACAGATTCCTCTANTGCATAGAGACAGATATCCCTCCATATACTTTGTGTGTGTGTGTGTGTGTGTGTGTGTGTGTGTGTGTGTGTGTGTGTGGTCAAATCACAATTAATTCATGAGACTTCAAACACTTGAATGCTTCTTGAAATCTCAGCATCAAATGAATGAGTAGTATAAAATTAAATTCTACTGTACCTATACAATTTTGATTATATGAACAAAGCCAAAAAATTGGTGTTTCATGTATTCACAAGCAAGAAGAGACCACNATATTAGCATAGTCTTTGCCCTGAGATTCTCAGCACAGGAAATTCATCACCTCTCTGGCAGTTTGTTGCAATGATTTATTGTCCAAATTGTTAGAAAAAATTTCCTATTCCTAAATCAAATTTATCTAGTTTCAGTCTGCAATCATTATTATGCTGGACTCAGCCTTTTGCACAAAATAACTGTTTTTATTCCTCAAATAATTTTAAGACTTTTCTTTGCCCCTAATTTTTTAATATTCCATTTTAAAAGGGCAGAAATTAATAGAAATAAACTAAGAACATAAAATATTCTTAGTCTTGTCTCCCCAAAGTAAAATGCAGATATGATTGTTGCATTGTCCTTACTCACTCTTTCTGTATATACCTTCAAGGACTTTACAAGAGCTTTTGGGTCTTCAATTTTTTAACTCATTAGACTCAGATTTCATATTGACCTGCGTATCCGTTATGATGTTAAATCTTCTCCTACTCACTACTTTTTAGGATATTATTCTATGTTCATGTCCTGCATTACTCATTCACATGTCAGGTTGCTCAGCTTTACACTTGGTTGCCTTTGAACACACTTGATTAAACAAGCAACTGAGTATTATAATGATATTTTTGTCAGTATTTGCAACCTTAGTGTCATGGACATGTATTTACATTGAAATCATCAGTGAAAATTTTGTGAAGTATCAGTGTTTGTACCAAACACAAGCAAAAGTTCCCTGCAAAATGATGATTCTGCATTGACAACTGTATTTTATTGCAAATAAATTATTTTCCCTTCAGGTATCAGTTTTTACTCCAAGAAAGGTATGCCTTCCTGATATTCAGTTACCTTCAGAAGGTTTTCTAACAAAAAAAATTAAATTAGGTTTGTCTGACAAAGTTCATTTTTTCATAAACCCGTGTTGGCTGCATTATATTCACAATTTTCTGTAGTTCATTCATATAATCTATTTTATTATTTCCCTTGGATATGCATCAAACTACTCATCATATCTGGGTTACTTGGCTTTGTCTTATGAATATTTCAACAATCTTTTTTTGGCTTTCAAAATTTTCCTTTTATTCTGAGATTTATTAAGATGTTAAGAGCTAGTCAACTGTTTCAAAATTATTAGGAACAAATTATCTAGCCTGACAAATATATGTTCCTATAAAACACCTGTTTATCACCTTCCTCAGTTTCTAGTGGCTTGGAAACCACTTTCTCATCTTTGGTTATCAAAAGTATATTTTCTCATTTTTTGGTGGTTTTGTTCTGTTGTTTTTGTTTTTGTGGGTTTTTTGTTTGGTTTGTTGTTGCTCTTAGGGTTTTTTTGTTTGTTTTGTTTTGTTTTTAACTATACCAGACATGGAATCCTTAGCTTTCCTTAGCAATTTTCTTCACTTCCTCCATTCCCTTCTGTATCTTCCCTCAAGAACTTCGTTACTTTTTCCATCCTTATGCCTTTTCCTAGTAATTCTTGGAGACTAAGAATCTGTCACACAAACCTCACAGGCACATGAACAGAACTCTCATAATTCGTTCAGCTTCTCAAAACTCCAGCCACACAGCTCTCACTGAGACAGGCAGACAAACATATCAAACACACAGCTTGCCAAATCCTTTTACATCCAAGACTGGCGGCTTTGAAATGATGTTTCCCCCACTTCTTTTTATCTGTATTTTTGGGCTGTTTGGGTATTTACGCCTCTGTCCAGCTTTACTGAATTTTAATTGGAGCACTGAAATGTTACAGGCAAAATGACAGCCAAGAAAGAATTGTTTAAACAATAGTATTGATAAAATTCTATTAGTTCTAATAAATTCCTTTAGGGCAGCCATACTTGTGGTTTGGGAAAGGGTACATCCTTCATGAAGGTTTACCAGTTTCCCACTTTGGGTCCTCTCTCCCACTCAGGTTCAAAGTTCAGTCTATTTTTATTATTCAGACATATTATTTTGGCAAGTTGATTTCCTATTTTTTTTTCAAAATTATATACTTTTGTTGTATGTAATTTCTTACATCTCTCTTTTTAGGAACTCAGTTGCAATGGTAGCCTGCAGCATGATAGGTTAGGAAGGGGCCTTAGATAACTTGTATTTTCACTCAGATTTTGTCAGTGGATCATTATATAGCCTTAGGCCAGTCATTCAGCTTTCTTTACTTGCTGTAATATCTGTAGAGTTCTTTGTAAAGTAGAAACTGCTACTGAAGTTCAGTGTATTTTTCTGTGCACATAGCTGATCTTCTAGTGTACTCGGCTCAAAAAACATTACCTTCTGGGCTAACCTTACATCTGTGTCCAATGTATGACTATTTAAAGCTTGAACTAGAAAACATGATAAAGCAAAAAGACTTTTGTGTGTTAACATTACAAGAAAGTTTAATTATGTTTTTTCAGGGGTAGAGAAGTCAATACTTTAAGAGAGGGAGAACATATCTTATCTCTGTTTCCAATTTGGAAAAAAAGTAGAAAGTAATGAGTAGCATGGATAGCTGTAAATAATTGTAAGTGCACAAAGTTGGAAATAAACAGTCACATAAAAAATTATATTAAAACCTGCACACTTTAAAAGTAAGGTACATTGTAAATGGGTATTTGGGTATGACTGATTATCAGAATGCATATGTTTAGCTGCTGCAGCATGTAAAATCAGGTTTCTTAATAGCTTCAGAGCAAGGGGCAGTAGACCTCCTAAGTGTAATAAATGCAGCATCAGGATAAGATGGTTAGAATCTTGAAGCCAGTTTCAATTAAATTCAATTACCAGAGCTGAAGCCACTGTTTACATTGCAGAAACAATCTGTTCAAGATACTTTAAGCTTCTTACTTGTGGCTTTTTGAACTGTGAACTAATTGCTACAAGAAGATAGAGAAAGCTGTGCAAGAAACTGGAATGCTTAGGGAAGTTTTGATTGAAATGCTTGAGACAGGATAGATTATCAGCTGATTTATTTACTGGTTAGGTCTACTACAAGGATGTGATTAGCTGGGGGGATCGGGAGTCCCTTGCTATTGACAAACATCCTTTTTTAAAAAATCTACCTGTGCTAATGGGAAGTTTATACACACAGTCTTCAGTGGCTCCTAAATAATTTCATTTGCACCAACTCGGCTATTCAACAAAAAACATTTAAAGCATATATATGATTCTACAGTAACTAAATTCATCTTAATGGCATGCATTATGGAATGCTTATTCAAATCTCTTAACTGGCAGAGTTAGGGGATTTGCCTGGTGGAAGGTACCACCAGGTAAAGAGAAGCTGGAGAACAAAACAATGGCTGCATCCTCCTCCATGGGGAAAGTGAGATGACAGGTGTGACATCACCTTCAGCCAATGTTACCCTTAGGGAAGGTGTGCAAGACCTTTTCTTTAGCTTCAGAGAGCACATGCAGTTCCACTAATCAAGAAGGTTATGCAATCAATGTTAGCATAAGCTGAGGGTACCTCTGGTTCAAAAACATATATTCTGAAAATAATATTTGAGAATCAAAGGTTAATAAATTATATATTCCTCTTGAAATCAATAACATTTGAATGCAAAAATATCACATAAATTGATCATTAAGAATGCGTAATCAAATAAGCGTAGGCAAGAGTTTTCTTTGAATCAAATTGATTTAAATCCTTTTTAATCACAATTTAAATCAACAAGTAAGATTTGCTGATTTAGATAATTGATGCTAATCTTGTTTTGCATTTTTATTTTACTTCAGAAAAAAAGTCACTTTTACAAGTTGGAATAATCTAAAGAAAAAAAAAGATTTCTTTTTCTTGCTTGTTCAGTTGACGTATGATAAATGAAAACAATTGTTTTAGGGTTTCATTGATTTAGATTCTTAAATTTATTTTGTGGTAAAAATGGTTTAAAATTCATTAGTTGTTTTTTTTTTTAATTAAAAAAAATACTTGTGTTCTCTTTCAAATGGGATAGAGTGCAACTCAAAATATACAGTGAAATTTTAAGTCGTTTTTCTTAGTTAATTAAAGGTTCCATGGAATATGAAGGACACATATATACAATAAAATTCATCAAATATATTAAAATTTTAAATTACTGATTTAGTACAGAAAAAATTATAACTATGTTTAATACAGTTTCTGAAAACAATAGGCCAAACTTTCAAATATATATATCTACCATGTAGATTATGCCTGACAGAATTTTCAGTATCACAGTTTTGGATTTGTGTATGTTTTTGTATATTGGAAAATTTCACGTTGATATAAGTCTGTGTTTTAGTGCCAATGTAAGCTAAATAAAACCCTGTGAGAGCCCTTTCTCTTTTAAATAAGATTTCCTATTTTTTCCTGTAACTATAAATTGATACACTAAAAGAGAAAAATTGTGTTTTCAAAACCAAAGTCAGATTAGCAAACTCAAAAAATTTTCTATATGTTTGCTACTGAAATTGAGATTTAAAGTAATTAAAGGAAAAACTGTGTTCTATACTTGCATTAAAATAAATACTATTATAATACCTGAAAATAAAGTTATTTGGTACCTGTCATCATAATGATCTAAAATTAGATATTTTCGCTTTTTCCTGTTGTGAAGGCCCATGGATATGTCACTGATTGTTGTTCTATACAATGGAGGGTGTTATGCAAAAGATAATCAATACACCAATTCTATTGTCCTTTTGTAGCCACTGCTCATGTGCGTAACATCAGTTATTTAACATGAAGACACTTGAAATGTCAGTGTTGTTATTTAACCTTTTCTCTTACAGGATGATTCTGTACATAATACAACACAAGTCTGTGTCTTATAACTGAAAAATGCTTCCTAATTAATGATGGAATCAGGAATCAATGATTTTATAGCCACCCAAAAAGATTAAGAAAAGGATATTAGATGGCCCAAAATGCTAAAATCAATTTCTATTGCATGATCTTAGTCTTCCTTATGACAGAACACCAGATCTTATGAATAGAAAAGTAATTGTCAGGTTATTTTGATGTAACTTTCAAAAAGGCTCACTTTTTCTAACCAAGATGACTGAATTCAGATTACATATAAGTGGCTGAATAATCAAAGACAAAAATTATCTGACAATCAGCTGAGCTTATAATTGTGGGTAGACTGATTCACACTGGTGCTTCCTTGGGTAGTATCTAGACCAAATGAAATCCTGAGGTTGATTCCAGTAGAAATAATTCTGTAGTTCTGTGCTTCTGTGATGCTGAAGCAGTATGAAAGGACTTCAGAAGGTAAGGCTAAAATTAAAAACGTTCTTACATCAATTCAGGAGGAAGTGTAAGTGTAATTCACCCTATCTTTTGTTGGAGGAACTGATGGAACAATGTCCTAAAACCTTTTTGCCTGTTACTTTGGTGGTTCACTGATTAGTAAATATAGTGGGTCTGCAAGTATAGCATGAAAATTTTGTGTAATTGTCAACTCAATTGTTGGAATATTCCATCTGTCATAGGGCTTTATATCAACTGGATGTGAAAGCTGTTTTTAGATTATATATGCAACTTCATAGGATTAAAGATTCAGAGGAAAATGTCAAGAAATGTGCCAAAGGAAAAGAGATTTTTGGAAAAAGTGCTGTGGAAGCTACATAGATAGACAAAACTTATATACATGACTCCGTAATATTTAAATATACCTTTTTTGCATATAGATATGGTCAAATGATTGTGCAATAGAACTTTAACATTAAAGAATAGTCGTATAGTTTATCTTTAAAAGTTTATAAACAATCATCTCTAGGATTTTAAAGTTTAACCATATTATTCATGTTCAGTGTATGGAAAAGCATAGAGTCATTTAAACTGTAAGAAGTATGGTGCTTGGATAGTTAGGAGGCATAAACCTAAATCCTTTTATGATATTCATTTCCACTGAATTAAAGTAAGGAAGATTCAGATAACTATGTGAATAACAATGAGTGCTGGGTTAAACTGATGTTCCCAAGAAAGTTGGAGAACTGTATGAAGTGAATTCAAATATGTTGGATGTACTTTCCAACTATGAAATCTTTTTTGTCCTCCCTGGCTTTTGCAAAAGTTAGAAGTGAATAGATATGCCAAGAGTATTGTTTATCTTTTCCCCTATGTCAATAGGAAAAGACTTTACCCATTAATCAACTAAACGGTTTTTAGAAATTTTATTTTATGCTCTCTGAATTACAAAACACTAAAAATATAATATTATAAACTGCTTTAATATTTGAAACATCTGAAGCTGAGCTATATGTAGCAATATACTGCTACATATATTAACTCATCTCCTTTGCTTTCTCCATTTGCATATAATATACGCAGTACCTCTGACTTTCTTTGGTTTTGTGCTTTTCCTTTCAGATTTGGATATATTCTTCATAAAGATGAGCCCATGCTCCAGAAAATTGACCTAGAAACAATGTCGTACATCAAGACAATTAGTTTAAAGGATTATAATTGCATTCCTCAATCACTGGCTTATACACATCTTGGAGGTTATCTTTTTATCTGCTGTAAGCCTGATACTACTGGGGCTGTCCTACCACAGCTTATAGTGGACAGCGTTACTGATTCCGTGATTGGATACAATGGCGACGTTACAGGCACACCACATATCTCTCCAGATGGACACTACCTTGTCAGCATTGATGATGCAAAAGGTCTCTTGAGGATCCAGTCCATAACGATGAGAGGAGAAATACAGGATGCATTTGACATTCACACTAATTTGCACATATCTGATGTAGCTTTTCAGCCATCATTCACTGAAGCTCATCAGTACAATGTCTACTGTAGCTCCAGCACACAGACTGACGTTCTCTTCATGGAGCTCTCCTCTGGCAAGGTTAAGATGGTGAAGAGTCTGAAGGAGCCAGTCAAGGCAGATGAATGGCCTTGGAACAGTAAGAACCGTCTTATAAAAGACAGTGGCCTTTTTGGTCAGTATCTCATGACCCCTTCCAAGGAATCTCTGTTTATCCTGGATGGACGACTCAATAAGCTAAATTGTGAAATCACTGAAGTTGAGAGAGGCAACACAGTAATTTGGGTTGGAGAAGCATAAGGTTCTGTGTTAGATATTTACCAAATTGTTTTACAGTACATTGCACTTAAATTACACCATTTTTCAAAATTACACAATTTTAATTTTAAAATGTTAGACCCTTCTATACCTATTATTTCTTTGACTTAAACACAATTTGAATCAACTTCCACATAAAAGTTACTAAAACAGTGGCTATTTGATAATGGTACTCCTTATTAAGTATCAGCTGAGATTGTGTTTTTTGCCCAAAATTACTAAATATTGAAACCGATGGTAAGTATAATAAATTATTTTAAAGTAAGTAGGAAAAAAAACACCCAAAAAAAAGGTTCAGAGAAGTTAATATACTTTGCATTTGTAAATGGAAGGCTTATATATGATTCAAAATTTGGTTTCATTTGCTTCAGACACAAAATAAGAGCTGTAGTACAACCTTTGACTCCTTAACCTGAAATATTATGTCTGGTTTTGTCTAGTCCACTGTTAAATCTTTTTGTGCCTTGAAGCAAAAGTCTCACATGAAAGATGAATAGAAATGACAAAAATTTTTTCCCACTATTGCTACAGGATTGCTTATTATTGGAAAGAAAGTTTTGGTATCAAATTTCTAGTCTCAAGTTGTGGAACATACATAAAGAATGAAAAAAAAAAAAAAGAGAAATTATATATGCAGTGTTTTCTGATCACTGCATTTTGGAGTTTATTTTTATGGTGAGTCCTAGTTGAGAGAGCTGCTTGCAGAAGCTTAACCTTTTCTTAGAAAAAAAATAGATGTTAGGTTTTCCAGCTATCACAGGTTTGCATCAGCAAGGAGTTGCAGGTCTACTGAAGAGAAATATCTCACATCTGTTCATAGTAAACCATGTTCTATAAGCCTGGCATCACAAAGCTTCATCCATATTGTGGGGAAAACTGGTAATTAAAACTAAAGAAAATGCATTTTAAGAAAATGAAAAAACAGAGAACTGAAGTCTACAACCACTAGATAACATTTTTGCTTATTCATTGTACCATTGATCCATATTTTTTAAACCATTTGGTTAGCTCAACAGGTTTCCTATTCCATACATCCAATTGGATTAGTGCAAAAAACCTCAAACAACAATAACTTTGTATTTTTTATAGTTTGTTTACTTAGAATTCCAATATTAACACTGGTTAAACATTAAAATGTTTTTCCCATTAAAATGGGAAAAATAAGATTCTCATAAGTAGAATAACAAATAATAGAATCAGAAAGCCAGCAGTAAACAGCTATCCAGACTCAGAGCAATTACTTAGAAGTTGGGGAGTGTTTTTATTTTTATTATGTTTTTTGCTAAAGAATGCTTATAAGCTCTTAAACTGACCTCCATTTACTGAAGGCAATCAGAAGAAAAAATCTTTTTTTAAAAAAATTTTACTGCAATTTAGATTGTGTAAAATTGCTTAGAAGTCTGAAATTTTTTTAGCCTTGTAATATTGTGTGCATTTAGCATCCTGCCCTGTGTGATACAGTAGATTTCTCTTTAGCTTGAGCAAACCTCCTGGTAGGTAGATTTAACTGAGATAAGAGTTTGCTTACATTTCTAGCTATTGAATCTGTTTTCTTTTTTAACAGCTCTTCTCCATTGTGAACAAACAAGAATCATGTAAACTGTCTGTTACTTAATTGCAGTAGTCTGTCTCATGCATTTTTTGTTCTGTAATTTATACCATGTGAATGTTCTGTATGTAGAAAATGCTTGACAAAAGGAGAATAAACCCCATAAATTTTAAAGAGTCCTGACTGGTGAATGGTCCAATATAGCCATACTGAAGTGGCAAGTAACACAGACTTTATTTGAAAGCGGCTATTATTTATATATATGTTTAAATAGATGTATTTCATATATATATATATATATATGTATATATGCAATGTGGAAAAAAAATATTAGAAAAGCTTAACTAACTGGAAAAGTTTCCTTTGGTTGCTACATGTGTTAGCACAAGCTCATCAATTAACACATCTAAAGTACACGTACAGCCTGGAAGGAAAATGTATTGAGACTAGTCTTGGCAAGGAAGACTTGTGTGTGTTTGTGAATGATGTTTGTTTATGGCTTGGCAATGTGAGTTTGCAGCCCAGAAATCCAACTGCATCCTGGGCTGCATCAAAGGAGGCATAACCAGCAGGTCCTTCCAAGTCTAACCATTTTATGACTCTATTATTCCATTAGGCATGGAATGATTTGAGTGTAGACAGATGTCTGTATTCAGACTTTTTTATTTTTCTGTATTTTTTATTATTCTGTATTTTTATTCTGGAGGTAAAAACCTCTAGTCTAGAAGTTGTACAAACATACAAGCTAAAACCAAGAATCCTGCACTTCAGTAGCACAGCTGAAAACTCCCTGTGCAGTCTGCTCAGCATAGGTGGGTTCTAAACTTACTGCCCCCTCCCCTGATCTTTTAACATCAAAGATAAAAATTGAATTCCACAATGATTTCTTGACAATGAAAGTAGTCCCATGCTGTACATGATCTCTTCCAAACTATCACAGACAAAGCCAGTTGTCAGATTTGGCAGCATCTTTTTCTTGTGAATTAGCAATTTTTGGTAACTGGAGCAGTTTTAAAACTTGAATAAATTATGTTGCTTATTATGTGAAACAGGAGACCAAAATCTCTAATCATAAACTTCACAGATCTGGCTATGTCAATAACATCACGGTAATTTGTATGGTATAGAAACTGTCCCAATCAGCTCAGAATTCTTGATTGAAACCAATTTCTCTGTTTCCAACCCAAGAATATCTCTGACTTTATCTAAAGCAGTTTGGTAAAGGACTATTGCCAATTCTCAGTACTTTGTTTAGCTACTCCAATGTAATAGCTCAAAGACTGCAGTTTGTTTCCTTCCTATTGTTTGGAACTTAGGCAGGTTTCTAGTGTATATGAGTGGTTTGATCCCATTGAATAATGAAAAATCAAATACTGTCTTCACCGTTTCCAATTTTCCATTATTCAATGTAACAACCGTTGGTTTTGAATCCCGTACTTCCTAATTGCTATTGGAAGCAGAGGCGACAACTGCTTTCTCTTATTCTGTGGTAAACACTCTTTTTCACAAACTGTTTCAAACTTTCAAGATTTAGAATTTCCTTACAGAAATACATTAGAGAAAAGTACTGGAAGATAATGGAATTCTGATGGAAGAAGCCAAGAGTACATGACAACAAAGTTCTGTCCCAGTTGCTTAAAGTTTCCGCTATGTTCCTATACACTAAAAAATATGAGAAAAACAGGTGAGGAGAAGCCAAGTGCTCTTTGCCTGGGATTGTGATGGTAGAGTTGCTTTTCCTAAGGTATTAAAAAACTGCATTATTTATGAGACATGGAGAAAAGGCTCACTCGGGCTATTTTAAGTCACCAAAGGAAAGAAAAAAAAGAGTGCCAAAGTAAAAAAATGTGCTAGTTTTCCTTTCAGTTTGGTAGTAGACATTTTTAATAGCTCATGTCCAAAGGTATTTTTTAAAATAATATATCATATGAATAAGCAGCTAGTTATTTGCTGCACTACTGTATGTATATCAATCAATACAATGTGAGATTAAAAACAGAGGTATAGCATTGGGTTGTTTTGGGTTTTTTTAGTCTCTTTTATAAACTAGTAGATAATGTTATTTAAAAATATTATCTTGGAATTTTGCTCTTTTTTCATGTGACCCAGAATATTTTCATCTGTCTTCATTCGTATGCTTTCCATCTGCTTGGTTTATAATATCAAATTGTGAGAGATATTGATAATTAAATAATTTCATAAACTGAATTTTTATGGAGCCTTCCACTCACACCATGTCATGAAAAAAGCCTGTTTATTAAACACAGGTTAAAGGGTTTGTGATCTTTTAAGGTTATCATAGTATTATTTAGATTTTAAGTAGTGACTGTTCATCAGTAGTTTCAACTGCTTTCAATTAACAGAATCTTCTGAGCTTGAATATGGTATTTCTGTTATTGAGTAGCTGGTTTGTTACATTGAGATAGTATCTGCATTTCAGTTCAAAATATTCTGAAATATAGATTACATAATTGCAAATTATGAATGTTGCATTAGAAAAAAAAAGTATTACATAACTTTTTCTACTTGCTTCAAGATACTCAGTTTGATTTGAACCAAAAGAACATTGTCGGTTTAAGTGGGACATTTGTTTTTACTCAACTAAAGACCAGTAGCAAAATACCTTGCAGGATATTTTGTAAAAAAATTGGTAGCTTTCAACTATTTCTACAAAAAATTAAAACTTTAATACAAATATGTACTATTTTCCCCTTTTCATAGTGTTTTGAAGTGAACACCTGTAATTCAATTCAAGAACTTCTGAAAAAATGAATCAATCAGTTGCTACAGGAACATGCCTAGTGATTATTATAAAAATTCAAAATTACTTTGACTAGCATTTTCACTTATTCTCCTTATTCTACTAGTCATTCTAACAAGCAGCCTTTTGCATGACCAATACTTTGAAAAACATCTTTTAGGTCAACAGTTTCCAATTTTGTCTGATTTAACTTTAATGTGCAAACATGTGTATTTGAACCACGCTATGCTGTATACTGGACAAAAGGAAGGAAGCTTTCTCCAACTCTTCTTGCAGCTATGTTTTAGAAGAAAAAAAAAGACCACGGCTTCAAAGACATTTTTAAAACATCTTTGCAAAATACCAGATTTTTTAGGACAGTTATCACAAATTTTTTCTCACATTTATTTATAAAAGGTTTCAAATATTTACTAAGTTCTGCATTAAAATGGTAAAAGTTTCCAGCATAAATTTATTCATGACTATGCCATTTGTTATGGTGCAATTGCCTTCAATAATTCTACTTCTTTGATAATATTATCCAGACTCTGTGTGTAAACAATGGTCACAGTTTCTCACCATTTTTTTTCAGTGAAGTTAGACAAATATTTGTTCACTATGGCTGATTTCATAGCTATTACAGTTGAAGTTCAGCTTTCTCAAATACAGATGGCCTGACTGAAATCTTTAGTCTGAACAAGGGGAAGAGCTGGGACCTGTTTCCATTTTTTGCTAGCAGCCTAATGAGGACAGCTGGAATACAGAGTCCTTTTTATCTCAGAGATAAGATATCTTCAAAGTGGCCTACTAGCACCCTGCTAGTATCCACACATTATAAAAGAGATGGAGATAGATTCTTCATTGCATAGCAGGAGAACAAGACACAACAGCGTAAATTAAATCAAAAGTTTCAAGCTGAATATAAGGAAAAGCTGTGAGGACAGTCCAACATGGGAGCAGGTTGCTCAGAGAGGCTGTGCATTCTCCATCCTTGGAGTTTTTCAAAACCTGTCTTGATTGTGCCCATATAAATTTTAGCTGAACTGGTTCTGAGTAGGATGTTGGACTAGAGACCTATCCTTTGAACTTGAATTGTCTTGGGATTCTGTGATTTTGACTTGGGGATGGAAACAATAGCAGACTTGATTTGGTTCAGTTGTTTAAGTTTCTGACTGAGCTTGTACGGCAGGTACTTAAATGTAAACCTGCAAGTATGAAGGCTGGACTGAAATAAGGCCTAAGCAAAATTCAAAAATAATATGTTTTGTCACTTGAAATCCTTAGCTCTCGATATCCATTTTAAAGCAAGGGTCATTTTGAAATCAGTCACATTTTTCTTGGCTTGCAGGAAATCCTAAACTGATAATAGAACTTGCACATGATGAAATATACAAAGGTAAGTGCTTCTTTCAAAATATGTGAAAAATAGCATTATCAGAGAAACAGAGGACTTCAAGAGCCATTGTAGAGAAAATCTCTTACTGCTCTATGTCAAAATATGTCCAAGTGTATCCTTGGTCTCAGCTTTTCCAGTAAAACTGTTCTGAGCATTTATAATATGCTTCAGTAGTGGAATAAAAAGATTCGCTAACTTGCTAATCAAGTTTAGATAGAAGAGCTCATGTCACTACAGGACATCCCTTCAAAGCAAACACTTAAACATGGAGAAAGTCCTGTTCACCTCTCATCAGTTTGTCCTCTGCAGTTTGGTCTTCATTTTAAGCAGGTCCTAAAGAAAGCTACTGAAGATTTTTCTTTTGAGGGTAACAACTTGTTATAGTTTTAGAATCTTGTGGAATTTTTTTCTTTACCACCGAATGAGGAGCTAGTGGCCCCTACCTTCAAACACTACTAAATAACAAAAGGGGCAGATGATGACTCATGGTGATCCCTAGCAACAGTAAAGGTTGGAGTGGGTGTGGTAAGGGGAAGGGGAGACTTTTAGTTTTCAGCTTGCAGGGGAGGAGGACGGCGAGGAGAAGGGGAGAGAGATGGCTCTCGGACAAACCTCTGCCCTGTGAGTTTGCCCTCCTTCTTTTATTTTTTCTCCCGTTTCCAATCCCTGGATTTTTTGGAGTTTCCTAGTGCTTGGGAGAGTGAGGGACAGGGAGAGAGCCAACAGCTGCTGGCCTGGGCACGAGGATCCTCACGGCGTTGGCGGCGGCCCCAGCTCAGAGTGACATCCCTCCTCCAGCCACAGACTAGGAGAGAGAGTTTTTGCCCACAGAAAGAGGATCCCAGCTTTTTTCTCCTTTTCTGCACGGCACCTCCCGCCAACTCCACAGTGACCGTCTCGGAGGGACACACCGAAACCACTTCCACCCACCCCCGGAGGTCAGCTCAGCACCGGCCAAGTAGCACCATTGCCACCTACTGTCCGTAAATATTGCTGCGCCCAATGGGATCAGAGACTGAGGGGGGTTCAAGCGGGGATTGGTCGTTTAGTTCTGGTTGCTTTGTTTCTCCTTAATAGATATATAGATATATATTGTAGTTAAGAACTGTTATCTTTTCTCTTTGTTTTGAGTCCAAAGAAGGTTCATCTCCTTCTTTGGATTCTAGTCCAAAAACTTTCTTAATTTCCTCTAAACTTAGACACAACTAAGATGTAGGACATAGAAGAATTTTAAAAAGGCATATTTAAATGTTATTCAGCTGTAATGACCTATAAGTATGAATTGAATTTCCTGTGGATACAGTTGTTAAACAGGGAATACCATAGGCTTAACTCAGAATCTAGAAGTCCAGATTTCAGCCAAATTCAGAAAACTACAAGATAAAGCATACATAGTAAGAGAGAGGGGTAAGTCATTCTGTACATTAGTATCTACTAATTAGAGAGATGTGAGCTAAAATACAGGAGTTGAGAACCTTTGCACTTGTGCCACATTGTCAGTGTTTCACTGTGATCAACCACTCCACAATGGAGGGAGACTCAGAGAAGGGCAAAAATAATGAGGTCAGGGAAGAATGTCAAGACTGACCACCAATTATTGAAGAAAAAGCTGCAATTTTTGGGATACTGGAGAGTAAATTTTATTTTAGATACACAGCTATACCAGTGAGTCATCATGTTGTGTAAATAGCTTTGCCTGAGATAATTAATGGAGAATATTGTCCTTCTGCACTAACCAGAACAATATGGCAGGAGAAAGTGTGTATGTGGCTCAGCCTAATGTTAAGTTTGAAAACTGGCAAGCTTTTAAAATGAACTTTGAGAGAGCAATGGGCTTGTCCTGGTTCAGCCCTCTCTAGTGACTGGACCCACCTGGTGAGAATATACAAACTGGTAATGGGAATCATGTTTGTATGGTGATTCAACTGCATATTGCAATAGTAGGATTTCAGTGTACTGCTGTAATACTCTACTAAATCAAAATTCCATGCAACAATAATTATATCAAATACCTTTAATATTAAACTTTAAACCCTCCTAATGTGGAATCTCTAAAAGAAGCTAATCAGAGGGTATTAGGTTCAACATTTACACATTATCAGTCCAATTTATATAATACTGAAATTAAAAAAAAATAAATAAAAATTGACACATACAGTGCTTCATGATATCACAAGAAAAACTAAATTTGGAAGACATGGGCAAAATCTGAGTTATGCTGGTGTTGGGAGTTCTTTCATAGCCAGTAGCATATTAAGCATAACACAGTAAATAAAGTCAACAAAGACAGTGTGATGAGCCATTCCATTGTTATGTTGAAGAAGGAAGAGATTAATATGGGTCTGTGATGTAAGAATTAAACTGGTAAGGCAGAGATGTTTACATTAGTTAGCACAGAGAATTGAAATCAACTTTCAGGTTGTTTAAGGGGTTTTGTATTAGCATTTTTTTGTTTGTTTTTGGTTAGTTAGCGGGTTAGTTTGTTTTTTGGAGGTTTTTTAGTTTGTTTTGGTTTGTTTTGGGTTTTTGAGGGGGTGGGGGAAGAGGGTTGCTTTGTTCTGATTAAATAGTAACATAGAAAGAAATATTTACACAACGTACTAACACGAATATTTGTTCAGATCATAAAGCAGTTGACATCAATTTTACAAAAATTCACAAACAGGAGTTAAAAATATATATTTCACTTTAATATCTCCTGTCTGTCACTTTTTAAGGGGTTAAATACCCTGTTGGTGTGCCACTACTTTAAAAATTATTTCAAACTGTCTTCGATGAGCTATCTTTCACAAAGTATGACAAATTCAGTTACTGATAAAAAACTGAAAGATACTTGAATTGCTTTCTTCTATTTAGAACTAATGCATGATTGCTCCTTCTAGCTTATGAATTTTAAACTTGTTCTTATTTTAATCTAATAGATGAAAAAAATAGCTTCTTGCTATTAGTCATGATGTTAATGTTCTTATTTTTAATCTTCTTGAGGTAGAATGTCCTTTACACAAGGATGGACAATAGTTGTTTCATTTTGCAAAACTTCTTTTTATATTTTTCTCTAGTAATGATAAGTTAGGTGTATGTTTTCCTTTTAATTTAATGTCATTAAATTTTTATCAAAAAAAATCTGATAAGATTTGTCAGTATTTTTCTTGTATGAGTTTCAAGGATAACTTTTTTTTTTAAAGAAAATTTGCCATACCTCAGTAACTTCCTAGAATCTTCCCCTCACTGGCCCCCATCTCAGTAGACCTATGATAAATCTTTGTTATTGACACAGCCTGTTACTGTGAGAAAGTAGAAGCAACAGCATATTTATACTGGAGTATGCCTAAGGAAAAATTATTGCATAAATGAAAAGGGAAGAGGAGATAAGTATCCAAGTTATACCTAAATTGGTTTTGAAGTATCTTAATTAAAATTGTAAATAAATAGTCTTTTTCTCTATGTTTACTGAAATGATTAAGTAATGACATACACTTGTACTCGGATGCTCTTTCCAAATAAACTGAGAGCAGAACCATAAACTGCTGTTCAGGCCGGACCAGCAGACCTCCATATCCTCTCCTCCACTGTTTGGTGGTTTCCAAGTCCTTTGTATTTTCAGTTAAGTGAACACCTGGGGTGACATTACTGCTGTCTTAGAACCACAGAATCATAGAATCAGTAAAACTGGAAAAGACTTCAAAGACTGAGTCCAATTTTTTACCAAACACAGCCTTGTCAACTAGACCATGGCACCGGTTGCTTCCTGAACACTTTCAGTGAAGAAATTCTTCCTGATGTCCAACCTCAACTTCCCCTGGTGCAGCTTAAGGCTGTTTCCTCTTGTCCTGTCACTAGTTGCCCAGCATAAGAGTAGGACCCCTACCTGGCTACAACCTCCTTTCAGGTGATAGTTTTAGAGAGCAATAAAGTCACACCCAAGCCTCCCTTTCACCAGGATAAACAACCCCAGCTCCCTCAGCTGCTCCTTATTGGACTTACTCTCTAGCCCCTCTGTCAGCTCTATTGCTGGACCATTCTCCAGCACCCCAATGTCTTTCTTGAAGTGAGGGGCCAAGAACTGGACACAATACTCAAGGTGATGCCTAAACAGTATCAAGTACAGAGGGACAAGAATTTCCCTAGTCCTACTGGCCTCTTTTACCTTGTCTTCTTCTACCCTGTAAGCTTAAATTGAATAATTAGCACTGCTATAGTAGTCAGCCTCTTTCCCACTAGAGCAGCATGACCTTTTGAGTTGTATTTGATGTTCAAAGCAATTTTGTCTGAAATGATTTGTCACTTTTCTCAGAAATCCTATTAAATTTCCACAAAATACGGCTTTTACTTTGCTATTATTTAAGCTCTGTTTCTCTTGGTAAACCTCAGTCTTGTTATGAAGATATGTTTTACTACTTCTGTCTGTTTTTAAAACCCAAATAAGATGTCTTTCATTCACTTCACTAAAGGCATATGATGGCCAAAGCTTTTTTGCATCTCTTTGCTTACTCTGTTGGAGAATGAGTGTCTTTATAGAGCTAGTCTTTTATATCTCCTACCAGCAGCTTCTTGTGTGTACTAAATAGGAAACACTTGAAAGAGAACCATCATGTCACTCAAGATCTGTGTAGCAGAACACAGAAGCAAGAAGCCCTACAAACCTTTCATCATATGTTTAGCTCCTGCTATTTCACACGCTGGGCGTGCTGATAATTACAGGAGGTAGAGTAATTGGATATTATTCTGTGCAGTTTGACTGCAGCTGGGAGCAAGCAGGTGGACTACTAACTTCAGTTTAGTGCAGGTATCTTCAGTGTCTTTGGGCTCAGTAAGTGGTTAGAACAAACCTTGGCTCCAGATTTCAAACCAAACATCACACATAACTCTCCGGAACACAGGGTCTGACAGAATTCCAGTCAAAGCCAGGGCACTGCTGCCTTGTGCTGAGGAACTTATCAGACTTAACTGTTGTCTCAGTGTTTACATGTGCTTAATACAGCTTGAGCATTTCTATAAAGAAACAAAGATGATGGAGGACTATACTGAAACAGAGCTTAACCTGAACTTTGGAGGTGGGAGAGGCATTCACAACCCATAGGTGAGAGTCCTGGTTCCTCTGACACAACATAGGGAGAGCTGGTATCTCACGAAAAAGATTGATAGAACTCATCAAGCTGGATGGGCTTTCTTCTTTTACCCATCCCAACTAAATGGTAATTTATAGGCTTTTAGATTTGTGTGTGTTGAATACTGCAGATGTATTTTTATTCATTTGTTCAGATTAATTAAGGTAGAATGGCATCAAGCAGAGGGTAAGAAAACCATGCAGAATTAGACTCCCCTGTTTGTCTGACAGGAAGAACCTACTCTCTGCTGCCATAGGTCTGAAATAAATCCTCAAATTGCTTAGCACTGTTGAAATATAGTCAGCTCTTGATATGCCCAGAAACAGAAATTTCGTCTTCCAGAAAATTTATCAGAGGAAGCTGAGGAGAATTTAGGGGCCCAGGTTCTGGAGGCAGGTAATTGCAGTTTTTATGGATCTAAATTTTGCACTCAGGTTTTTTATATGATTTGTAGGTCTAAAAATTAAAATTATCAGGAACCCAATGGAATTCACAACACGTGAATGGAAGTTGTGTGTGAAAATGGGTGTTAAGCACCATAATAATCATCTGCCACAGAAACCCGGTCTCAAATTAAGTTTTTTCAAAGAAAATATGTACAAATTCTAACCAATATAGTCCACATGTTGCTACTGTGAGCATAAACCAACCATATATTTTCTTCTGTTTATGAGACATACTGCAGCTGACCTCAAGGTAGGCCTAGCAAGTCCTGAGCATTTCTGATCCATGCATTTTTGAACACAGAATGAAAAAGTACTGGGAGAAACAATGACATACCAGGAAACTAGTTTACTTTGTTTGCCCTTTTAAAGCAATACAAAAGACAATATGAAAAAGCTGAGAATGCTCTGCACTATTTCACTGCAATAGCTGCCATTTCGTTTCCACACTCTCTTAGATTATTAGCAAATGCCAGAGTTGCTAAGAATTGCTCCTCTGCTGCACAAAATAGCTATTGTGGCTTGTCTCTTATCACTATAAAAGCATGCAAACAAGGCCCTGCTAGCAGGAAATAATGGGACTTCTTCCGTTTGTTACATTTATACTGTCAGACTCTGGTTAAAAAAATCAGTATGACTTGGACAAAAAAAATCTTGATTCAGCTTACTGGAAGCCTCAGTCACATCAGTGGCAACTGTTAGCTTTCCTTTGTTTTATAAAATCTGAAAGATTTTCTTTTTCTCCATAATATTCTGTATTGTTAATACCTGAATTGGAGCAGTATGTGGCTGTATGCCATATCACATTTTTATGCTACGCAGATGCATTGTGTGACATTCTGAGGCACACACCTTTATCCTGGAACTCCACAAGAACTGGCTTACTCAACACAGGATGCCAAATTGTCTCTGAATTCTTCAGTAACTTTTGTCACAGTCTCGGGCAAGATGCTACCAGCAGGATCTTTCCAGTTACTTCTGCTTACTGTTCCTTCTCAACACACAGTGAATAAAACAGTGAGGGAGGGCCAGGAAAAAAAAATTAAAAAGGTACTGCTTTCTGGGAAACAAAGATCTCAGAAACATTTACCCTCTGGTAAGCCTATTTATGGTTGGATTCAATGATAAAATCAAATGATACTGTCTCTCTGTATTCTTAAATCAATTTGGACTCACAATAGAGCCCTGTGTAAGTAGTGCCACAGCCATGTATTTGTTCTTCTAAAACTGTCTTTCTAGTCTAGGCAGAGCACAGCTGCTGCAGAGCTTGTTAGGCACAAGAAGGCCCCTGGGACAAGGCCACCTTTTCAGACAGACCTGAGACTTGGTCATCAAACTGGAGACTCAACAAAATTCTTCCCACTCAAATGTGAAACTCCCGGGATCTTCTTGCACACTGCTGGCAGGATGTCTACTTGAAGTTGAGGGCAGAGATACAGGTTCTCAGTAGACTGTGACATTTGAAGATCTAGTTGTGTAGCAGAGTGATTGTAGGGCTTGTCTTGAGCAATACTACTGCAGTTCTGAGGGTATTTGATGTTTTTGGTGCCCAAATCCAGAAATGCAGCCTTCCAGCTGCAAACAGGAAGACTGTGGATCTTCTCACCTTGTAGCAGGTAAAACTAGCATTTGAAGTAGTGGAGACATGAAGAAAATACAAGGGCAGTGGCACAGTGTTTTCTGGACCACTGCAGGAAGTCAGGGGCTTGAGAGCATAGGCTATGCAGCCCTTCCTTCCACACACCCCTGGGTTGCCTGTGCTCAGGACCATTCCTATTGTGGTGCAGATATGTGGCCTTGGGTCAGACTACCAAGATATCAGTGAAGAGATGAGAAGCAAGATGGGAGAAGCCCGTGTAGGGGCTTTTCCTTCAGTCTTGGAACAGCAAATAAGCTCTGACCCTTGCACAAGCTCAGCTTCGGCCCCTTACTGATCCTGGCCTTTTCAACTTGACTTCCTGGGTTGTTCTAGCTGTTTTTTACATTTTCATACTGAGCATATAGTTTAGGAATTAATTGAGATTTTGACATGAGATTTTATTAATACCTTGTACAATTGCATTAATATCTTCATGCATCTGCTGGGAATACCAAATGTTATATTTTAGAACACTACTTCCCTCTTCTATAGCTGTCTCCTCATCAATGAATTTGGGGTAGCCTGTATTCAAATAGTATTCCTCTGCCTTTTGGTCTTCATGAGAAAGTCCTGAACCACTGATCTTGAGTTTCTAAGCACCATACAAAAATTCTATGCTGTTAAAATTCATCCTGTTTCTGTTACCCCAGTCATTGAACTGTCCATGACTTTTCTGTACAAACTTTTAATCAAAAGGTCTGCTGGATTCAGCTTTCCAGGAAAGCTCAATGAGGAATTACTTCTTTCTCAACCAAGACTACGTTGTCATGAGTGACATGTTAAAAGATCTTCATTATCATCAAAGCTAAGGTATCATTGCAAAAACGCAGAACTTGGACATTTCAGGATGGGGAATCCTGAAAGTCAAAGCCAAATACAGGTTAGCTGTCTCCACAGACCAATTATCCTTTAACTGATGTTTCTGGGATTACTCTTTTAGACTTTACTAAAATACACTTTGTTAAAATGTTTTGGAGTTTTTAGGTCTGAAAGAATGCAATCTTGGTTTTCTTGTGTGAGGTTATATGAGATAATCAGCTGCAACCAGGTCAGCAACAATGCTTTCAGTCTAAGCCTGGATAGACTCTGTCTTAACATCCTCTTTGCTCTCTGGAGACTTTTGCTGAAGGAACTGAATGATGGAATAGACTTCTCTCCATCTTTCAATTCATGTGGCACTCTTTTGTCTTTTAGATTTGTTACAATTTAGTAATAGTCATGACTAAAATAAATTTCATTTAAATATATGCAAAGAAGTTTTCCTACAATTGAATTTTACTTTTTAGATTACTATACAAACTTCACAAGAGGGTTTGCCTGACTGACTAAAGCACAGACAATGCAAAATGCTTAAGAACAGTTGTGTTTCTCAAAATAATGTTTTTTCCTTTTCTTTTTCCCTCAGTATTCACCAACCCAATTTGCCTGGAACATATTATCTCCATAGAAAAACATGTTCTAAGCGATGATTCATAACAATATGTCAAGGACAGGTTGGATGGAGCTCTGAGAAATGTGCCCTAGTGAAAAGTGTCCCTGCTCATGGAGGAAGGGTCGGAAGTAGGTAAACTTTAAGGTCTCTTTCAATCTAAACCATTACATGATTGTACGATGAGATGTTGTTATATGTACTAAGTATTAGAATAATTCCTTTAGGTCTGTATGTAGAATTAAAACACTCTTTTATGTTCACTGTGAATTCACATACAATTCTGCATGTGATCAGTGTGTGATTTTCTAATATAATTTGCTTTTTGATTGGACACAACAAATATGAAAAGCATTCAACAGTATCCAAGTTTCCAAATTCATATCCAGTTTATACAGAAATTCCTGATTTATGATATCAAGCCAAGTATTTTTGTTTTCTTCAAGATGTGCATTATTTCAATTTATCCACAAACACAGAGATAAGTTATAGCTTAGCATCAAATGTACCCCTGGAGAAACGGCTTCCACACCAAGGCTTGAGGAAGGACCGCTGATGAACAACGCCGACATCTAGTGGTGACATCGTCACCTGGCCCCTCGTGCGGCTGGACGTGAAACGTCAGTGCTTGTGGTACTGCAAGAGGCATCTCTTGGATTAGGATCTTGGGTGTGACAATTTCGAAAGCAAAGCCCATATCTAGTTTACTTGTACAGTGACGCAAATGTTCAGAAAATTCATCTCGATACTTTTAAGGTACAAAAATTTGACATTCAACTCGTGGTTGTTTCTGGAAGTGTGAGGTTGTGTAGGCTTTTGTTTGGGTTTGTGGGATTTTCTTGTCAATGCTACTTCTTTTTCTCCCACCTACAGAGTGATTTAACTGCCGTAATACATTTTTGCCTAACTCTCTAACCTCACTGTTATTCGTATACTTTCTTTTTTTCTTTTTAATTTTTACTTTTTTTTTTTAATTTTGTTGCATTCTAGGCCCTGTTCAATTATTTTCCTCTTTTCAAACTGTAATGACTGAACAGTCAAGTTCTGTCATTGCATGATCTACTAATGCAATTTGCTCTTTCAGTGAGCTTCCCCTGACCATTATTGCCACATTTTTCCTACCTGTATGATGGTAAGTGTAACCTTTATCATAACTAGTGAAAGGCCAGAAATTTTGTGTTGACCCCTCAGGACTCACCCAGACTTGCCTTAGTCTGAGCAGCTTTTAGCTCATTTAAATAACTCTCTGTTGGACTAGTGATAAATTCTTAGCTTATTTTAGTTACCCCCCGTGAATAGACTTTACCGTAAAGGTCTGACAGAAGAGGTTATTCATTCTTTGCCTAAAGAGCAATAGCCCCTTAGGGCAAATAAAGCTGAGGGAGGCTATGGTGCAACTTTCACACTTCAGCTGGGATCAGTGAAAGAAGCAGACTGTGATAAGAAGCATATAAAAATAACCCCAGATGAATGCCAGCAGGGAGGTCGAAGGGATCCTACACACACACCTATACTGAAATCCTATTTGGAAATAGCTCAGGATGCTGGTGCAATACTTTTTTACCCACCACTTCTTTGCTTTATTTGAGATATGTGCAATCGACCTTGTGACCCAAGAGACATGTGAACAGTAAGCTTAACCCTTCTGAAGAAAAACAGTAGTTATTAGTAAGTGTTGAATAACAATGACATCACCAGTAAGACTTTTTAATATGAATTAAGACTATGACTTAGTATTGCTGTAGCTAGACTAATCAGTTAGGTCTATTTTAATCAAACTGTTAAGATTTTAGGTTAAAAATAAGTTCTTGACTTTATATGCAACACCATGTTCTTTTCAGTCATAACATTTCTTTGAGTACAACATACTCATAACAGGCATTATCAGCTCAGCATTGGAACTCAGATCCATTACACCTTTTGCAGTTAGTCTACAAGACTTGTCCATAGAAACTTCTTCCTATCGAATAGTTAAAATTCGATAAATAAAATATATAATAAAATAT
This sequence comes from Formicarius rufipectus, assembly GCA_013399695.1. Lineage (NCBI taxonomy): Eukaryota > Metazoa > Chordata > Aves > Passeriformes > Formicariidae > Formicarius > Formicarius rufipectus. The sequence goes on along the minus strand of VXAU01005711.1, from coordinate 197,319 downwards.
ATCACACCAATACTAAAAGAGAAAAGACTGGAAGCACATTTTATATTGTAAAGCACTTACTGTTGTTGGTTATGAAACGCCTGGCATAAAAACTCTGTCTTCTATAAGACCTGTGATGTGAAATCTCTCTCATCAGATGTACTTTTCATTATAAGTATCATTTACATCTTCTATCATTTGCAGATATAAGTGACTGAACTAAGAATTAATTGTTGATCTACCTGAATTATATCTTGTGCTGATATAATGTTATGGGCCCCCACTATACCATTTGCTATTTCAAAGGACCACAATATTAAAAAATAATTTTTGAAAAATGTTATCTAAATATAATGTTGGTTAGAAATTGCACAGATATATGTAGATGGGTTATTGTGTTTTGACTCCAGCTCTTTTAAAATTCTGGCATTTGAAAAGAAATGAAATAAATATATAAATCAATCTTTATTTAAAAAAAATAAAAAAAAAAGCCTACTGTTTCCATAAGGACAAAAAAAGTTTAGGGAATAATTATTTTGAAGAATGAACAAAGTCTTTCAGGTAAAAAAGGTAGCTCCATCACTATGTAATGCACTACCAGAAGTTAGAAAGCCAGTATGTGTAGCTCTTCTTAATTTAAAATGTTGCCTTAAAACTTCCTTAGTGTCTTTTTCTGATATTTTCTAGCTGCTTGGAAATGTCTGCTGTTGGGTTTCTAAGGCAAGTAACATGAATTCAAGCAAATATTCCAAGAAGGAGTTATTAACACGTGATTTGTCATACATTGTAAACTCTTTCTTCTTGAAATACTCTTCAAGGAATTTGTTTTGCTTTTGCAATTGCTGTCATAATGAATAATATGCCTCTTTTTAATTTTTTTTTCCTCTTGAACAGTAGATATTGTCAGGTTTTGGTGTTTCTGAAAATTATTACCTTTTAGACTTCCTATAAAATATGCATTTGCTTTTAGTCTGAATATATAATAAAGAGCTAGCTATTCAGATAATTCATGAAAAACATGAGGATTTTTTGCCTCCTAACTTCCACAGCACTTTTGCCTTCTGTTTGCCCCCAAATTTACAAGAAATGGTTAAAAAAACACCCACAATCCCTTTTTCCATGTTTCGCAGATTTATTGGAAGGCAAATGGCTGTTGATTCACACAAAGTTACATGCAAAAAGTGACACTGTCTATATGCACTGACATGGCAACACGTTCTAGGTTCATGCTCCTTAATGGAAAACTGTCTTAAAATTCTCAGCACTGTAACACAACTAGAAAAGGTGTAGTAGTTCTTGAGAATTTTCATTGCAATAATTACCCTCCTATGTGCTCATATACCAAACTACTCACCTTTTGGTTTTGTCTCTGAAACAAAAGACAGACAGAATGGAAGGAGGGAATGGAAGGTGGGGTGAACAGTTCAGGGTCCTTTTTATGCTGTTGAAGTTGAAATTGACTGTTCTGGATTTTCTACTATCTGTAAGTTACTTTCATGTGCAAAAGATTAGCCACTACAGATTTGCATAAGAAAGAATATCAGCCATTTTCCAAGAAAATAAATGTGTATTACTAATACAAGAAAATATTTTGTCCTCTAAATTTACCTCACTCTTACATAGGGTTAGAAATTTCTGCAAACCCTCACACTAATCGATAACATTAAATGAGGTAGTCAGAGCCCCAAAATTCAGTCCTGCTGAAGTCAACTGCCTCACAGCTTTTCTATTCCAGGCAACATATTCTAAATCCCTTAAAAATCCCCTTTTCTGGAGGGGATAAACCTCAGCCAAACAAAAAAACCCCATCCAAACAAGCCAGGATCATCGTAAGAAACACAGTTACACAGCAAAAGAGTTGCCCAACAGATGAACTTTGAGGCCTCCTTCACCATAAACAAATTAAAATGCAGGATTGTTCTGTTAACCTATCGTTGGTTGAGGTGAATTTTCTTCTTACTGATGCATATTATTCAAGTTTTATTTGGACAAGTGAGAAATCTGTTTAGTTCTCAAAAATCCATAGATCCTAAAGAGAACTAAATGAGATCATTCAGACATGGTGCATATGCTAACTGTAATGGTAACCTGCAAATCTGTCTTAAATTATTCCTTTCAATACAAGTAAATATATATATTAGAGTGACATTTGTGATAACCCATTCTTGTCTTCAGTCATATATTTTATTTCATATGAGCCTAACTTCTTTCTTTCACCAGCTCTTTTTGAGATACTTCTGTTCCATTAGCAATTTTCCAGAGTACTGTCCTTAAAGAAAAATCAAAAAATGTCACAAAGCATGACTTGCCTAACAAATTCCTAAGTACTTTACCAAGCTAGTTAATCCTACTTTTGTGCAACTGATACCAGACAATTTAAGAATCAGAAAGCTTTTTATGGTAAAGACGAAATGTTCTTTTCTGATTCGATTCTGACATTAAGTATTTATGTATTGCTTCTGAGTCAAATGTTCAGACCAGTTTGTGAAACAGCATGGAGTATTAACACCCCTATATCTCCAACAGATATGAAAAGTAGTCTCTAGATCAAATATCTAGCTCAGGAAAACCCTGAATTTTCTTCAGAAGTTGTAAAAGATTGCTCTACTTTCCCCTCTTTCTTATATGTTTCTTAACAATGACTACAGTCTTCTATTAAAGCAGTACATGAGGTTAGACTGATCTTTGCTATGAGTCTGTAAAAGTTCTTAAAGCCTCGAGAACACATGATAAACTGACTTCAGTCCTTTAACATTAGTGTGGATGGTCTAAGCTATGACACCACATATGACCTTTGTGGGAGCAGTAATAAGAATACAATATCTTTATGCTACCATGGCCATAATGCATCACAGCATACTCAAATTTGAATTTACACTACTAAATTTTTCTTTTAGAAAAATACAGGATAATCTTTGCTCACTGACTTTGAACAGTGCAGTAGGGAGGGGCCTACTTTCCCACTAGACCCCACAATTTCTTAGGCTACCTCTTAGAACTTCAAGCAAGAAGGCTCATGCTGTGGCCTTGTTCAGTATGACCAAAATAACAACAGAACCTTTGTCACTGACAACAAAAAAAACCCAGAGAAAATCCTTATTCTTCATTACTGACTTCTGTTATTTATAAAATGCTTTATTGTCCTGTTGAGATGTCAGTGAAATGTTTCATAAATGTCCATAATGATTCCCCTACCCATCATCATGATTAGCAGTACCAGTCGTTAAGGGTATTTTCTTTTAAGGCTAATGCAAATACTTGGCTCCTTAGGAGTAAATTATTGATCACGTACGTAGAGCAGCTAAAAAAATGTTTACACCCATAGACAGTTTTCAAGAATTGAAATTTTTTAGAAGACCTGTTGCCAAAAAAGCATTTTACTAAAACACTTCAGAAAACTCTCTTGTCCAGCCTGGTCACCTCTCAAACAAAGACAAAGCAGAGGTGTTTAACATTTTCTTTGTCCCTGTCTACAACATAGATGATGGACCAAGGCAGTCTCAGTGCTCTGAGCTGGGGGACCATGACTGTGAGAATGGTTCATCCCAGTCAACTCTGAAACTGTGAGGGACCTACTGCTCCAGCTGTATCCCTACAGATCTATGGGGCCTGATGGGATTCATCCCAGAATCCTCAGAAAGATAGCTGATGTCATCACAGAACCTGTCTCAATCATTTTTGAGCAGTCTTGGGAATCTGGAGAGGTCCAAACTGACCAGAAGCTGGTGAACATCCCAATTTTTGTGAGAGGAAAGTCCTACTTATCCAACCTGATTCCTTTTATGACAAGGTAACCCACCCAGCTGATCAAGGGAAGCCAGTTGATGTCATCTTTTTGGATTTAAGTAAATCTTTCCATACTGTCTCTCACAGGATCCTGCTGGACAAAATGTCCAGCACAGCTGGATAAACACATCATGTGGTGGGTGAGCAATTGGCTCATGGGTCCAGCACAGAGGGTAGCAGTGAATGGGGGAACATCAGACTGGGGACCTGTCACTAGTGGAGCTCCACAGGGCTCCATCCTCCGCCCTGTGCTCTTCAACATCATTATAAATTTTGTGGATGCCAGACTGGATGGGATACTACAGAAATTTGCACATGACACAAAACTTGGAAGAGCTGTTGACTCCCTGTGTCGGGTTTGCTAAGCTCCCCGCCAAACACAGCTANCGACAAGCGAGAGAGAAGGAGACCAAAAGAAAGAGACAGACAGGAATCTCCCTCCTGTCTTTATACACCTGATTACGTAAGGGAATGATATGGAATACTTCCTTGGTTTTGTATCCCGGTTTCTAGGGAAGGCCTACAGAAAAACTACCACACTCCCTGGAAGGCAGGAAGGCCATTCAGAGAGCCCTCAGCAGATTAGAGGGCTGGGCAATCATTATCATATGAAGTTCAACAAGGAGAAATGCCCAATTCTGCCCCTATGAGGGGGCCCTGGATGTTTTTAGAGACTGGGGAATGAGATGCTGGAAAGCAGTGCTGTAGAAAGGGACCTGGAGGTCCTGGTTGCTGTCAGTAGTGCCCTGGCAGCCAGGAGGGCCAACCCTCTTCTGGGAGGCATCAGGCAAAGCATCACCAGCCGGTCGAGTGAGGCGATTGTCCCAATCTGCTCTGCAGTGGGGTGGCCTCACCTTGAATATTGTGTGCAGTTTAGGGTACTGTAATATAAGAAAGATATTAAGCCATTAGAGAGCATCCAAAGAAGGATAATAAAGGTGAAAGGCTTTGAGGAGAAGCCATATGAGGAGCAGCTGAGGTCACTTGTTCTGTTCATTCTGGAGACGAGGAGACTGAGGGGAGGCCTCATTGCAGTTACAACTTCCTTGTGAAGGGAAGAGAAGGGGCAGACACTGATCTCATCTCTGTGGTGACCAGTGACAGGACTCAAGGGAATGGCCTGAAGCTGTGTCAGGTTGGATATTGTTGGCTGGACTTTGCAAACGAAGATCTTGGGATAAGCCTGCACAATGGATTTTTTAGGTGAGGCACAGTGTGCACAGAACTGGCCCCACCCCCTTTACTCCTGAGGCTTATCTGCAGGGCTGAGCAGCTCGGACAGTGACAGCCAGTTCCTCCAGGATTGAAACCGGCGTCCTCAGAGGAGGAGCCGGCTCCAGAGGTGGTGACTTACACCACTCGGCCAACGTCCTGCCAGGTTGGATATTAGAAAAAGATTCTTCACCCAGAGGGTGTTTGGGCACTGAAACAGGCTCCCCAGGGAAGTAGTCACAGCACCAAGCCTGTCTGAGTTCCAGAAGCATTTAAACAATGCTCTCAAGCACATGGTGTGACTCTTGGTGATGGTCCTGTACAGGGCTAACGGTTGGACTTGTGGGTCTCTTTCAACTCAGTATATTCTGTGATTTTGTTATTCATATGTTTGCACTTGCCGTTTGAGAGAAGTCATTTTCTCCTTGACTCAGGCGTGCATGCTGACCACCAAGGGAAGGAGTCCTTTCCTTTTGGCCAGCTGAACATTGAATGTAGCATTAAATGAGCAACTGTAACAGGGACAGCCTGAGACAACAGCTCCTTTGCTTTACTTAGTGCTAAGGAGAGGCAAATATTTGGACTATAAACTTCTGTAGCTATATGGAAATCTTTGCTTATTTCTTTTATCTTTGTTGAATTTTAAACAGCTGTGTAAAACCAAGAAACTTTTGCTCTGCTGAAACGAATGAATTTTCACTTAACAATTGATAATGAAAAGATAGGGGTTTATTTTACATATTCACATTTTTTCTCAGTTATAGCCATTTTCTAACAGATATGGCATCTTTGTATGTCTAAAGAGTTCACTTGTTACTGACAAACATGATTAGATTTATGTCCATTATTTTTAATTATTACACAAATAATATGAAGTTGAAAATGAATTTATTTCAGCTTCCCTTGCTAAAACAAGTAACTTCTAAAGAAAGTGAAGACGTAGGGACATGCTGGGACTGAAAACTACACAGGACTTTGAGACTGATCTACTTGAAACTTGAAGTTTATTAAAGCTAAACTAGCACTCTTTTAAACCTCAGTGGCAAGGAATATCTTTGAACAAAAAACTTCAAACAGGATAAAAAAATAATAAAAAAAATATTTTCCACTCAAAATTCCACCATACTCTTCCTTTCCCCCCTGTTTATTAATTCTGATTCCCAGCTCTTCTTTGCAAATCTCCTTATCTACACCTGTGATGTGTTTGTTTCCTAGGGGTGTGGCCACCCAGCTGAAGCTGCTGAAGTACTTTCAGGAAGAAGGACTCCTTTCTCCCCAGGAGAATACTTCCTTCCCCAGAAACAAGATTTATTTATCTTGTAACAGTTTTTTTAAAAATATTTTCCTGCCCAGACTCAGATTGACTGCTATTTGACTAATCAGCTGTTGTGCAAGAAACAAAGTATAGTGCTACAGGCCACTTACAAGGACCCTCGCTGTCACAGCAGGATGCTAAGGTATGATGAATTTCATGTCCTTTCTTTTGAAAGAAAAACTAATCATTTACCCAGAACTAGAAATTTCAAGTGTGTTTAAAATGTGTAGTGAGGTCTTTAATGATGGATAGATCTTTATGGTGTTTGATACGAGCTGGTGGCATTAATGATGTACAGTAGTCCTATTAGTTCTGAAAAGATGATCAAGATGAGATATTTTGAAATAGGATTAGACAGTCTTTGCATTAACATTTTAGCTTAAACTTTGTGCACCTCCTGGGAGTTCTGAGGTTGTTTATTTTGCTTTCCATAACTTTAGCTGAAAAGTGGCAGTGGTGAAATATGTTCTGAATAGCTTGGTCTTAGAAGTCTTTTTCATTTCAAATGCTTAGTTTTAAAGGTGTAGCAGTCACCCTATTGGCAGCTTGGTATTTCAGGAGAGAGTCTGTGAATGGAGCTGGCAATCTTTCTGCCACCAATGGGAAATGAAAAAAAATAATAATGAAGAAAAAAAAATAGTAATAATGAAATTGTTTGGTGGGTTGCTAACCTAAACTTGTGAAAATATGGATGCCTTGGAGGTACTAGAAGTTATTTTTTGTAGAAGTAGAGTCAGATAAATGCTTTATCGTGGAGGACAGAACATAATTATCTGCCTTGTTATAGCCAAGTAGATATCTGAGAAACCAGAAGCACTGAAAAAAAAAGTTTTCTCTTGTTCTCTAAATATATGCATTAATTTGTTGATAGATTGTATTTCTTGGTTAAATTCAGCTCTCATGAGGTGCTTTCTATTAGAAAATTCTGACTTTTTAATGGTTATGTAATGTTATCTCAAATTGTTTAATATAGCAGTAGTCCACTCAACAGCACATGTAGATGTGGAATTATGTAAAATGTTTTATTTCAGCTAGGAGTTATTAGTCATGCACCTGGACATAATGTGCTACCTACTGTTCCCAAGAGCAAAAATAGGCTGCATCACATGTCTTCTAAGATTCCTCACAGAGATGTCTCTTTTGAGGGTACTTCTGTTGGGTTACTTTGCCTTGGATGAACAAAACCAGCAGAGGCTAATGCGGAGCCTGCTGCAGGTCCAGCCATAGCTGTGGGCAATTTAGAGGTACAAATAAGAAGAAAGAGAGTGAAATTTGCCAAAGTGATGATGTGCCTCTTCATCTCTGAAGTGTTACAATCATAGGTGGTCTGTTTCAGGGAACTGTGAAACTCTGCATACGGTGGGAGGAGTTGTTGGTGTCATGGTCCTTAATAGTGTTCTGTCAATATCTGCAATTAAATAGACTGAATATTTATAATGTAAAGAATAAACGTATTCTGTGGAAAATGGAGGGGGAAAATGTTGCTAGTTAGCTTGTTTTTAGAGGTTATAAATAAAGAATGGACAAACCTGTATTAAGCTGTGGAAATCAAAATAAAGCACATAAATCTTGAGAAGTAAAATGACAGTGAGGAAACATAAAGTTGTTATACAGTGAGAGCTGGGATCAAGATTACATGTAATATGGCTCAAATGAAAACAAATCTTATTTTTGTGTTAACACACTGATGTGATGAAAATGACTCAGGCTTACTTGAAACAAATCAGAAGTTTTTGTATGTAACTTGTTAAAAAGGATATTTCCAGTGAGGGAGGGATAGAGGGGTGGAAAAAAGACAGTCTTGTAAGTAACTAATGAGACATTTTGTGTGTACAACTTATGAGTTGACCTCCAAGTTGACCCCTGAAGGAAGACAGCCAGTACAATAAAAATTAATGCATATTGTGTGTTGAGAGGAAAATAAATATTTTGTTTTCTTGGTTTGATATTATAACAATTGAAGGGCGGATGTGGATTCTCCTAACTTCCAGAAGCAGAAAGATAATGGTGTTTAGGCTAAAGGACAACAGTGATGGAAAAGCTGGCAGTTATGTACTCTGCAGACTGACATTAGACTTAACACTGGAAGGCAATGGAGAAGGTGGTGAAGTGGCTTTGTTATGAGGGCACAGATCTCTAATATTTTAAGTTGGGGTAGGAACTTTTTGTTTAAAGTTAATGAAATTTGTTTGCCACATCTGATGGACTGGATTGAAGGCTCACAAATGTAACATGTTAACGTTTTCTGTAGAGTTTTGGGGGGATAGTCATGTTCCTTTAAAATCTAAAGATAAACCAGCTTCTTGAAAATTGTGCCAAGATTACATATATTCCACCAGTTTTCACAGGTTTGGTATTTGTTTGTGATATTATCATCTGATTTGTGAATTTGGTCCATTCTTAAAGTAGGAATGTGTCTATTTCCTCCTTTAATATTTTTTTTTCTTTTCTATACTTTTCCATCCAGAATCACCTGCTTATAGCTACAGTCAAAGAAATAATAAACTAAATTCCTTTCATTGTGCTTCTTCCTTTAAAAGTCTCTGAATAGCACAGATACTTAAATATATTCTATTGAAAATACTTAGGTTTTTGTACTGGGAGTGACCTCTAGCAGAATATCAATGTTCTTTTCATGAGTATAGGCCACAGTGTTTCTTGTTCCTAAAGAAAGTATTTCAGTTTCACAGATGAGATCAATAATTCCAAGAGAATATATTCCGAGAATTCTTTAAAATTCCAATTAAAGATATGCCCCTTAACCACAGGAGGCCAAAAATAGTAATAAAGACGCTTTTCAAGCTACAAGAAAGAGAAGAAATTCAAATACTAAAGTAAATTCCATAAGCACTATATATAGAGAGTATATTCCTTGGAGAAAGCTAGCTCCTATGGAAGACAAAAGGGAGCCTCAGAAGATACCATTAATTGTGCAAAGCATGGAGCTTAATCTTTAAAGAACTTGAGGCAATGCCATGTTTACAAGCATCCCATATTGCATCATTCTAGCTGGAATATTTTTCAAGTGTATACATCTGATAATCAACATGACTAAGACTGTGTTTGTTTAAAATTACATATCAGGATGTATATTTAAAATCTTTTCAGAACAAACCAGGGAAGAGCATATTTTATTTTATTTTAATAAATCCTCCCCTGGATAAGGTTGTGAATTACAACTGTAGAGCGAAGTAAAACAATAAAATCCTTCACTGGTGAAAAGTGAAATGAATAACAAGTCTATTAAATATGTTCTTTGTCAGAGATTCCATTATCTGTGTGCTTGGGAGTGGTTTGTTGTTTGGGTTTTTTTACCTTTTCAATATTTGATAAGCATGGTTGAGATCTAGCCAGTGGGATCTGGAATGGGCTGATTTTTTTTTTTTTTTTTTTTCTGTGCTGATGCCTGGTTGGCCTAACGGCTCTGTCTATTTGAACTCTGAAATGGGAGTTCAGAAAACCTGAATGTACATACCTAACTTTCAGTGCTATAATCTCTAAATGGATCTTGTCCCAACTATGAATGCTGAAAGGACTTGCAATCATTTAAACTGGTAGAAAAATCTGATATTATGGTACAGGTGGATCTTTGTTAAGCATGGGTTGGTTTGTTTATTTGATTGTTTTGTATGGTACTGCTATGTTTAAATACTATGGAATGCTTTCAAAGTTTTAGTATGAGAAAATCATGGATGTAATTCTGAAATTTCTGCATTTCACGGTGGCATTTTAACAGCAGAGAAGTAAAAAAAATAACACAAAAAAGTCCCACGAAAAATGAATTTGCAACAGGAAGGGAGATGGCAAGATTAAAAGGTTCATGTAGGTTGTGTGCATTTTTTAAAATGGTGAAACATAAATTTATAAATTTACATTTCAAATGGAAGCAGCTTAGGGTAAAAGTACTTGGAAATGATACAGGCATCTTTGTTCCTTTATATGTACATGAAGAAGAACATGCTGAACTTCAGAGAAGCTTATAGTCTTATTGTGTGGTGTCCATTTACTGCTGATTCACAACAAAAGCTGATGCTGTTTAATGTGTAAGTGCTACAGATTAAAACAACAATTGCTGGATCTGGATGTCTTCTACAGTGTGAACCAGTCTGCTCACTTCTCAAATTTGAAACCAACAAATAATGACAGAGTAATTCAACGGGCAATCACCAGCAAGACAGGACAGAATCTATACTTCCTCATTAGTGAGTAGGTAGCTTCACTGAAAGCCTGTCTTAATCGGTCAGGAAAAATGTTGTTTTTTGTTTTGTGGGTTTTTTTGGTAAAGAATCTCTTTTGTTGGATTGCCTTGGTTTTTGCAAAAAAAAATAATGTTTGGGGAGGCTAAATGTGTAAAGGGGGGGGGGTATGGTGAAGTTAATCTGTTACAGCACTTATCAGAAACATTTTTTTGTTTTCAAGTTTTTTGTTTGTTTCTTTTTTTGTGTTTTGTTTTTTGGGTTTTTTGTTTGTTTGTTTTATTTCCTTTTCGTTTTGATCAGCATGTGCTTCTGAACCCTCAGCACATCTAATGGGTATTCAAACCCATTGAATTGATAGTAACCTGGGCTGTAATGTTTTTATCTTTTCTTCAGAAATTCAGTTACCATTTTTGTCCTAATGTGGGATGAAAACTTTGATGTTTTCTCATGAAACTATACTTCTGTCCTCCAGGCAGCCCTGGAGGACAGTGAATGATTGGTATCTCAAAACTTTCAAAGTAATGCATGCTGTTGCTGGTAGCTCTAATAAAATGAATGCTATTAGTTGAGTCCCACAGGACAGGTTAGCAGACCAGCCAGTCCTACACTGTGAACATATTTATCGTCTTCATTGTTTTTGAGACTGTGAAAAGGACAATTCCAGAGGCCATGGGTTCTGCAAATAGTAATTTGAACATTAAGACAACTTCAGTTGCCAGGTGCACAAAGGTAAACATCCATGTCATTTCTTAACAGTTCAAAATCTAAGTTAAAGATATGGAGTTTAAAACAAATTAAAATATTTCTTCCAAACTCTTAGAGGACACACTGAAGATGATTTTTTTTTCCTAGCACCACACTTATGTTGATCATCTCTCAAAAGATAACTGAACTCTCAGTTGATTAAAGAACTCTTGCATTCAAATAATTTTATTCTTTCAATATTAATTTAATTATTATTGCTTTTATTGCTTTTGTGCATCAAATTCTGCTTAGCTGGGGTTTTGACATTTGTTTTTCTTGATCAGAGTAAAGAATTTAATAACGAAATAAGGAAATAACACCAATCCACTATGATTTTAACATATGCAAGGGAAAACAATCTTCTGAATAGCCAAAAATCATTAGTCCATGACATTAGCTGGAAATACTACAAGAACTCATTAGATCAATAGATAGTACAGATTACCATGTTCATTTGCGAAACCTTAGCATTTCCATTTGTTGTTTCTTTAGTAGAACAATAATTCAAGGCTAAAAAGACTCAAAACACCCTGAACTATTCAAGTCTGTCAAACTTAAGAATACCACACACAGAAACGTAGAAATTTGCCAGTGATTTATGAGAACATTTGGCTTGGCAGTCTTACCTAGTTCTTCAAACTGCAAAATACTGACCAGTACTTGCCTTTTAAGACCATACCTGTACTGTCTGTGAAGCTGTATCAAGTTTTAACATTAAAGTATGACTTAGCTGGAAAAGAAAGCCATGAACTGGCATTTCTGAAGTTACCACAATTGCCACGCTGACTATCTATAAAAAATTTTCTCTATGGAACTATAGATTTTTCCTTTTGAGTTACTCCTGATTTATAGGACTAATTGATATATTAGAGTGGCTAGTGCATATTTAACTCTTCTCAGACACTGGAGAGTTAGGTAATCTTTCTTTTTGCAGAGAAGCAGTTATAAAATACAGAAAAATTTTGAGTTATGTAGTTCATACAAATACCATTAAGGGAAGGAGAGTATTTGCTATTTGCTAAGGGCCTGTTTAGGTTTTAAAAATATATTTGTGAAGTAGTGATAACCTGATCGAAGTTACTGAGCATGTGTCATAATATAATGTCATTGTATAATGATACTGAATTAATTAACAAGATACATGGTGTTGTAGATATGAATAAAATTTGAAGTTTAACAAAGAGACATCCACTAGGGGATCATAAGTATAATTCACTGTAAAAATGGTCCTCCATTCTGCAGTATTTTCATTGTTCTGCCTTTGAATCCTGTCATCAGAACCACCCTCCTTTCAGCTGAGTAAGAACAGATACCTCTCCCATTGGAGTCTCTCTCATCCAGCCAGAATGATCACTTTTAAGTTACATGAGGTATGAAGTAGTCTCTCTCTCTCTGAAGTTAAGTGAGCTGTCAATCTCAGCACCTGCTCACTGGGAAGCAGAGAACTGAGATCACAATAGTACTTCTGATAGGCTTGGATGTCAGGAAGAGATTCATTAGAACTAAAATGCCATTCTTAAAAGGACTGTCTTCAGTGAAGCATTTGCTTTTGTTCTCTGCTGGTTCTGTGCTTTCGCTCCTTGGGACAGCTAGACCACATATCCAACACCAAAAAAGATTAAGCTTTCTTATATAGACTAGGCAGACTATGTGAGAATAAGTCATGGAAATTGGTGGAACAATAAATCTGTATAAATTGCTGTATCTAAGAGAGATTAAAGTTAATATACTTTGGTACTTCTGTCTTGGTGGCTTTTAACAGGTTTGATAGAGTATAAGTGCTTTTCACAGCTTTCAGTGTTTGTTAACAAAATTAGAGGTTCAGTGAAGACTACTTCCTCCTTTTGATTTCCTTTACAGTGTTCAAATAGCCCATTAAAATAATAATCTTTTAATAGTGCTCACACCATCCAGTAAACCCCCCTAATAGATCAGAGTATATCTGATGTATCTGAGAATTTACAGAGCCCATGTAAACTGCATTTTTAATCTTTTCACTTCTAGAGGACTTATAGAAGGATAAGTTTTCATGCTAAGACTTAATAAGACTTTCTCTTCCTCCTAAATCCCAAAATAAACCTGTAGCAGTACAGAGAAAATAATATATTAGTTTTGTATCCCTATAATATTTCCTTTTAGGTAGTTATGTTTTTACCAATGGAGTTTTAATATTCCTTTTAATTCTGTTATAAGATTACTAATTCTTCTTGCGATTAAGGAATAGTCGTTTAAGTCAGTTGTTTATTATGGATTCAGGACTCTAGCTTTCCTTGTCCTGCCCTGTAAAGTGAAGATAATAGTCTTCCACACATACTGCATAAAGATAAATCCATTATTTTTGATGAAGCCACCCTACCTTTGGAATGGGCATCTATGGGTTTCTAAAATTCTAAATTTTAAGTTCTGTGACAAACTCCAGACTTTTCATTCGAGTTTTTCATGGTTTGTAAACGAAAATTCAAAACTGCAAACTGTAGTAACCTTGCTTCTGTATACTAGGGAATTGCTGATCATGCTATATATGTAGTTGCAAAACAGAAATACATCAAATAACCTTATGAGTGTGCATAAGCACAAAGATTCTTTAATTTCTTTGTAGTCAAGGAGTGGAACAAGTTTGCAGCAGTTTTGGGGACACAGCATCTCGGGAAAACCAGAAACTGCTGGCAGGCTGAAGTAGTTCAAACACAGCTGTCTTTACTGGAGTTCTGAAAGGGGTGTTACACCTGTGAATTGTGAAATTCTCTGCTAATGTTGCCATCAAGACACCTGCTCAGGCATACAAATAATGGGGAATAAATGAACCTTGAGAATTTTGTATTCTCTGCTGTTATCCACTTATTTATTTCACAATGAATTAATTGCAGCACCTGGTATCAGTTCTTTTCCAGTAACTGGGAAGTCACTGCAATATCTCTTTCCCCAGAGTTTTGTACTATTACATAGTATCATGTTCAACATATTTTTTATACTTATGACTTTTAGACTTTTATGTATAAGGTTTCACTGTTCAATGTATGTGGATTAGGAGAACCTACCGAGTACTCTTAGTTACAAAAAAAACCCCAACTATTCAACTTGCAGCCTGAAGGAATGTTATAAGAACCCTAGGAAAGAGAACCACCAGTTTAACAGTTTGAGTGCTTTGGATTAGTTAATGTCAAACACTACCAGAAAGACTCTCTTCCTGTACTTGAGTCTCACTCTCATCTTTTTCTGCTGCAGACAATCTAAAGCTTCTCTACAGAGAAAACTGCTTGACTTTATGACAGTGATCCTTTACTTTAGGGATTAAAACGAGGATAGACTTTATTGCTCTTTTTATCTGGAAGACACAGGATGTCATAGAACAATGAGAACAAATTGTTGTAGAAATGAGAGTTCTTCCCTTAGACTAATACTCCTCAGGATATTTGTGTACATTTATTCACATTCTGCTTTCATGTGGGTACTTTTTGAAAACTTCTTGAATTTTCTGTTGACTTGAAAAAACTTAGCTTTGTAGTGATATCTTTTAATTTGCAGTTTAAACACAGACCATATTCAAGTGAGTTTCTTAAGATGGATAAATTTTCCTCTAGTCAATTCAGGTCAATAACAGTGTAAGCAGGAAAAGTTAAATTACAGATCAGTAAGGCAGGGAATTTTGTGCTCTTGAACAAGAAGGTACTAAATTCAGCAGCTAGTGTTTTTTTCACAGAACCTTTTTGTAAACCTGTTCATTCTTGTTTGCTTTTCTTAAACTAAAGTAGCAATATATTTGTGCTGAAAACTGCCTCTAAGTAAAAGAGGAGTGGGAATTCTGAAAGTGATTTTAACAAAAATTTTGTCAGATGTACAGGACATGCAGCTGATGCCAAGTATCTGCCTTCTAGATATCGTGTGAAGTCTTTTCAGATTGGGAATCCAAAATCACTAGTAGTGCTTGAAATTGTAGGCAGGTCAAAATTAAATGGTGTGTTCTTTCATTGAGGTCTGAATGCTGTCAGGAACCAGTCACTGGCAGTCACTTACAGCTGTTTTTCAAAGTGCTGATAATGGTTGAAAGTGAATAAATTTCTAAAGGAGTTTACCTAAGAGAGGTGTAACAGTTCTGATTGTTGATGCCATGTCATTGCTGAAGGAAATTATATTGTATCAGACCTTTCATAAAACAATTCTCTTCTATTTTTAGATGACCCTGGAAGGCTGTTCCAGAGTCCTCTGTGGCTAAATAATTTTTGTCCTAGATCTATAATACTGTGGTGGGTTAACCTTGGCTGACTGCCAGACCCCCACTCAACTGCTCTCTTGCTCCTCCCTTTTTCTCAGCAAGGCAGGAAGAGAAAATGAGATCAGAAAGCTCAGGGGGCATGACAAAGATAGGGAAATCACTTGATAATAACCATCATGGGCAAAATAAACTTGACTGGGGAAGATTAATTGCCAATCAAAAAAACAGAATAGGAAAGTGAGGAACAAAGACAAAACTAAACCCACCTTCCCCTCATCTGTCCTTTCTTCTCAGGCTCAAATTCACTCATGGTGATTCTGCATCTTCCCCCACCAAGCATCAGTGTGTATATCTGCTCTGTGGTCCTGTACATGGGTTGCAGAGGGATTACTTGGTTCACCAGTCCCTCCGTGGGCTGCAGAGCTGTCTCTGCCCTGGCTGGTGCCTGGAGCACCCTCTCCTGCTCCTTCTTTACTGACTTTGACATCTGCAGGGCTGTTTTCCTTATGTTTTTATCACTCCCCTCTCTCATAGCTGGCATGCAGCACATCTTGACCTATCTTAAATACACAAGGGCACCAGTGCTATTGATGGGCTCAGCTTTGAACAGCAGGGAAGCTGACTGGGACATTCTTTGTCTGATATGGTGGTGGTTACTGGTCTCCTGTCACAGAATCCACCCTTGCAAATCCCACAGTCATAACCTTGACACATAAATTCAGTAAAAATATCCATTAATAATTTCCAGTGAGTAGTATAAAGCTTTATCTGCTTTCTGTTGTGACACTTTCCCCGAGGAACAGTAAAAGTGAACTTCCAACCTGTATGACTTGATGTTTGATATCTACGCTACCAGAAAACTTTTCGAAGGATATTTGTCTTATACTTTCCCGGTTCACAAAGGAATGGTTTAGTACATTCTATAAATTAGTTTTAAGTGTCACTGAAAAAATATTAAATGTTAAAATTATCTAGTATTTATTAAAGATATTCCATATCAGTGGAAAAAAAATTATTTGTGGTTTAGGATGTTATTAAAGTAAACCAACTATGAAATTTTGAAAATTGTTAGACCACTTCCTGTTGAAAACAAAGTCCTTTAAATCAGACTATGTTCTTAATATTGCAGTCACGCATAAGCACCCATTAGAACAACTGCACATTATTACTAATTATTCAGGAAGGATGGAAGATTTACAAAGCTTTTAAGTATGGTGGCAGAATATTTCATCAGCTATGACTGTTACAGATTGCTAAAAATACTTGCACATCGAAAAGCAAAGGTCATACCAGCTATTTCACTGGTAGTTTTGGAGCATTAGAGACACCTGCTTCTACAAAATAATGTTTTTATAGGATATGCATCACTTCCTGCTCCTCTTAGGAGTGATAACCTTTATTTGATGAATCTGTTACAGTAGGATTCCTGTTTTGCTGAATATACTGAATATTGTCATGAAGTGCCCATGCAGTTTCACTACTGCATGAAGCAGTCCTTAGCAATGTGGAAGAAGACTGTGACACTCTTCAGGTACTTTCTTTTACAAATTAGTGCTATTTCCTGGGGTTTACTTTGCCACCACAATGAGTTTACTGAGCAGATATCTGTAACTTTCTTGAGTGTGCCCTGACACTAGGGAATTGAAGAAAGAAGTGAATTGAAGAAAATATTGTAGAATAGTAGAATATTCTGAGTTGGAAGTGACACATAAAGATCATAGAGTTGAACTCCCGGCCTGCACAGGACAGCCCCAAGAATCCCATGTGCCTGAGAGCATTATCCAAATGCTTCTTGAGCTCTGGCAGGCTTGGTGACCACTTCCCTGAGGAGCCAGTCCCAGTGGCCAACCACCCTGTGGGTGAAGAATCTTTTTCTAATATTCAACCTAAACTACCCCTGACACAGCTTCAGGCCATTCCATAGGATATGGCATCATATCTTGTACTTATTAGAGTTTTTCATTATTTATTATAGGAAATATGGCAGAGTCTTATTCTTTTTTGAAGCCACTTATTTATTTTCACTTTACATTTTTATATTTCTCTCTGAATGTCTGATGTGAAGAACAGTTTTGAGCTGTGGAGCAAAAGAAATGCTTTTTTATTATTTTTTGTTTCATTCCTTTTCTGTTTACATCTTTCTCAAATGTTTTTGCACTTTCTGTACTGGCTTATGCATCATTCAACTTCTGTTTGATGAATAATAGGTGTGATATTTATACTGAAGTCTCCTCCTTGGCATCAAATGAGGTTTACCAGCAACAGCACAGAATTGCTTACCGTCATCCTTTTCTAATTTTGAATTTTTACTAAGAACGAGTTAATGAAATGTTTCATTTGACTTTACAGGCAAAACAATTTAAGTCAAAGACACTTCATTGGCTAAGAATTCTGAATTTCTTGAAATGTGTCGAGGACCCTAAAAAAGATGCTTGTTGTCACATATTTCATATGTGACTGACAAGTAAAACATTTTCAGGCCCCTGAATAGTTCCACTCTACCAGCTATATCCTCTTCTAGTGACAGCATATGAGTAAACAACCACATTTAATTGCTGTTGTGGGATCTCTATAAATCTCAGTGATGAATGACAGTAAACATATTCTCCACAGAAATTCAAAACATACCATAGCTTACTATAAATGATGACAGGAAAACTGAAAGATTTAAGATTAATTGAAAATAAAATTTTCCAGGACTTGGCATCACTTCCTTTAGCCCAGCTTTCCATGAGAAAGAAAATGTCATACTTACTTTGGTTTTTTTTTTTTTTTTTTAAATCTGAATTCTCTAGTCATTATAAGTGACAGCTCCAGTTCCTCTTTTAGTCTTCAAGTGGGCTAAAGAGACAACAATCTTGGAGTTTTAGCCTGTCATGAAGGTAAGTGTGCAGGAAAAAAATTTAGAGTTAAAAATTAAGTTGGGAGCTTGACAAATAAATAAAGAACAGAACAACCAGATATACTGATTACTCATCTTACTTCCCTGGTGTCAGTCACCAAACCTCATACGATTCCTGTTTATTGATAGTTTTTCTGGTGCTGGGCAGGACAGCATCAGGAGTAGGCACAGACCTCTGTCTTGAGGTGGGTTTTCCTACCTCAAAAAAGTGAGGGCATTGCACCTGTGAAAGGTGGGAAGTGTAAGAGAGAAAAAAATAAATTGTTACCTGGAATGTCATGTCATGAGAGTTCAATTAGTATCTTTTTCAGGACTCTCTCAAAATTAGGTTCCAGTGTGCCTAGCTCCTTTCAAAGCAGCATCAGAAGAAGTAACATGATCAGGCTGTTAAACCTAAACTACTACTAAGCAGGAAATATCCTCTGGCTTTAGGATCTGTCTATGGAATTTGTCAATTAGTAATATGAATGTTGTGAAAAACATATAAAGACATCAAAATAAGAGGGCTTTTTGACTGTACAAACTTAATGCCTTTCAGACTTCATGGAAGTCAAATGCAGTATATTTGAAATGAAAGTATATCCTTGATATAAAGAAAACACATCTTGGAACAAATCAGTCTTGGAAGCTGTGAGATTCTTTATGGAACATTCCCTTTAAAGACCAGCACACATAATTTTCAAGAAGCAGCTATGTAAAAGGATCTTCCCCATTAGACGTCATAATGTGTAATATAAGCTTTGGCAATGCACTTATGCTAGTTATCAAGTACATCTGATCAAATAAATTTGCAAGTTTGAACATTTTATAGGTTTGATTGAGGTTTCTGCTAGGTAATCCAAATTCTCCCGGAGAGATTGCAGAAGTTACTCTACCTAGAATGGCTGAAGAAACTCTCTTATAGTTACCATACCACATTATACTCTATTCTACTAAGATTTGCCTTTTATTGTGTACTTCCTTTTATGTTCATCAAAACATCTTACAGATTTTTGTCTGTTTGCTAAGTCTACAGTTGTCAATACTTTGTATATACTGAGATGCATGTGTGACATTACTGGTACTCTAACTGCAGGTCATACTCTAGGGTGGTTTATCTGGGGTTTTGTTCAGAAAATGTGTCCCAGAACTTGTTACTTTATAAGAAGAGAGAATAAATCTGTAGTATATGACTGGTGGAAAACCAATGAGTGGGTTTTCCTACCTCGTGTTACTCTCCAAGCTGCTCAGTACACTTCTCATTGTAAGATGATGGACACTGTGTGTGCTTATGTTCTCTAATGACCCTTTTAGTCCACACTCCTTTAGCTCTACATTTTAAAGAGTCTGCCTAAAATTAGGTGTTTTACTTGAAATATTCAAGAAATTCTATTATTTTTGAATGTATAGAGTAACTTTGGAGATCAAGTAATCTTTTGTTCCTTATAATTATTTCTGCAACATCAAAGTAGAAAGCACAATTGAACAACAACAGAGATCTACTGGGTAAATTACTTTATGGCAGCAAAGTAGCAAAAAAATATCATTAACATAGAAATAATGCCATCCTACTTGGAAATACATTTAAAAGAACAGACCCACGAGATATGTTTTACATTCAACTACAAATAATTTTGAAAATATTTAGGAATGTGACAAATTTAATACTAGAAACAAAAGTATTCTGTGCATTACCTCACATGGGAAGTCCTTATGATAATGTCATGCTTTTCCCATTACTTATGGGCAAATTCTCCTGCCTTAGGCCAATTCAAGGCACAATCATACTACCAACTAGAATGCAAAAAATACATCCTCTAAATTCCAGTGAAGATATGTTCATATGACTTTTTTCTACTAGGCACTATGTAAACAGAGCTCAGGAAGTACATGTAAGACTTTCTTCTTTATCAATCCATGTCTTCTGGTACTGATGTTAATACCATGGTTACTGAGATATCATTCCATACAGCTGGCTTCTAATATGTTTTGGAGTTACCTTTTGACCACGGACATTTTTGACCTCCCAATTTAGACTTCAGCTTCTGAGCTTTTTGAGAGCTGTTTGATTTTTATTAAGATCCAAATAGTTTCACTGTGTCTTCCATCAAGCATAACAATTTTCTGAATAATTACAGGGTTTATTTTGACCACTATTACACTTTAAGCTCTCTTTATTTATTCTTTTTTCAGAATTATCTATTACAGCCCCAAATTTTGCCTTCTTTTAATACAAGTAGTCTTCTTACTATATATAGGTGTTGAGATTATTGTTTTGTTGTTGTTTTTCCTTGTATCACTTCATACTTTTATGCTAAATTTCATTTTCCGTTTTATAATCTGGTAAGTTTCCTAAAGTCTTTCTCAGTTCTTAGCAGTCATCTTCCAGCTCTTCTATTTTGAACAAAGTCATTTCATCAGCAACCTTTGCCACTTCATTCTTTTTATCCTTTTCCAGGTAGTTTGCATATTTGTAGTGCTGATTAACGTGTAACCAGTACACATGAAATCCTCTCCACAGCGTTTCTCTACTGTGAAAACTCACCTTAGTCGATCTTTCATTGATAGGACCTTCCTTTTATCCCATGGCTACTTAGCTTCTTTAAAATGCTTTGGCAAGTAATCTACTTGAAAGCTTTGTAGGTGACAGTATTGGTCAGATTTCCCTTACTCATAAATTTAACTATTTTAAATTCCAGTTCCCAAGCCTAATGGTTGTCTTTCACTTCTGAAAACCCATTTTGACTTTCTGTGGTTTCATACTTAGCAATGTTTCTTTAGGTGTGTTTTGAAGTTGATGGGGTTTGGGGGGGGGTTTTCCCCCTCTCTTCTCTTATTTTCTGCTGTCTTTTACCGTGCCAGGTGACAAGCTTGCAGGTTTTTGTTTCACAAATTAATGTCACTTTGACAGAGACTTAATACAATTAAATCTTCTCTGTAACCCTGGTTACTTGGGTACTGTTAAACAATACTGTTTCAGTAGAATGTAGCTCAACACATTGAGCAGCCGTGGGAGGGCGATAAGCGCTGACATAGTTACACTTAAAGTAATCACTTTCATGCTTCTGAAATTGGTTCAAACACCCAAATGAGTAAGCTGTGGCTGCAGCTTTACCCCATAGTGAAGAAGTACCTAGGACCTTCCCTGAAGAGGAGATTTGAACCTCACCTTCAACTCTGTAGAGAAATATTTCAGCTACTGAGGGAGCCACACCTCAGTAGGAACCAAAGCAACAACGGAGATGTTCTTTTAGTATTAGACACCAGCTGAGAGTGTAGATTTGTTTGCTTGTTTGTTTGTTTACGTGGTTAACTTTGTGGGTTAAGCAGTTTCTTTACAACTGAGAATTTTTTTTTACCTTGGGTGAGCATTGTGAAAATACACTTAAAACCCACACTACCTATATAAAAGGAAGTTACACAGATGCCAAACTAGGATTATTCAGATATTTGTTTGGAGAGTGGCCAGCATTTCATCAAACAAAGTGAAGTGCATGCCCATATGATATGCACTAGATTTTTCCCTCCTGTTTGGTGGTCATAGCTAGTTTCTCAACAACCTCAATAGTGATTACCTAAGCTACAAGTCTTCCCAAAATAGAGAAAAGAGGAAGCTGAGAAGACAGGCTCATCTGGAAATTCATATTCAGACAAAAGTAATGAAGCTGGTGAAGTGTCTCAAGCACAAGTCTTTTGAGGAATGGCAGAGGGAGCTGTGGTGTTTAGCCTGGAAAAAGGGAACCTTACTGCTCTCTACAACTACCTGAAAGTGGTTTGCAGCCAGGTAGGGGCTGGACCCTTCTCCCAGGCAGCTAGTGACAGGATGAGAGGAAAGGCCTTGTGTTGCACCAGGGGAGATTCGTATTGGATATTAGGAAAAAATTACACTGAGTGGGTGGTCAGGCACTGCAACAGGCTTCCCAGGGAAATGCAATCACCATCCTTGAAAGTTTTTGAAAAGTATGTGTGTAACCTTGGGGACATGATTTAGTGCTGAATGCAGCACTACTAAGTTAATGATTGGACTTGACAATCTTAGAGGTCTTTTCCAACCTTAACAAGTCCATGGACCAGCAGTGAACAAAATATGCTTATGTGAAATGCCCCACATATTGTTCTGAATGTCAGTGTGGAAGAAATTTACCTTTATTATTCATTCATGAGACAGAATGTCCTTAGTAAATCCAGATAACAGGAAAAGTTGGTGAAGGTGCTAAACAGTCAAAATTTTATATAAGCTAATTATCAGTAAAGTGCACCCCTTCACTTCTTTTAACATATGTTAGCGTTGCAGAAAAATAATGTAATGCTTTACATTATCATGTCATCTTGCACTAGTGAAAATTCAACTTTTGTTGGCTTGGAACTTTTACAATACAAAATGACTGTCCAAAAGTAAAAATATAACCACCTATATGATCACTATGAAAAGCTTTGTTATGAAATAAGTAAACTAAAAAGTGACTTTGTGCTGATGACCCAGACCAAAGATCTTTTTAAGGTGTGATGCTAGTTAAGTTTGGGATTTGATTCATTATGGATTTTGAGACTGCAAATCCTAACATGATTTCACTTTAGAATGAAGTTGCAATGATTTGGCTAAAATTGTAAAATCAAATTTAGACTGCTACTTTTAAGTAGGATTAGTTAGTGAAGTGTCATTAGCAAAATTCCTGCTGTTTAATGAATGATGTGAGTGTTTGAGCTAGTAGGTTAAAGTGTTGTGATCTCTCTTGCGCTTCCCTTTTGACATGAAATGGAAAAGTATTATAAGAGGAACTATCAGAATAATTTGCATGTTTTCAAGTAGAGAAGAAAAATGAAATAGCATTTTAGCTTTAACTATTGTTCTGTTCATTAGCTGAAAGACATGTATCACTTCTTTATCTCCTGGGAGCATTTTTGAAAAGAAAACTTTTTGAAAGAAGGGATTTAGATACTGAAATCTAAGATGTGAATCCCCAGCTAAGAGCTTCATTTCTCTACAACCTACATTACAAAATCAAGGCACTAGAGCAGAATGAAATTTAAGGCTGTCCTTCCCTTAATAGTTGTTACACTCTTCAATACTGTAAGCCATATCTGAAATTCACTGGTCTAAGGATAAAGAGAAAATAACTTAGTTATTTCAGGAACCTCGAGGGAGACAAATTTCTGTGCCACAGCAACAGAAGTGGTTTTGAGGTCGCTGATATATCTGGTGACTGAGATGAGTTAGAGGAGGGCTGCAAAATGACTCTAAGGTGCTTGAGGAGATTGGAAATCTTTAATGCTCTGTTGAGGGTATTGGATCACTCTCTCTTCCACCTCTTCCCCCAACATGCCAAATTCTTCATTCACTCCACAGTTCCTCTCTCTTAAACCTACCAAGTTCACACTTTTATAAGAAGCTCTTTTGCCATAGAAATCGGAAAAGTGTTTTGGGAAGAGACTCTGGTATTTTTTTTGCTGCTGCAACAAGAAGGACTGAATTAGTAACATTACCTATGGCTGGCAGAACCACAAAGGAAACACAAGCTTGAATGACACACAAAATTTTAAACATACTCCTGCCAAATGGTTCTCTGTACCTTTTCTGGAAAAACTGGTAAATAAATAAATAAAATCAGAAAACCAACTTTTTTTTTTCCCCCCCCTCTACTGCTTTGAGGAAGTGAAGTATCTACATTTACCAGTGCTCTGTCTTCTGTAATTGGGCTGTTTGTTTTGTGGTGTTTTTTATCCCTAACATAAAGAAGATCTATATTTCACTTTATGCTGTGAGCCAATATATAAAATGTTCAGCTGGCGAGCAGGGTGACTTGTTTAAAATCCCACTCTCAGTGCCAAGTACTTGGTGGGATGATGATTTCATTGGTGACACACCACCAACGCCATAAAGTATGGGCAGACTTCAACAACAGAATCCTGAGCATGGAATCTTAGCTAACTGCAGTTAGACAGCTACTGAATTATGGTCTTGTATCTGTGTTGGAATTTGCAAGTCTTTATATAGACCCTGCCTTTTATTCTTACTCCATGGTTTACTGCACTGGTTGTTGGGTGTTTGTTGTTCTTGTTGGTTTTGTTTTTGTTTTTTTTTTCTCTTTTTTTTTTTATTTTCTTTTTGTTTGTTTGTTTGTTTGTTTTGTTTGGGTTTTTTTGTTTGTGTTTTGTTTGTGGATTTTTTTGTTGGTTTTGTTTTAATATTACCATGAAAAATAAAGATGTAGGGTGAGACAGAGAAGGCCTTGTAAGACATCCAGAATCCATCAGAAAAACACTACCTAGAACTGATTAAAGGAGAACTTTCCTTAAAATCACATCTCTGTCTGGTCGGAGTTGTACATATGTGATGTGACAGTCCTTCAGAACTCTTGAGGAGAATCCAAAACAGGTGTCTGTTCTGAGCAACTCTGTGCTGCTTTTGTTTTATCAGGTCTCTGCAGTAGAACTTGTCTGCTCAAAATAAGCATGACCTGAGGTGATCTCCAAGTAGATTGATTGAGGTTAAGGCAGGCAGTGATGAAAACATAACTGCATAAAGGAGGCGACAAAGAAAACAAGTAGGATCCTCTCAGCAGCATATAACTCAGTTTATAATATTTATATCACTATAGTTAAAAACAAGAGATGAATTAAAGATACAACTATCTTGACTTCAGTTAAGGTAACTAGCTAAAAAACCTATATATACGTACTAGTTGTTGTGTTACAAAAATAGTAGAGAAATAAAGAGTTTTTCAAGCTGAGATCTTATTCACTTAGACTGGAGATAATAAAGTGCATAGAAGCAGGAAATAAAAACAACCCCTAAACATTAAAGCTCATAGAAGAACAAAACTTCGCTGTACAACTTGCCTTTCTTTCATTCAAATGTGAATATTAACGAAGAGAAGGTGTTAGGAAGAGGTGCAGTCCCAGTGGTATGGAGATAGTGACCTGCTCTAAATACAGAAGTATACTATTTGCTCTGGAAACAAAATGAAGTTTTAACATGGTAAAGTGGAATTATTGGGATGAATATTTTAATATTAGTAGTATGGTTATGTTTTTCTGAACATTTTTTTTCTTAATTTCAAAGTTGTTGATACTGTATTTCCTTTTACTGCTTTCTGCAGCTCCATTATTGCTCCTTTCTTTTTCTATGATTTTCAGTGATTTTCAACTTCAAATATGCCTTCCTTAAATCTTATTATTCATTCTACTGCCATTTGATATCAGGCAGCAATTTAAGTCTAGCAGCAAATGCCAAAGCTAAACTTGAAGGAAATTAAAGATTCAGTTTTGATTTAAGCAATAATTTGGTTTTAGTGAAACATACTTACTTGTTCTATTTTTATATATTTTGCATGAGGTAAAAATAAAATCACAATCACGCTTCTTGTGATGATATTTGTATGTTTAAGCAACCTGAAAAATGTTGAGGGTCTAGGGTGCAGCTTTAGAACATAGTCTTTGTGGGCAGCCTTGAAAAACAATGCAAATACTTACGTTTTAGGGGAACGAGTTATAAATGGAATGGAGTTTTTATTGTCAATAGTGCTTTTTCTAGTCTTAAAAGAGTATCCTCTGTTAGAATATAATTGAGAAAAGTGATATTAGTGAGTCACACATCCCTTTCTGCCTCCTTCCAAAAGTAATGCACTTCAGTGGTTGAGGGAAATCACTCAAAGATTTTCTTCTTTGTCTTGGCATTAATTACAAAGGAACAGAGGTGGCTTGGAAGTGGGAATTTATTTTTAGTGTAGTCCAACTCCTTTTTGAAGTGTAAAACACTGGATTATCTAATGTATTTTGTACATGTTTCATTATTATCAGGACTTAGTCTCGGAAGCTTGTTTTCTTACATGCAGCCAGTCAGCATCTTTGAATAAACACAGTATTGTAAACTCTTCAGATTACTTTATATCTTGTCCATGTAATGAAAATACAAAATTTTACTTAGTGTGCAGTTTTCCACATCATCTAATCTAATGCCAGGGCACTGAGAACTTTAATATAAACGCTTTACGCATCAGCATCCGATAAAGTTGGGAGGGGGATCAAGGAATAAAAGTTTTAAATACGATGAAATCAGTTGGAACTGGAGGATTTTAGAGAGGCAAGAGCAAAACATGGTCATTTTGTCTAAGAACAGGAACTGTCTCTGTTTTCAAGAAATAATTTCCACATGTGCTGAGTTGTTTGATATCACTTCTTTTAAAAGTTATTTAAATTTAGAAAGATAATCATAATGGCATATAAATATATAAAATATCAGCACTGTGAAAAATAGGGTAACATTACAGTTTTTACCCAAGTGCCCTTAACTATTCAGAGCAGCTAGTCTTCCTGTTGAAGATTAGTTGTTTGCTATATAGCATTCCCTTCACTGCTATAAACATAGGTGCTTTATTCATGAATACTCATCTTGTTGGCTGGGCACACCACATGCAGTTACTACTCTGAAGAGATTACCACTGATATATAAAAAAAAGAATTATCTGTTGACAACTGGATCCCAGGGAAATGATGACCTTCATTACTCAATATCATAGTTAGTGCTCTATGTGTACAAACCACCTACTCTTGTACCTTTAGGCAAGTGAATATTTCAAGAAAAATGAGGTCTTAAAAGCCATCTTCCCCGGTGCTGTATAATGCAAGTCCATCCAGAACCAAACAGGTCTCTTAAAACCATCTAGATGTAATTCTTATACTTTTCTAATAGGACTTAAAAATAGAAATTATCGCACCTATGTAACTTGCTGCAAAAAGTGCTGGTAAGAATGAAGTTGGCACTGTGTGGGTTTTTCTCTGCAAAACAAGAAGCATTACTTGGAAGAAATGATGCTGTTTGTTGCTGACGTTTTTTTTACTGATTTTGGGTGGGTGGGAACAAAACACTTTATATAGTTGCAAAGATGTTAGCCTGCATAGGTCCATAAGAAACACAAGAATACAACTTTCTATGCTCAAAAGCATTGATTCTGAAGTGTCTACACCTATTTACTGATGTTAAATAGGTGGGGGTTGGTGGGGAGTTTTTATTTTGTGGGAGTGTTTTGGGTTTTTTTTTAAAGCACCTAGAGAAGGGAAATGGCATTCTGCCATGAACACTGATATTAGCATTGCACTGCACATGGTTCTGAATTCAGTGAGAATGAGTTCCTAAAGGAAATAAATCTTCTGTGTTCCTTAAAAGGGAAGCAGACTGTTGTGATATCTTCAAGAGAGAAAAATATATGCTGAAATAAAATCTTCCTATATCTTTGGTGAGAAGTGGAGAGATGCACTTAAGTAGTGTTCCTGCAACA
This sequence comes from Formicarius rufipectus, assembly GCA_013399695.1. NCBI lineage: Eukaryota > Metazoa > Chordata > Aves > Passeriformes > Formicariidae > Formicarius > Formicarius rufipectus. The sequence goes on along the minus strand of VXAU01005711.1, from coordinate 169,712 downwards.
TGTGTCAGCTCTGGAAAGAAAATTTACAACTCCTCTGGAAGCTTCAAGAAGATATCATCACTATTAAATAACAAGTAGAAAATATGAACTCATATCTACTTGATTCTGTTGCAGTACAACAGATTTAAAGGAAGAAATACTGGATAGTATAACTCCTTTGTGCATCTGGGTGTTAACACTCAAATACCATGAAATTGCAAGCACTGTAGAAATGACAAATTTCTAAAAATTGACCTCATGAAATATACAATACTCCAGAAAATCTGAGATAGGCAGCAACCTTTAGTGCCTCCATATATTACCATTGGTAATCCAAGGATATTCCACAGATGAGACCAGAAAGTAGTATTTTTGCAACGGAACTGAGATGATCCTTAATAATAAAATCTTCATACGTTTTACACATAAAGTATTTGTTTCTATGTTATTTTCTAACGTTAACAACTAAACTGTGGAATCTGTTCATAAAGACAGACTCTCTCTCTCTCTCTCTCTCTCTCTCACACACACACATATATAGGGTCCTTATTTTGTCCAGCTAAAGAAATTAGTAGTTTCATTCACTAGCAATACAGGTATCCAATTTGAATTGCAAGAGCAAATTATATGTAACTTAATGTTCAGTAACCCTCTCCTTATGAGTGAAGTTAAAGGAATTGACTTCTGTTACTACATACATCTTACAGTCTCTTTAACTTTCGAAGGTAGTGTGATAAGATGATGTTGCAACTGACTTAAGACCTATATGTTGGAGCTTGTTCTAATTAATCTTTTTAGAATGCTATTCATTTGGATTTAAATCCGTCATCTCACCCATATGTAAAGAAATTGACCTTTAGGGATATATTGTATTAATGGAATGTTACAGTTTTAAGTAAAATATTTTTTTCTTCATTCTTGAATATTTAATTGTCAAAGTCAGCTTGTGTGGCCTATGTATGAAAAATTCTTCTTGTGCAAGCCATTATATAAAGTTAGGAATCAAACTGATTGAACAGGCTTTAAAGCATATAGAAGAATCATTTAATTTTCCCCTTTAAGGATGTGTTTGTGAGTTTTGGTGTTTTGTTTATTTGTTTTCAATATGATACATTTAGTGATATAAAATTAACCAAATGTTTTCAAAGTATCTTTAGTGCATTCTTAATAAAACACACTGTAGTTGTATTATTGAGAATTTTGAGGTTTTATACTAATTCTGTCATCTCCTGTGCCATCAAAATCTTTTCTCAAAATCACTAAAAATGCATAATAGATGTTTTTGTTTTGTTCTTCTACATCATTATTTTTTAATTATGTATGCACATTTCAGTATTTGTGGTTGAAATAGGAAAATAACCATGGACAATGTATTTTAATATTGAGGATTACAAATCTTCAAGGGTTAACTAAACTCTTACAAACTTCTTGTAATAACCTGTATGCTGTGGACTTGTTCGGGGGGGAGGGAGGAGGTGGTTCTTAATGGCATTTGAAAATGTGGAAAAAAGTGTGGTGTTTTTGGTGGGTGTGGTGGGGGAACTTTTAGTAGTGGTTATATTTTTTTCTGTTTTGTTTTGTTTGTTTTTTTTTCCTTGTTGTTTTTAAAGAAAATACTGGTTTATGGTGCAAAATTTTGAAGATAGGTAAAGAAAGAAGGTTGGGGAGTGGCAGGACAGATGCAATGCTCACAGTTCTCAGAAATATTTCTATGATTTGATTGGTTGTTTCCTCTTTACTTCTGGCAGGTTTTCTGTCTGTTTGTTTTGGGGGTTTTTTTGTGGTCGAGTTTTTTTTTTTAATTTTGTTTTGGCAGGTAGAGGTTTGGGGTTTTTTTGTTTGTTGTGCCATGTTGGGAAACTGTTGGGATTCAAAGACGTTTGATCTTCCTGATGAGCAGTTCACTGATGCATGAAGGCTGTTAATTGTGCAAATCCTCCAAGTAATCAATGACAGTGTGCCCTTCCTGTTGCAGAGAGAAGCAGAATTGCTTCCTCATGCAAAAATGGAATATCAATAATAGGGGATGAGTTTTCACTGCTGAATTTTGTAGTGAGTTACTGTCACAATCTCTTTTACTTTCATTTTGCAGTGGAAATATTTTTCTTTCCTCCTTCATAGGGAAGTTCTAATATCATGGTATCACTTTCCCCAGTAACCTTCTATAAAATCCTCACTCTCCTGTATTGGCTTAGGAAAAGGAAGTGTTTTTTTCTGGTCTTTCTTTCAGTGCTGTGCCTGGTGCACCTTCATCTTCTTTGTTCCCTATGATAGCCACAGCAGCACAGAATTCAGCTTATGAAATGTAGCAATCCTGTACAAGTTGATAACCAGAATTCTAATCATGAAAATTTTATAGCACTTAATTTTACCAGAAAAAACATAAAAAATAGATGGAGTCATTACAGTCCAGACCCTTTAGCAAGTCTGTCCCAGACTGTTCTAGTAACAATACCCAAACAGTGCATAAAATAATCCCTCCGCAAAGGTTGTTACCCATGGAGAGGCAAAATTATGCAGTAATTAAGATTCAGCAGTTTTAAGTCTATTGTATAATTTCAGATACAAAAATCTGGTAAAACTTTACTGTTCACCAAATTTTTAGCCAAAATTTATTGACAGAGAGGAAGAAAATTAGTTTGGGGTTTTTTTCCTGTGGCATGAAAACACCCGAAATACCTTACTAATGCACTGAAATGCTTTAGTTCAGAGGCATTCCTTTACATTTCATAAATCAGTATTTTAATATTTTTGGGTCTTTTATTAACAAACACCTGAGCAATATGTTTAGACTTCTTTAAGCTGATATTTTGAGTGTCAAAAATCATTTTTTTGTGAAATATATATTAACTTTTAACCACTTTTAGTAATTTTTTATGTCCTAAAAATGTCTTTAGAGTTTTTATGATCATGAGATTATTTAACTTGTTCTCTGAAAATGCCCTTTTATCCATATTGAAATTCATGTAACAGGAAAAAATATCTAAAGTGTTAAGAAAAAGTAATTTTTTAAGGAAAAACAACAAATTATTTTTCTTCTCTTTACTAGAGTTACTGTTTAGATCTCATTGCTCTTGTGAAGAAGAAAAATCTATTTCAGATTGCACAAAATGCTGAAGAGAGGATCCTGGTGTGATGCAAATTGACCAAAGAGCTGCTGGATGTTGAATTCTAACAATATTTTAAATAGTTTCTTTCTTCTGGGAGATTAATATTAAAAGCTGCAAGTAAAAAAAGACTTGACAGGACTTGACTACTGAAAAATTTTAGGCAATTAGAGATTACTTAGAATTACTGAACAACTATCAATATTTTAAAGGCATGTGCTCAAAAATTGTGACCATTTTCAGAATAATGTAAGATTCTTATGAAGTTTGTCACTATGGGATGCATGAAAAATTTAAATTCCTAAATAATATGGATTTTATTTCTGACAATTTCTCAGAAGCATTAAAAGTTGACAATTTTATTACTGAAGTTAATCTATTGATTTACTTAGATTGATGGTGGTGTGAGGAGGTAAACTCATACAAAATGCTTAAAAATGCTTAAAGTTTGCAAAGTTGTGAGTGATACAGCATGTAATTCCCAATAATTGGTTACTGAAAAGTCTCCACTGTCTTATTCAGGCATTCAGTGTGGCAGCAAGGGAAAGGATTCTGTAAAGGTATTATATTCATAGAGTATTAGAGAAAGCTTTGAACATTGGTTGTGAGTCAAAATGACCTGTCTGTTGCCTTAATAGTTAAAATGCTACCCTTGTAACAGAATACATGCGGAAAGAGTACATGTGGTTCACAAACTGTAAGAACTAACTTTGAGGTATAATGAATATTTGCTTTACTCTGGCTGTAAAACTATGGCAAAGTGAAAGCTCACTTTATATTTAAATTAATGTAAAACTCTGACTAAAAATATCCTCAGGACTGAAAGCTGAGTTATAACTCAAAAGAACCCATAAATGCCATGATGGATTTTCAGAGAAGTTGACTCTGGACTGTTGTACAATTTTTTTTTGGTTTCTATGTGTATTTTAAACCTAGCTATTTCATTTGAAATAACCTGTATTAGGAAAAAGGAAAAAAAAAGTTCTAAAACTTTTGGTTTAAACAATTCCATTTGGAGGTGTGTGGGGGGAAGAATTTTTAATATTAAGGAGAAATCTGATCTAAAATATGATTTTCAGAGGGTTCTGGTTGACACACAGTTTGCAATTCTCTGTATGCAATGAATGAGCTGAAAAACATTTGTCAAATGTTAAACATCATTAAGAATTGAATGAAATATACTCTGAGGTGATCGTAAACTCTCTTCCTTGAATGAAAACCCTAAAGATTAATGAATAGGAAGTTAATCAGTGGGTCTGCTAGCTATTTATGTCAGTTCTTTGTGAACTGATTTTGTTTATAAAAGATTTCAAAGTTGGGTGGGAAGCAAAGATGCTTAGAAGGAACTTTTCCTGGGTTAAACAGAAAATGATCATTGTATTTGATGCAGTCCTCCGAGGCAGGAAAAACACTGCTTATCTAATGGAAAAATAACGATGCAGAAATTTATGAAATATAATACTTGGACATTTAAAGCTGGTTTTTTTTAAGCCATATCTAATCAAATCTTCCATGGTTGTTCAAGCCCTCCAGCTATTCGTGTTCATAGTTGTTTGAAATGAAATGTAAATGTGTTTATTTCATATTTTCTTGGTAAAGAAGCATAAAATTACACCTTACTAGTAACTCAACTCTGTTGCCATATTGGGTTTGCATGTCAGGGTTAGAGGAGCAGGATGTCTGCAGGGCTGGCTTCTGTGAGAAGTTGCCAGAAGCTTCCCCCACATTCGACAGAACCAATGCCAGCTGGCTCCAAGATGGACCTGCCACTGGCCAAGGCTGAGCCAGTCAGAGTTGGTGGTAGCAGGGAAAAAACTGCTGCACAGCAGCAGCTGGAGAGAGGAGTAAGAATGGGAAAGAAACAGCCCTGCAGACACCAAGGTCAGTGAAGGAGGAGACGGATTTGGTGCTTCAGGTGGATTGTTCTGCAGCCCTCAGGGAAGACCAGGTGACACTATCCTTCTGCAGACCGTGAAGGTTCACCACGGAGCTTATATCCACCTGCAGCTCGTGGGGGAGCCCCACACTGGATCATGTGGATGCCTACAGGTGTCTGTGACCCTGTAGGAATCCCACACTGGAGAATATTTCTGTCAGGGACCTATGGCCTCATGGAGAGAGGAACTCTCCCTGAAGCAGGTTTGCTGGCAGGACTTGTGACCCTGTGGGGGAACCAACAGTGGAGCAGTCTTTTCCTGAAGGACTGGAGTCCATGGAAGAAACCCATGCTGGAGCAGTCTGTGGAGTGCAGCTGAGGGAAGGACTCAAATTGGAAAACTTCCTGAAGGACTGTCTCCCATAGGATGTACCTCATGCTGCATCAGGGATGAGTGTGAGGAGTCCTTCCCTCAGGATGAAGAAATGACAGAAACAACGTGTAATGAACTGACCATAAGCCTCATTTCCCTCTGTGCTGCTAATGGGCAGAGATAGAGAAAATTAGGAGTAAAGTTAAACCTGGGAAGAAGGAGAGGGTGGGAGGAAAATGATCCAAGGTTGTTTGATTTCTTTTGTTACTCTGACTAAACTAATTTCCCTTAGGTTGAGTCTGTTTTGCCTGTGATGTTAATTGCTGAGTGATTTCTTCCTGTCCTAATCCTAACCCAGATTTTGTTTTCTTTCCCCTGCCCAGTTGAAGAGCTGACAGAGCAGCTTTGATGGATACCTGGTATCCAGCTAGGGTTAACCCACCACAGTTTCTAAGGGTAGTGTGGACGTTTTGCAAGCCTGTTTTCATTAGAAGTAGTAGTTTGTAGTTAAATTGCATGAAATCCATATGGGGATGAAACTTAAAAAGGAAATGTTTGACACGTATAGTTCAGCTATGCTAGAGATTGAAAACATCTATTAAGATCAAATATTTAGTCTACTTTCTAGTTATGTACCTATGCTGATTTAATTGCCTGGGAAGAGAATATAAGGAACGATAGAGATGCTGAAAACATCTGAGATACTTTTCAGCAATGTGACTTGGGTAGTACTTCAGAGTGATTCTCAGCAGTTCCTTATGTGATCTAATAGGACACATCTAATGTGACTTTTGCATTCTCCTGAACATAAATCCTGCTACCACAGTGTTTTGTCATAGAGTAGCATCTGGTGTTATTAGTTTCTTGCAAGGTAGGCCAAGAATGAGACAGACACTGTCCTTTGAGAGAGAGTTCCCACAGTGCCTAGTGTTATTCTATCCAAGTAAAATGGAAGTTTTTTTAAAGTTTACATCCTTCACAGACCAATTATACTTGTTGTTTACTAATTATATCTTTTGGGATAATAAATTTAAGAATAGCGCTGATTTTTTATTTTATTTTTTACAATATTCTGAATTTTTTTCTTTCTCTCCTACAAATCTCCTGTCCCATTCTTCTTTTACAATACAACAGATCTGTGCAGTGAGATAAATAGCTATAAAATTCAGTCAAATACAGCATTAACAATAAAAAAAATTTCTAAAACAAAGGGAGAGAGGGATGCTGGGAATTAAAAAATGAATTGGTAATTTCAATTCATGAACAGTTTATATTTTTAGGTACTTTTAAATTACATTTTAATTCTATGTAATTGTGGGTGGAGTTTTTGATTTTTAAGCTTACATCCTGTGTAGAATATTTTACTTGGCTGTTGACATGTAAATACTTCAAATTCATGATTGTGCTTTTGTCTTTCACACAAGCATATACGATCTGGATCTAAAACACAGGGAAACCATTCTGGCCTCACTGGAATTCAGAAGAATGTCTGTATTTGTATCTGAGATGTTCTCAGCATATTCAAACTGCAAAAAAAAAAAAAAAAGAAGAGAGAGACCAAAAAACCCCACCCTAAACCCTAAGAAAACCCCCATAGCCTAGGCAGAATGGCAACAGAAGCTTCATACATGTGTTTCAGTGCTTCATAAAATGAAAGAAGTGCCCTGTACGAGAAGGAGAGTTTTAATCATTACATGACTGCGAATGCTTTTACTCTGCCTGGAGCATTCTAGTGTCCACTGACACAGTTCTTTAATCCTCCAGCTTGCTGATTTTTTCTCTCAAATTCCCAGAGCTAAAAACCATTTCTGTATTAGATTATCTGAGGCTACTTCATTTTCTACATATCTCCTGCTTAGTGCAGTACATGTAATGCCCCTCAGCTATCTAGTTCACATTGTGACATACAAAAACACCTGCTGTTGCCTAAAATTGGCACTTGAAAGGAACCCCTAAGACTGTAAGTTTTAGAAGGCACGTATTCTTTTATTATAGCATGCTGGATGCACTGGGAATCAGTTTGCCAAAATGCACACAAAGGCATATTTACTACAGCTTATATGTCTGCTTTACGTGATTATTCATTTTCATTTCCTGCTATTCTACTACATTCCTTCCCCAACACTTGCATATATACATATCTTGATAAGGTCTCTTAGGGGCTTCACCAAGGGTCCCTGGTGATTGTTTCTGCCTGGAGCACCCGAAGTTCTTAGTAACCATTTTATGAACTCCTTTAAGACAATGCATTGGGTTATAGAACTTAATGTTACCTACTTGGCTGCCTCGGTTCCTTTCTTTACTGTTTCTTTACTTTAACCAACAGGTTTCTTTAAATTGAGGCTTTGGTTACACAGTAATTTTCGATGGTACAGTCTGTTGCGAGCACTTCTGAGCACCAGTAATTTCTGTTACATCTCAAAACTCTGGTATCACTGCCATTCTTCCTTTTCAAAGCCTTCCTTTGAATCGCTCTTGAGTCAAAGCCATTCTGAGCTTCTTTTTTTGATATATTTATTTCTTCTTCAGTGAATGCAGTTTTCTATTAGAACAGTACATTTGTCTTTCACTCATGTATTTGAACAATGCCAGCGACATTACCTGCTGACAAGGGAATGCTTTTATACAAATCTGAAGTATGAAAAGTGGCCTGAGTGACAGGAAGGGCCACACTGTTTGTTGCGTATTTTTTACCACAGGCAGCATGTCATGAAGTTATCTATACAGGGAGAAAATTAGAAAGAACAAAGCCCTACTAGAACTTAGTCTGGCTACTGCCATAAAAGATGAGAAAATATATTTCTATAATTACATCAGCAACAAAAAGAGATAAGGAGTCTTCATTCTGTATCCAATGTGTGTGGAGGGGAAAGAGTAATAAAAGATGAGAACAAGCCTGAGGTACCTAATGTCGTCTTTGCCTCAGTCTTCAATAGCAAGACCACTTGCTCTTTGAGTACCCAGCCCTTTGAGCTGGAAAACAGGGATGGGGACCAGAATGAAACCAGGTGAAATAGTCAGTGACCTGTTACACAACTTGGACACACACAGGCCTAGGAACAGGATGAGATACATTCAAAGGTAGTGAGGGACCTCATGAAAGAACTTGCCAATCCGCTTTTTATCGTTAACCAGCAGTCCTGGCTAACCAGGGAGAACTCTGTTGACTGGAGGCAAGTGTGATGTTCTTCTGCAAGAGAGGCTGGAAGAAGGATCCAGGGAACTACACGCCTGTCAGCCTCATCTTGGTGCCAGGGATGGTCATGGAGCAGATCATCTTGAGTGCCATCACATGACAGGTGATGCATAACCAGAGGATCAGGCTCAGCCAGCATGGGTTTATGAAACACAGGTGCTGCTTGACCAACCTGATCTCGACAAGGTGACTCAGCTGATGAGAGAAAGGCTGTGAATACTATATGCCTGGACTTTAATGAAGCCTTTGACACTCATATGGTCTGCTTGAGGGTAGAAAGGTTCTATAGAGGTTCTAGATAGGCTGGACTGATGGATTAAGGGCAACTGTATGATGTTCAATAAGCTGAAATTCTGGGTCCTGTACATGTGTCACAACAACACCATGCAGCACTACAGACTTGGGGCAGAGTAGGTGGAAAGCTGCCTGGTGGAAAAGGATCTGGGAATGCTGGTCAATAGTGGCTGAATGGGAGCCAGCAGTGTGCCCAGGTGGCCAAGAAGGCCTGTAGCATCCTGGATTGTATGAGAAATATAGGTTGATTGCATTTGACTTTTGTTTTGGCCAACACAATCAGAGCAGTGATTGTTCCCCTGTGCTTGGTACTGGTGAGGCTGCATCTCAAATTCTGTGTTCAGTTTTGAGTCCCTCACACCAGGAAAGACATCAACATGCTAGAGTGTGTCCAGAGAAGGGCAACAAAGTTGGTGAAGGGTCTGGCGCAGGTCTTATAAGGAGCAGCTGAGGAAGCTGGACATGCATAACCTGGATAAAAGAAGGCTCAGGGGGGGACCTTGTAGCTCTCTACAACTACCTTAAAGGAGGTTGTAGCAAGGGGAGAGTCAGTCTCCTCTTCCAAGTAACAAGTGACAGGACAAGAGGAACTGGCCTCAAATGGTGCCAAGGAAAGTTTGGATTCAATATTATGAAAATGTTATTGACACAAAGGATTGTTAGGCTTTGACAGATGCTATGCTGGGAAGTAGTGAAGTCACTATCCCTGGAAATGTGTGAGAAACAGGTGGATATGGCATCTGGGGACACGCTTTAGTGGTGGACTTGGGAGTGCTGGGTTAATGGCTGGATTTAGTGATCTTAAAGGTCTCATCCAGCCTTAAGTTTTCTTGATTTTTATGGCACCATGGCAATCTTTACACTCCTTTAATACATCCTAGCTGAAGGAATTGTGATTGAGGTCAAAAGAATAGATGAAAATTCAGATGGTAAGAAGATGTATTTTTGAACTCCAGCAGCAAGTCTAATGGTCTTTTAGAGATTTTCTGCAAGTTACCTCGTAGAGGTAACCACTCTCTGATGTCAGCTTTGCTTAGCATAGCAAACTGTGAGGTAATGGAGGTCATAAGAGTATATATGGGATTTGATTGATTATAATTATCAGTGTTGGTCTTGACATCCTTCTCAGTCCAAGTAACTTAATAAACCTTTTTTCCCCTCTGCAAGCAGAGAATACAAGTAGATATAAGGAACAGCAACCTAATATGTAGAAGAAATAACTTTGTATCTATATATTTCTCTGTTTGGGAAATTCTGATACTTATTGATGCAAGTATGAATAAATGCCTCGATCAGTCTGTAATGACTTAGTAAAAAAAGCAATTTTTTTTTTCCACCTATTAAAGTAATTATATTAAAATCAGTCACTCCTGTCCAGAAAATCCCACAACAATGAACACGTGACATAGCCAACAACTGATTTTCACTTTCACAAGGAAGGCCAGATGTGTAGGACTGTATTTTGAAATAAGATTTTCATGTCTGGTAAATATCTGTACCATAGAAACTCCTGCTTTTGATGGTTGGATTCTCCTGGTAGTTCTTCTAACTTCTCCAATAATAAGAGTTGTTATTACAATAACTGCCCAAAAATTACAGACATAAGAAATGGAAAATGTCCAACAGCACTAAACAAGTGGCTGGATTAGGCATCAGGCAATGAATGTTTTCTGTGGAAAAGGACATCTGAACATAAGTATTTGAATGATTAGTGTTATTGAAAGGTGTATCTATAAGGCAGCAGCACCAGTAATCTATTTGCCGTTAATTTCTCTAGAACCTATAAAATTATTGCCTTCTTGGAATATTACCTACTTCTCCATGTCATCATAAAAATTTATGATGTATATATTTCAATTACTTGTGTAGGAAAAACCCCTGAGTAACCATAAAATACGGTTTGTGAAGAAAGTAGAAACCTCTCATTTTTAAACATCTTTTTATTTTCAATTAAGGTTATGTGGCATTGAGGTAAATTGTCTGCCTCAGGTTAAGAATGCATAGTCTGTCATCTAGCTTTCTGTTCTTGTTACTTGCTTAATGAATGAAGCACAACAACTCCATCATCCTTATGCTTTATGACAGCAAGGCCTTTCACATCCTATGAATTCCATAAAGGTGATTTTTATTATTTCAGTGAAAAAAGATCTACTTGGTTTTGGTTTTTTTTGTCATTTTGGTAATGATGGACTAGTATATGGTTTCTATTCTGATTTTTTTGTTTTGGTTTTTGAGGTTTTGTTTGTTTGTTTTGTGGTTTTTTGTTGTTTTGGTTTTTGTGGTTTTTTGGGTTTTTTTTGGGGGGGGGAGGGGAGGGAGTAGATTTGTTGGGGTTTTTTTGGTTTTGTTTGTTTGGTATTTTTTATGGAAGAAGTACTGTATCCATATGTGTACTGACAATATGTACAAAGCTAGTATTTCACAAGAAGTAAAATGCTGTATTTAACTGTACTTTCCCCATGTTAACTTATCTTTTAAGTGTTCTGTACTTAGAGGAAGAAAAATGAAAGTAAAAATCTATGGAGAGTGTTAATGTACTTTTAATGAATACAGGTAGATAATATAACAGAAGCACTCAACATGTTTTTGAGTGAATTTACCCAAAGGTATTCTTGGAAAGACAGAGGATGAACATTCAAGTCGTGAGTTGACTGTGGTTCTCAACTTAGTTTTTATTTCCCAGTCCTATCTAGCTAAGCCTCCTGTAGCCTTTAAAAGGTGAATTATTTAAAACTACTTAATGTTTTGCTGCATGAGTGTCCAGAGTAGTTGTATACAAGTATACTTTTGACAGTACAGTTACAGGTACTCCTATCCATTGGCAAATCTATAAGTACTCTTTTTTTTCCGTATCATTGTACTGTGATATTTCTTTTTAAAACAACAAAAATACCAAAATAAATTTACTAATAAAGATGATAGAAAATTACACTGGCAATAAAAGTTATTGCTACAGTCCTTACTAACAATACAAAACTGAAGAACATTCCTGCACATAATTCCACTCCCCAGCCTGTTGTGTAGATATTTCATATAATTACTAATGTATCATTCTAAATTACTTCTTCACATATGTCTGTAAAAGCATGATTATGTTTGTAGTGAAATACTTTAAACATAATTTCTCAAAGAATCGAGGTAAACAACAGACTTTAAACTTCTCAGAAGATCCTGTTGAAGAATTAAGAAAGAAAATAGCAAAATGAGGTTCAGATTGAGATTATGACCTTTAGGCACCTTGCGCATACTTTTGTTTTTCTCTTGCAGAAGTGCTTAAGAAAGACACAATGTGTACAAATTAGTGGACTTTTGAATGTTTGGTACATCTTCCATAAAGAAAGCATATTTTGATTAAGAACTGTTTAAAATAAAAATCGATCTGGCAAAGACCTTACATTGACTAAAAAAAATAAAAAAATAAAAAAAAGGCAAAAAGCACAACGTGGTGGGCTATGTTGGAGTCAGATGAGCTGGCTGGTGTCTGAAACAAGTGGGATTAATAATTTCTCGATAACGTATAATCACAGTGATCCAGAAATTTTGTTCATGCCCAGTGGTTCAGCAATCTCTAACTGGATTGCACTGATGCACAGACTTTTTATCAGTACTTACTGTGCAAGAATAACTTTGAAAATTCAGATAATAACAATGGTTTTACTCCCTCAGGATGCTTCTTGCTCCTGTTAAGAACTAGGATGAAATCATTGGTGGCGTTATAAAGGACAGAGGGCTCACCCAAACTGTGCAAGCTGACACGTCACTGTTATGAAAGGATCAAAACCCCAGAAATTTTCAAAACTATAAAGATACTTTTAAAGCAAAGCATGTGGCAATTTTAAATCATCTGATACAGATCATTTAGCAGACTTCAGTGATATGCCAATAGCTTTCAACCTTGGCAATCATCTCTTCAGACATGAGTTATAAAATAAATGAGTGTTTTTCATGAGGGACCTGTGTGAAAATATTGACATCTCCAGAAAGTATTGGCTTATCTTTTCCAGTAACTAAGTGAAATACAACAAAAAAATTCAAAGCCATAGGCTCTCTTGGGTTACAGTATAGTGTAGAACTATGTCTTTACATGGTTTTTATGAGCTCTATGAGTTTTATGAGCTCTAGCTTTTCTCCTATACATAATCAACTATTTCCATTCTGATAAATTAGATATATATATACATGAGTGATAAGTGAAATTGCCATTTAAGATGTGTGCAATTGTTGATATTAACTTCAAAATCCTGTCAAATTATTCTTTCCAGAAGGAATTAGATAGTGTTTCATTAAAAAGAAAACAAAAAATTTATGCTATTAGAAACTTTAATTGTTGTGGAACAAGGCAATGGATTTTACTGGTAGAACATGTCTTTGTCTAAATAATTGATGATAGCTCTAATTTGTGTGTTCTATGAGGGTTTTATTATTTTGAACAATTAAAAAAATGTAAAAACATTAAGTTTTGAATCTTAAAGATTAAATATTTAATTTTGGACTTGTTAGGAGAAGTATTTTTAATTTCTCTCTAATTCATCATCAGTAGCTTCTTGGAAATAATGTATAAAAAGATGACAAAAATCTGAAAAGCTTTTAACATTTTGCAAAAACTTGGTCTTTGGAAACAACAAAATCACACAGTGTTGAAAGCTCCTTAGAAATTAATTCTGTATGCTTTCTATAGTAATGAAAATGAATTTGTGGCTGAGATCATAAATGTGGCATTACCCAGTAGCTATGGAAACTTTGGCTCTCTCCTTCAGGCTGACTTGTGCATCGTACCCTGTGTGACCAGTCTGTGCAAGGCCTCCTCCAGCTGCAGTCTCCCCTCCCACGCCCCCACAGTGTCAGCCCCTCTCACTGGAGCCTTTGTGAATGAAACAACCATGTGTCATTTCCTACACCTGCAGTTTCATACCTGTCATCCACTGAGTCCTGAAGGCTCATTTCCTCCCAGATCTATGTTTATAATCTCTTCCAATAATGTCAAAAATAAAAAGAGCTACTGGGATCAGAGATCTAGTTCCTTCTGTTTTTGATATGAACATCTATCAACTGTCACTGCAGATAGAAAAGCAAACAACATATGGACAGAAATCAGTCTGACTTTCAGCTTCAGAAAGAAATCTAGGAAGTAAATGGGAAGAGTATGGGGAAAAACTGAATAGCTATCAATCACCAGATAATGAAAAATTACAGGCAACTAATTTGAAAGTGATTGGGAGAGAAAATAATAGCTTGGAATAAGTCAGATTACAGCTTCCCACCCCAGCTATTTAAATTAAGTAATTTTGCCCCCTCATAGCAATTTAAATCACAAATGGCAAAAGTAAGCATGTCTGGAACATAGGAACATAGTAAGGAACTAGCCATACTGGTGCTTCAGCACTGCAGTCTGGGAAGTAAAGCAGTGTGTTTTCCCATTTGTGGGAGAGTTAGCTCAGTTTTAATAAACTATTGGGACACTAGTTCCCTTTTGTGTAACACAGGGAGGAAAAAAATAAAAGTCAAAAATCACTAAACTGCTGTCAGTCACTGATTCAAGCTGTTCCTTTATTTTAAAACATAAAGAAGTGAATTTCACTTTCTTACGCCTAGAGTATTATTGTAGCACTTTAACCTCCACAATCTTTTTAATTTTGTTTCATCTTAAATTTGCCACATCAGCTTATTGTTATGTTTCTATTCACTCATTTTATTACTGTAATTTTGAATTGAATTTAATTAGGGGCATGCTCTTGTGAAACACTTTTTCTTAAATTGAGATTATGGCTTTTCACTGATGGTTAGAAAAAGGTAGATCAGAGGTTTTGGTTCTCATGTCTATAAGGAATTTACATAAGATTATTTTACCTATATGTTGAGGATTAGCCTTGCTCAAGTTAACAATCTCTTTTCCTACATGGGGAGTTCAGTACATCTGATCAGCATAAATCAAGCTTCAACAAATTGTTCTCATGGCTGAGTTTAGTTTACATGAGAATTACAGGGTTTTCTTAGTTAGCTTATTGCCTTGAAGGTTTTGTCTAACATAAATCTGGTTTTCTGAAGTTGACACTGTGACAAAGAAAGTATTTACTCAAGCGAGAATAAGAATTATATAATTCACTGAGATTATTCTAGATAACCAATAATGACTAAATACAACGAAGTTAAACTAATTTTGGATCCTTTACCATTATGAAATCCATGTTACTCCAAATGTAAGTTAACAGTGTACCTTGACCCTGACACTGTTCGCTTTCCGAATATCCTTACAAGAGAAAATTTAAATATTTTCTTTTAATAATTTCTTCAAAAGGTCACATTTCAAGCAAATGTAGTTTATGGCTGAAATATGTTTAGTTAATAATGTAAATAAAATTTTAGTAAGAATCTCCACTTTTTCTTTACTGAGAATGCAAACCCAATTATTCTTTTCTCTAGAAAAGACCACTTTTATCGGTCAGAATTGAACTGCAGTGGTGCAGCAGAAACCAGAATTAAAAACAGAATAATAAAAGGTTTTTGTCTCTGGAATTTCTTCAGCCAAAAAAATGTTATTGTGGAATTCTAGAAGTTTCAGCATCAAATACAAAGGTAAATGCAAAAATAATGAATACAAACAAGAAGTTTTGCAGCAAATATTTAATGTCTAAGGAAGTAATTTTCCTGGACTTTTCTTGTTGATGTCTCAAGACTTGTGACATTGGTTGAACTAGTGGTTCCAATGTCTCATATGGTTATCNGTTTGGTTTGGTTTTTTTTGTTTGTTTGGTTGGTTTTTTTTAAGAGGGGAAATAGAACTTTATGGATTAAGTATTCTGTACAATTTTCTGGTGCTTTTAAGTCATTAAACTTTTTTCTAGACAATGTTAAAGCTAAACTAGGGTAGTAATTATAGTACAAAGATAAAATGCCCAGGCTATTGATCCTGGTGATATTTGTGCTTACTTTTTATGCACTACACAGTTTGAAAATTATTTATTATTGCTTCAGGCTACTGTTAGTAAAATGAAATCTCTGAACTTCAAATTTCCATCAAAACTCTTTGGTGATTCTATAGTCTATCTGTCGTTGCCAAGAGATCACAATCATGTATGTGAACGAATGTAACTGAAAAGATGTTTCACCCCAATTTTAATAAATAGGTCAGGCACCATAATTTCTTTTTCTCATGCAGTCTGTGTCTAAATAAAATCTGGTACTTAGGTAGTCAAGAACGGAAGTTACTTATAAATCCACTGGTAGTTCCTGTAACAATTTTCTCTGGGCAAGTGAAGCTGGAATACACATCGATCACAGAAATTATTTGTTTGTCGTCATGCAATTGCATATGGTAATTTTTGCCTTTTCAAAAGTGATGCATACCTCGACTTGGCAGTGAAGGGGTGAATCTCAAGCTTTTGTTCCCAATGATAGCGTTTTACTACCTAAGTAAAGGAAAAACATGTCAAGAAGTCTGTGTTTAACGTAAGAGGTAAGTCAATACATTCTCAGGTAAATGAAAACAGATGGGCAAGTTGTCTAGAGACAGAAATGTTTTTCCAACTATGTGTGAGTGAAAGAAGAGAGAGAGAGAAGTGAAATACTGGAAATACTTGGCCGAAATCAGGTCTAGGATTTGGCTGAATCCAAGCTGGAATCTAGATTTTCTCATTCCTCATTTTGCTCAGATAAAGACCCAAATGTTACATTTCCCAGAAAATAAGTGAAAGCCCTGTAACTAGAGTATAGTCAAAATGAGAAAACCTTACTCTTTCATACACCAGTTATTTTTACTAGAAACTACTATTTGCAGAGCATAAGGCAAAGGGAATATAAAAAGTGAAATAAATGAAGACATTGTGACTAATACGTTCAAATACTAAAATGGAATGTATACAGGAAACAGGAGAGATTTCTGAGGCCTCATATTTCAAAGAGGTTGTCGCTCCCAGTCAGATACTGCAACTGCTCCTTCAGGATGGCTTCTTATGCTGTAATTGCTTAGAACTTCTGGGGTCTGGGACTTCACTTGCTATTGTGAAAAACAGGCAAAAAAACATTGCAGCTGTGATATTGCTGTTAACCAGCAAAACTGAGTGAATATGTAACACAAAATACAGGAAGAGATGTTTGACTTTAAGTAGGAAGGATAAGATTTAAAAAGGGATTAAAGAAGTTATAGTTGCACAGAGCTGAAAACACAGGCAATAATTTATGATAATTGAAAAGTGGCAAGTTTCAATTAAGTTACTCCAGAAATTTTCTGTTTCTGAAGGCCCTATGAATAATTGGCTTCAGATTACTTTAGACTTTCATTCCACCTTATCAGGAGAAGAGAGTCTTATAGAGGATCTGAAGGATTTTCCTAGACAATCTAGAGGCAATTAATAAAAAATGAGACATCTAGCTGAAGTGTTTTTGTCTTAAACGTGCTATGATTAAAATAAATAAATGAAATCTAGTGATATATTTCCCTGTACATAAACTTGTGCATGTAAAATTCAGGTACCTAGATTAGCCTTGTCATGTAGACCTCTATAAACAGCAGTGAGAGTGAGGTCCAAGCAACACATCCTGTCTGAAGTCAGTGATGATAATTTTCCTCTGAAAATAAGATTTAGGCTTCTCTGGTCTGGTGCCGTTATCTCTTAATCAGCTGAATCCCTCCTAAGTAACTATTTTGCAGCACTAAGCTGCTATTTAAGAGGATTATAATATATTTGTGGATAGTTCTCATTTAAGTGTTTTTATACCAATCTTGATTTTTCTGAAGTGATTTAGAATAAATTACTTCTGATGAATTGTAAAACAAGTTGACAGGTTTACAAAGACTTGCATGTTGAAAATTGATTTTAATTAACAACTTCATTACAGCTGATCAAAAATTGGTCACTTTGAAAAATTAATACCAAGAGTATTTTTATGAAATAATAAAGTCATGGAAAAGGTGTCAGTAGATTTAAAAAAATCAACCCTTCATTTTTCTTCTGATTTCTACAGTAAATTACAAGCAAATACACCAGTGATCAACATATTTAGCTTGTGAATTCCTGATACATATAAACATAGTTCTTAGTGCTTAGTGATGTATTTTGCATCAAAATGTTGTTACTAAAATAGTTGTTGGTATTTATCAAATTCTAAACTGACATATAAGCTGACTAAATCACTTCAGTATGCAATGTAGTCAGTAAAATTCTGCTACTGGGATTTATCTGTTTTCTAGTAACCATGTTTGAGACTGAAGGCTGTTGCAGTCAACAAAATTATATGTGTTATGTTTGAAATTGAATAAGTATTACTGTCTTTGTTCATTTATAGATTCATTTGCAAAAGTGTCATGGCTACAATCTCAGAATAACAATATACCATAGACAAAGTTACTTTAAATACTTTGTTGAAAACAAACATATACAATGATATTGAAAAAAAATATTTCTTTTTTAGGGAAAAAAGCATCTTATACATGGCTCTTTTTCCTCTAGTTTTCTTTTAAAAATGAGGTGTTTTCATGGTTTAACATGTTGTTCTCATTCAATTTCACTGTAAATGCATTGAATTAGAGCCAAAATACTTTATAACAATGTGAGGAAGAGTACCATCACATTTTCCTTGTATTCTTTAATGTGAAACTTGAAACTGATGTCAATTCATTTTGTCAGTGATTATTATGTTGTAACTTGAGGTTGTTGTACAGCATTTTACATTAAATCAAAATTCTATTTTACTTTTGAGGGATGCAAGGGCTCGGGGTGCACAGAAAAAGAAAAAAAAAAAAAAGTTAAAGAAACAGCAAAATTGAAATTCCCTACAGTGATGGTCACTGAGACCCTTCCTTTCTCCTGTCTCACGAATGGAAGAAACAGAATCATGATCTTACCTCCTTCCTTGCTGTGGCATTTTAAACCTCTCACATGTTTAAATCTTTAGAAAGAGAAGAAATACAGATGTATATTTTAAATGTTTGAAATGTTTACTGGAAATTATTTGCCCTTTTGCGACTTTACTTTGTTTTCCTGAACTTGCATTCTTCTTCCTCTGTATTTCAAGCAAAAGTCACAGCTAGTCTCTCAAGAAGCTTTATGGTCATTCCCAAGATCTCAGTTTTGCTAGGCATTGTTATTTTATGAATGTCATAGAAACTCTAAAAGTAACAAAGAATGAATACATTGAAATAGTAGGTAAAGGTGATTTTGTTTGTTTTTTGTTTTGGTGTTTGTTTTTTTTTTTTTTTCCAGTTTAGTTTTAGATTGAAATTGATGACTTGTATTTCTTCTTGTGACAAGCTGGATGATATAGTCTAATAGTTCTTTCTGAGAGCTGTGCTAGGCATGAATAGAATTAAATAAATCCAGGAACTGTAACGAAGCCTGATGGGAACAATATATTATTATATTAGTAGTCTACTGTTCCTAGGGCTGCTCTTTGGTTTATATTTATTTGATTTAAGTGACACTTTATTAGTTGCTCTTTCATGTTATAGGAGTTAGTTTGGTTCTTATGAAATAACACCAATGTCCATGGCTATCTTATTAATTTTGTTATTTATTATGAGTTTTGACAAGAAGTCAATGTAAAATAGGTGGCTGACAAATTCAAAAAGTGAAATAAGCTTGCTTTTCCTCAACAAAAGTTCATCATATTCAGATATTGCAATTTTTTTTTATGTGTCTCATATCTACAGGGAAGAACTAAACAGATGCAAGGGGTTTTTTAAGCCAATCATGAATTCAGAAGACACTGAATTTAGGATCCACTAAAGTTGCTTATAGCAGGAAGATAGGAGAAGGTTTTGAAATAGTATCAGATTAAAAAAATAAGCAGGCCCAAAAATGTCATCATTAAGACTGGGTTGAAATAATGAAAAGTTAACCTTAGTAATCTGATCCAAAATATAAAGTAATATTTGCATATGTGGAGCATAATTTTGATCAATCTATATGCAAATAGAGTATATCTTACTTGGTGAAAATACTTGAAATGGAGAAAGGAAATCTGATAATACAGACCTAATTTGTGAGGCTATGTTAATGCTAATACTATTATATGGCTTTGAAAAATTAGAGGCAGGAGATAACAAGGATAATCAGGGTATAACTGTTATACAGGGATCGTTTGCTTGCATATGCAGGGTGTTATGTTTTGAGGGGGAGTTTGGTTGATTTTTTTTGTTTGTTTGTTTATTTTTTTAATAGCAGAGATGAGAAAGTTTGCAAGCAACTTGTGTCAAATGTTGCCAGTGTGTATGAAGAACCTGAGAAAACTAAAAGCCTAACCATCAAAAAGTGCAACCTAGTATAACAGGAAATACACTTCATTATAAAAAAGTCAAAATTTGTAGGTTTCAGGCATTCTAGAGATTCACCTGTAAATTAATATAACATTTACTTTTTAAACATTTATTTATATTGTAATTAGTATAACCAATCTCAGAACTTGGATTGTGCATCTCTGACTTTAGAGGAAATTCTTTCCTTCCTCAGAACTGTCCTATGTTTTAACTCAGGTCTCAGATGAAGGACAGAAACCAATTAAATGAGCTAAAACTCAAGCCAAATTGCTCTGTTGTGGTTTTAGGGTCTTTGGTTTGGATTTTCTGGCTTGGTGTCTTTTCATTTGTCTTGTTTTGTTTTTAAGTGCAAAAGAAGATTTTATTCTCTCAGTTTCCTATTGCCTTCTTACTCCCTAATCGCTTGTTCCTGCATTACAACCCTGTTTCAGTCACTCTTAACCATCATGTTCTGCCATCATCCCTACTTTCCTCGTCAAATGCATGTTAGATTTGCATGTTCTGTGAATTAATGCTCTGATATCTGTCTCCTTGTGTTAGTCAAGAGACATATGCATAGGTTGTTCTTTGAAAATCTGCAGTTTCAGAAATCATATATAAAATGTAGAAACTAGGAAACCAAAAGTAACATTCTTCCTTTACCGAAAGGGAGGTGGCTCATGTGGATGTTGAAGTATTGGCATGGGTCAGGTGTTGTATCCTTAACTACAGAGAATAATACCAAAATACTGTTTGCTCTCCCTTGGTTCCCATGCTTATAAGGACTGTGACTCTTCTGCTTGTTTTCTTGTTATCACTTTTGTATTATCTCCATATTAAATTGTTTTGAATTTATTGGATATGTTCTTACTCTTATTTATATCCTGTAAATCAACTTTCACACAGCCCTAGAGACTGCTTTCCTTTAATGACCAGTGACTGAACCTTCTAGGCTTATGCTTTTACCCTCAGAGTGCTCTGTTAATATCCTGGGCTTTTAGGGATTTTTGATGAGCTAATATTATTCTTGTCATTCTAAACACCCAGTAAATAACATGCCATGTTTACCTTCTGTAGGGGTAACATCATGTCCTTTTTAACCTTTTGTCACCATCTTGCTTCCCCTCTCCGTTCTGACCCCCATCATCAAACGTTACTGAATTTAGAAGTCATTCTGGCAATACAAAGTCCTATTAAGGATCTCTCCGAAAAGGGTTTAGAATGAGTAGGTTTGCAGAATGTCATAGGAATGCTATTCCCTGCATCAAATCATTTGCTTGTACCCAGTGCACTGGTGTTGTGCAACAGAACCTGAGACACACGGACACAGTTTTACTGTAAGGCTCTGGAGTAAGACATCTTTAGATATAGGAACATGGTCTGTTCATGACTGAGAGGATTTACTCTAGGATTTACTGCATGCTGTAGTCATTTCCACAGATAAGCAATGTACACACTTGATATTTAAAAACAATGATCTCCTTTATTATTTTGTTATACTTTATTGAACATTTTTCACTTGCAGTTAATGAGAGAAGGCAATCAATAGCTCTCAGAAAACTTGAAATTGATTTATGCTAGGCTCCTTCTATAGTAACTTATTTTTGATGTATGATAAAATACATGGCAAGCAGCAAAATGCATTTGCAGAATTAAATCCCAGTATTAGTATAAGGGTAATAATAATTTAAAAATTACTGCAGAAGCATAGCCACAAAGTGATAGCAGTACCCTG
The DNA here is from genome assembly GCA_013399695.1 of Formicarius rufipectus. Classification (NCBI taxonomy): domain Eukaryota; kingdom Metazoa; phylum Chordata; class Aves; order Passeriformes; family Formicariidae; genus Formicarius; species Formicarius rufipectus. The sequence goes on along the minus strand of VXAU01005711.1, from coordinate 147,922 downwards.
GTTTATATTTCCCTTTCTCCACAGAATACATGTGTTAAAGGTAGTTGGTTTTTTATAGAGAACAGTAATTGCTTACACTCTGCTCTATCAGTATCCTGTATGAACACTAATCAGTCTCAGTGAAGCTCATTGTGCTCTGCCTGATCTCAAGCAGAGCGAGTGAAATACTCATTAGATGTGCATTATCTATATTGTTCAATACATAACTGTTGGGAAGAAGTAGGCAAAGAGTTAGCAAGTGTTTTGTTACAGTTCTTTATGCAGTTAAAACAACTTAAAAGGAGCTAGAAAAGATACAATTTCCAAGACATCCTGAGATTTTACCTGTGCTACACTGCTTGATCTCCTGGGCCTGATAACGCTGCCATAATGTGGTTTTAAGAGTAGTTCCTTGCAACGGTAAACATTACAATGTAACATTAATAACCTATGGAACCATTCTTTAAAATTGGTCTAATAATATTCTTTAATTTGTTATGTTGGCTGCTACATAGTTGAGCATATCAAAGAGCTGAAACAGGTTTTCAGAGCCTTCTGCTTTCTTCCAGTCATCAACATAAATAATTGTGCAATTTGACATGTTGACAGTCTGTAGGTGGATGTCACTGTCATGTTTAATGATCCACAGTTTGGTTTTTTTCTTAATGTATAAACTAGAGTTTTGGAAAACTGGCCGCATTACTTTCCTTGGGCTGTGATCTGTGTGCTCTCAAGGCAGACCTCGGGGAACTGACAGCTGCTCAGAGGTGCCTGTTGCTTCATTGGGACTGCCCTGGACACATTAGTGGGATCATTTTTTATTTTTTTCTCTTATCTGGGAACCTTAGTCCAACATCTTCCAACAATTTTCAGATGTCAAAACTATCACTGACATTTAGGGGATGTGACATTATCAGTTGACACTATGTGACCATATCATGATACAGAAAATTGTGCTGTCAGCTTCATTAAACTAGAATAAAGTTTCCCTTAGATTTTACCTAGAACCACTGGAAATAATTATAATTTCTTCCTGCCCTGGTAGTGGCGCAATAACAGTTAATAGGATGTATTTGAGCTTTATGAGGCTTGTTGACTCCAAGCAGTGGTATTTAATGTGAACAGTGGAAACTTAGCATCCTGAATATTAAGACTTCTAACTTACAGAAAGAATAAGGAAATATCACATCCATGAGAATGTGTGATGGGTAGAAAAAGTTTAAAAAAGTCTTCTTATAAAAAGATGTTCTTGGGGAATATGAGACTGTATTGACAAATGACAATATATATATGACACCAAAAAGAACAGTTATTAGGATGATATTTGGCATGAATAATTGCTCTGACATTGGAAAAGAAACTTATTCATGCCATAGTGGGCAAGTTGATTTAGATTTCTCCTTTATAAGAAATCTAGAGAAGTTACATTGTGAAAAACGTAACATGCTTGATCAGTGCATGTACCTTTGTACCTTTCATTTTTAATAATTTAAACTGTGAAATGCTCAATAAATTAAGTCAGTGATTACTAGAGTATGTTCTACTTGAATGGATTTAATTAACAGTTCTAACTGCAGTAAAGTAATGCCAAAAGTCTGAAACATCACTATAAGGAATTTGCGTCAGTGGCCTGCTTACTCCAGTGTTTCAATCACTCAGAACAATATACAGGTTGTTATGTTTCTCTGAAATGCCACAACTTGTTAATCTTGCAGGTATATTTCTGTTAAGAAAAGTAATTGTAAGAAAGATTATATCAGTCGTGGACAGCTAAACAAAATGGAATGAGCAATAAACCTGTCCAGACTATGTATTTCCAATATGTGTAGAGCGTATATGAACATAGATTTTTGTGAGGTTGTAAAAATGGATATCTGTGTTTCCTAGCTCACTCAAAACTTCCTTTAAAAAATGTAGAAGGTCACTGCTGTAATGATTTAGCAGAGAAAGAGAAGGAATGTGTCCTAGCAGTGAACTGTCTAAAGCAATTGAGTTTTCCATGCTATGAGTACCACAGCAGTAAGCAGTGAGGATGATGGTACAGCTGCTTTTGCCTCTCTGCTGCCTTGCGTTGGACCAGTCTGACTCCATGCCACCAGTGTTTTACCTCGTGGCAGTGATGAGAACATTAAGAGCAGATGGGTGACTGCACCCCATTCCTGCTGTCTCTGAGACTAATCCTTTGTGGTGGAACTACACTGGTGGGTCTGCAAGGGGGCTTACTGCAAGTCTGAGCACCTGTACCCAAATGCCTTAAACTGCACACTTCTGTGGGCACAGCTGAAAAAGCTGACACACAAACTTCATCTTTCTCATAATTTTGACAGAAAACATCTGTACATCTGTTATTTAAGTGATTGTGTTGGCAAGTGTCTCAAAGAAATCAGCAATAGGACAAATTATTTATATGTCATGCACTTTCCCAAAACATTACTAACTATAGAGGTATCTATTTAATGGTAGTTTGAAGAGTTGGTCTAGAATGCTTGCCTATTTTGGCTATATTAACAAAGTAGTTTTTAACCTGATAAAGGATTCCTCTAGAAAGAAATTGAAACAAATCCAGAATTATGTATTTTGAATATCCTGTTGCATTACATGTATATCTGCAGATTTAACTTTCATTTCTGGGTAAGGGAGGAAAAAAATTAAAAAGATAGGTTCTTCCATGAAACTAAATTTTCTTGGTCATTTTTGCCTATTATACATCTCTACATATCAAGTAGAACAGTAAAAAATTATGTAACCATCCTGTTTACAAAAATAGAAAAAAAACTCCTGACCATTTATTTTAGTAGATTTCAGTGATTCTAGTATCTTACTGAAATACAGTGACCATGAAACAAATGTTCCCATCTAGAGAAAATATTACTGCCCTAGGGGCTGTGGTGTCTGAACTAGCTGGTTTAAGTTTTTAGCAAGTAAGATTTCTGTAAAATAATTACAGCCCTGGCTATAGTTCAGTTCTCTTAGTTAAGTCATAATGCAAGAATTGGCCAAAAGTGTTCGGATAAGGGGAAAAAAAAGAGCACACTATTACTACCATTGGAAAAATAAAAGTAAAGATATTTCTTGCCTATGTCAAATAGCATTTGCTCTGGGATTTGCCATAACAGAAAGCTGGATACTGGCATTTTTGAAATTGTGAAGATCACCTCCTTTCTGAATGCCAGGACTCTGCCCAAATAGTCTAAGCAATCTTGGCTTCTCTGCACCATAGAGAGGTAACATAGCCTCAGGCTTTCCTTGAAATCTCTCTCAAATCAATTTTCATACTGAGTATGTGCAAGTCAGCTGCCAAGTTAAGTGACTTTGACTTCTCCCAAGTTCCAGTAGAATCATGTGAATGGTCTTCTCAAAGTTCAGACCCTGTAAAAAAACTCCCAAAATAAACAACAAAACAAAAAAATCAAAACCAAAGCTAAAAGAATAGGCGTCTGCTTTCTGGGCAGATGATGAAATGTTACAATCATTATTTTGAAGTTATTCTTAGCACAAGGGAGAAAGGGAGCTGGAAGAAGAGCTGAAAAGTTGTAGGAAAATAATATGTTTATTTGCACAGGTGCATCTGCACATAGCTTGTTCCATATATTTATGTGGATGTATTTATAGTGGATTTCATCCTTATATATCTTCCTTTTTTACTAATAAAATAGGTACCTAACTGTTAGTGTAGTCTCAGAATGGCCTGGGAAAGGCAATTCTGCCTCAATGTACCTGAGGAGTCCGCAGAGCTTTCCGAAGAAGGTAATGCAGTCACAGGAGCTGGATTGTATGCAGTAAGTGGGTGCTGCATGGATTTGAAGTGTATTTATAGAATCATAAAGTTTACTGGGTTGGAAGAGACCTCTAGGATCATCAAGTCCAACTCTTGATCCAACACCACTGTGGTTACTAGATCGTAGCACTAAGTGCCACATCCAGTCTCATCTTAAAAATCTCCAGGGATGATGAATCCACCACTTCTCTGGGCAGACCATTCCAATGCCTGATTACTCTCTCTGAAGAATTTCTTTCTAATATCCAACTTAAATTTTCCCTGGTAGAGCTTAAGCCTATACTCTCTTGTCCTATTGCTGGTCTCCCAGGAGAAGGGATCAATCCCCACCTGTCTACAACCTCCCTTCAGGTAGTTGTAGGGAGTGATGAGGTCACCCTTGAGCCTCCCCTTCTCCAGACTAAACAACCCCAGCTCCTTCAGCCTCTCCTTATAGGACTTGTGCTCAAGTCCCTTCACCAGCTTCATTGCTCTGCTCTGGACTTATTCCAGCACCTCAATATCTTTCCAGAACTGAGGGGCCCCAAACTGAACACAATACTCAAGGTATTGGGGTGCTACTGGCCCTAGTGGGATATGCAGCAGGGGAGGAAGAGTGAAGAAACCTTTCCTCACGTCGGTTTTGTGAAGGCCTCTGTAGTGGCCAGTGTGGCATTGTTTTATTATCATTGTCTTGTTATTCTGTGTTGGGATGTTGCTATGTTTGCATTACAGCATCACCTGCATTCAATACACATCACCTACATTAAACGAGGAAAAGATGTAGTTAGAGAGATATATGGGTGCATATAGATCAATATATTAGCAATATGTAATTTTTTCTGCTTTATGTCCAGGAGAACTTTCTGAGTAGCTACCTGTACATGTAATTATAGCTCAGTTCATGACAAGCTATATCTACTGTAATTTCCCAGAATATAACTTGAAATTTCAGACTTATGGAAGACTGCACCTTTAAAAGTTTAAGGCCATTGATCTCATCGTTTGAGGAAGAGAAGTGTTTGCTGGAAACTCAGGCTGGAGAGTAATAAATCCTTCAGAATCCAAGAAATGCTTGGTGCTAGGAATAAAACTGAGGGTCTCATTTAGAGTAAGTAGCATTAGGGGTGTGCTTTCACCTGCAGGAAGATTACATCCTTTAAATCAACTTTCATTCTTAGAGGTTTTTTCCTGTTTGATAAGAAGCAGAATTCATTCTAGAGTATAGGAAAACTCTTCCTGTTGTTTTGATGTAAAGCCTGCAGGAGCTTATAAATCAAAAATAACTTTGCTGTTTCACTTCATAGGTCCCACATCCACAGTTTCATGTATTCAGTATGTCATTCAAGGTGGATAGAGTTTCATCAGTCTTCAAAATGTGCAATGGGATAAATTCCCAATGTTTCATTTTTCTACTGTGCTCAAAACTTCAGTCACAAAAGAAGAAAAGCAAGCCCATAAACCAGAAAATATAAATGTATATCCTTATCCATATCCAAAGGTAGAAAAATTTTAACTAAGAAGAGAATGAGAATCACTCTTGCACCTTATCTCAACTCAGTGTTTTAAGAGGAGGAGAGGTCTTCAGTTTAAAAAAAAAAATAAAAAAATAAAAGGATCTATGTTTTAGTGAAGTAGTTCAATTTTGATAGTAACACAAAACTGTTCTAATAATATTTAGATATGTTATCAAAATGGCTTGTCTGTCATCAGCTACCATACCATTTGATCTTCTACATAACTTAGAGTTCATTTTACTATTCACTGTGACAAAATAAGCGTTCATTTTGCCATTATCCTCACACTTTATGTACATATCGTGTAGGTAGTAGCACAATTTACTGTTAACTAATAACTGTTGTCTGCAAAGTTTTAATCTTTCTACATACTTTCTACAAGTATGTTCTTGCTTTATTCTTATTATCACTACAATTATGATGTCAGAATATATGTCATGCATTTGTTAAGGGGAAAAAAAAAAGCAAGCAAACTCAAAAACCAGCAATCATAAAAATAAATAAATTAACCCCTCGAAGTTCATCTCAATATATTTGTGTTCAGCTAACTCCAAATAAGAATGTACTATGGGGACAAAGCAAAACAAAAAGGTTACTATGGGCTTTGCAAAAGTTACATGCTTTTAAAATTCGATGTACTAACCAGGAAAAAACTAAGAGAAAAAAATGTAATTAAGAAAAATAGAAGGAGACAGGAATTTATTCTCATCTGCAGTAGAGCAAGTGGTTGTTGTGACTTCTTGCACAATTGCTGTAGGTAGGTCGTGATTTGGTTCCATGATCATGGTTTATACTGCTCCTGAGCAATTACTGTGCATTCAGCTGAGAAAATAAAAATCAAGTCCAAAATTTTCCCTTGAGTTACATCCAAAAGAATAGCATCTAGGTTTTATTTTTTTAACCTATAATCTCTCTATCTGTCACAAACTTCAGAGAGAAAACAAACAAACAAACAAAACTTTAAAAAAAGCTTATGCAAAATATTTTTATAACATACCACTATAGTAGTGTTGTGCTTCATCTGAAGGTCCATTCTGCACCCCCATTTGCTGCTACCATTTTTGTGCATTGGCAAAAATGAAAAAAAAAAAAATCACCAGATCTGTTTTCCCTTCTCTTTGCTGAAAATTGTTATTGAAGCTAGAATACTGATTTTTATCCTTTGAAGAAAAATGTGGTATGAAGTAGTTGTATTGTTTTTAGGACGTTCTGTAACAACTTCATAGCAACGATTTAGCTTTTCTGTTTCTTTCTGCAAAAGTATAAGCTCATAAACTGCTATAATACTTAGCTGTTTTGATATTTTAGTGTTTCCTTTAAAAATAACATATTTTGTAATTTAAATTTCTACTATTTAGAAACTGTACAAAAACCTATTTACACTTTGTGTCACACACTCCATCACCAGAAATTATTATTTTATTCACACAGACAAGACTTCAGATCCAATCCAGCAACTGTTGGTGGCATAATCCATTTTCTCTATTAATATCTGACAGTAAACATTCTCATTAACACATCGTATCATCCATTTGCTTTCTTATTCACCCTTATGTATTAAAAATTATTGTAACAGGTGAAATCTCATTACAAGGATCAGAGCAAACTTTAAGTACAGATTAATACTACCTAAACAACAACAACAAAAACCACACAAAAAACACCAAAACAAACAAAAAACCCTACAAAACAAAACAAACAAAAACCAAACAAACAAAAAGACAAAAAAACCCCACAAACAAACAACAACAAAACATAAAGCCAAAATACCCCTGATATAAACCCCTCAAATTACATGTGAGCAGATTCAGATTGTGAAATTTCTCAGGATGGGAATGAGGCAATATTGAGCACTGATACACTGCTACAGTTTACCGATGCATGAGGAATAGAACAGATATAAAACATCTTTTAGCATTCAACTGTGCTTTTGAGTCACAGGAGCAAGCACGCAGAACTGGACCCCAATAGGACTCCCAAGTATAGCTCTAGGACTGCTCTGGTTCTGCAGCAGAGTTTGGATTATTTGCTTTCAGAATTTAATTTTTATTTTGATGTTACTGTCAAAAGAAATTCAACCTGCATACTCTATGGGATAGTTTGTGGGTTTTATTAGGTTATTTTTGATAATGCATTTCTTATGCATCTTTTATATGTATGAAAGCTTATGAAAATGTTTATATAATTTTGTTGTATGGATGAAAATGCCTTGCATGTCATGTTTTCTGAAACTTCAGTGATAAGAGATTAATGTTAAAGCATCACTGCCAGATACAACAGTTTTTTGGTTGAATTCACTTTTACTTTTGTAAAATTAATTAAATTTTTTTTTCAAGTTAAGGCTAAACACTTCTTGACGTGATTAAAAAAAAAAAGCTAATAATATGTGGTACATATAAATAACTTTAATTATTGTTCTATTTTTAATATACTCTATACTACTTTTGTTTCAATAGCATCAGTTTGGCTTGTTTAAAAGAAAAAGGAAATTAAAGTCAAAACCAACTCATAGCATCTTGAAGCAAATAAATATTTTCTTGGATTTCTAGTTTTGTTCTAAAAGAAAAAAAAAAAAAAAAGGAAATAAGTCCCCCACAAAATAATATGGCAACACATTTTTCAAAAATATAAGGTCAGAAGGTACTATTGGATAATTCTGTGTTTGTGTGTCAGAAACTATTGTCTGTTTAGTTGTACTGTACTGTCATTTCATATCTTATGAATATGTAAACAGAAATATAGGATCAGGCACCTTTCTGTAAATTGCACTTTGTGTCATAATTTTCGTAAAGCTACCCGAGACTTCAAAGGGTGACTATTCCAATACTTTTCTGATAGTTTTCTCTAATCATGTGCCAATTTTAATTTCTGGGTTTTTTTTATAACGGAGTTTAGAATTTTGAACTTAATTTATTTTCTTCATTTGGGGGATTTTTTTTTTTTTATGTGAGAGGAAAATTACCCTTGAGTGTGAAACTTAGCCTACCTCTCAGAGATAATCAGAGTTCCAATTGAGAACTGAAAGTCCAACACTTTGATATTTATAGGGGTTGCAACATTTTCCTGTAGTTATCCTGATCAGTTGGGAATAAGATGTTGCCATGAAAACTCAGTTTAGGGTAACAGTGGTAAAGAATTTAATAGCGATGTCATGACACAGACAAATGTTTATTCTCCTACTTGAATATCTATTCAAAATCACCTATTTCCAAGCAAGTGGCTGCTTACTCTTAAAATCAGTTTCAAAATTGTCATAAATGAGTGTGATGAGAATGTGAGCATATTGTGTTTTCTGTTTGAAAACCGTTACTTTAAAAATATTATGAAATGCTTAGTCTTATTGCTGATACTTTTAAACTGTGTATCTCCCAATGGAAAGTTCCTGCTGCCCCCATAGCTCTAAAATCAGTGCCATGCCTAGAAAAAGTTACATAAGAACGTAGTTTGCTCTGTGTGTAGGTTTTGATTTTCCCCAAAAGCCAAAGGCATCCTCTTCTCTACTGGTATTGATCAACATGGCTGATATTCATTGGAGATACTATGGACACTAGGACATAATCACTGGCAGCACCAAAGGGGTAGTTCCTATCTCTTTTACTCCATTTCTTCTGCACAGGAAGTTACTTAAGGTTTGTCCTGCACATCATTCAGCCCACTTCCAGTGTTGGCAACCCTCATCAACCAGCACATAGTTTATAGCACATAGTTACCTCTTCTCTTTTCCAGACATTTTTGAGCTTAAAAAAAAAAAAAAAAAAGTCCCTTAATGTTTAGTAAGACATTCTTTAATGACAACAGAATGACAGTTCTCTCTGGCTTTGGAAAGACACTGATGTTTTAGAGCCAGTAACCACACAGCATGCAGGTGTGAGTTTTTTAATGAGAAAATTGTTTTTATGACAATTAGGATTTTTGGGATCTCCCTTTACACAAACTAAATTGTCTGGTATCAGCCCAAGCAGAAAGGTGCTGCAGGGGTGAACACTGCAGGGACTCTGGTTTGGATCTCCAGTGGAAACTGCCTGTTACACAGAGCTGGAGGACAAAGCAGAGAAAATGTGCCCTTTGTCAGAAAGGGATAAACAGATGACATGATCAGAGAAACTAGAAGTCAGGGAAGTAAAAGACCCTTCCATTCTCCCAAATCTTAGAAAGAAGCTGAATGCTGTGAGGAAATATCAAGCAGTGTAACATTACCCAGGCCACAGAAGTCACTCCTTAACTATGTGGTATTGCAAGCATTTAAATTCATGCAATATAATTTTAAAAATCAAAAAGAGCACTCAGAAATACCTGCTTTGCCAGGATATGTAAAAGTCTGTGGTTTTGCTATATGTAATCTCTAATACGGGCCAAAGTATTGTTCTTAAAATGTCCTAAAAATAAGTAAATTTCAATTTTTAAAAAAGTTAAAAATAATTGAATGGTGCTACTGAAGTCAAGGAAAGACTCCATTTGATTTCAATAGGAGCAGAATTTCACCAAAAATTTTAATTTTTAGCATGCTGGATCTCAATATGGTGTTATATATCATAAAACCACTGTCTCCAAAAATCCTCTTGTGTCTCGAAAATTAAAAATATAAATGAAATTATTCAAGAAATGATTCATTACTTAAAATAAATCATTGTTTTTCTGTGTATAGTCTCATTCAAAGGTGTAAAACAACTCCCTAACTAATACCAAAAGAAACCCCAACAAACATCTAGTATCATGTAAGGGCTTCATAGATGCTTAATTATGGAGTCATTAGGTTTTGCTATGGAACCTGTGTCTTCCCTACTGACAGGTAAAGGCTAAACAAAAGTTTACGCATTTATAGTTGCTTGACTGTGTCTCAGAAATAAGGAATGAATTTATATTAATTAATTAATAAAAGTGACACAAAAGACTGCCTAAAGATTCTTGTATAAGGTTAAAATGCTATCTTAAGACTACATACATCTATTTTAAATAATATTTTGGCACAATGCCATAAATGCAAGCAATATTTTCATTAACAAACGAGTTTGCACTTTTTCTTCACAAACATTTTTCTAATTGATTCTGATGCTTACAATTTTAAAGCTCTTTGTATGCTGAGAATCTCCTAAAGAGGCAGGAAGGGGGGTATAAAATATCACTGAATTTCAAAGGGAAGCAGGTGGCTATCTTCCTTGTAGACAACCTTTAGAAACATAGGCTTATAACCCTATCTCATACAGAAGAGGCTGGGGTGGGGGGAAGGCAGTTAAATTCAGAAAAAAAACTGGTTTTGTTTTGGTTTTTCTTGTTGGTTTTTCTGGGGGTTTTTTTGGTTTTTTTTTTTTTTTTTGGGTTTGGTTGGGTTTGGTTTGGTGGGGTTTTTTTTTTTTCACCAAACATACCTTTAAATGAACATATTTGTTTCAAGAAAATATGTTGAAACAAAGTTCTTTTTTTGGTAATAAACATTTCCTATGGATCATGATAATGAAGCTCACCAGTGATGTTTTGTTAAATTCAACCTGCATTCTAATACCTGGTATGGATAGAACAAAATATATTTTCAAAGATTTCTCATTTTCCAGATCATTTAGTTACTCTTTGCAGGGTGCAAAGTAATTAGGTTCCTTCTGAGAGGTCTCTGCTTCTTAATATACAAAAAACCTATCTTTATTCTGTGCTGTACTCCAAGTACAGAGTTGACTTCTTGTAGTTATCCTCTTTGAGCTCTTAAAAAGTCCATTTGGCCACAGAAATAAATAATGAAGTCTGAGAACAGTATTTGGAGTTACTGCCAACATAGTAGGTACTAACATCTGAAAAATGTTAATATTTTATATTTTTCTTACTTTCAGTAATAAGAAAAGTAAATACTTGAATATATTGCTTGAATACACCACAGGTCTTGGAACATCTGTGGATACTTTTGTTTGTACCTGTTAGGTAGCTCTTGCAAATTTTTGCACCTTTTCTAAATTGTATATAAAAATATATAATACTTATTATTAGAAATACAAAATAGCTATGTAATGTAATATGTATGTAATTATAAATGTAATGAATATGTAACTATCATTAATATATGTGGAAATAATTTATGTATAAGCACTCACATTCACCTCTGTGCCCTCTCCACTCTGCCTTCCAGTATGTTTCTGTACTTGTGAAGCTTAACAGTTTTCCTAGGTTAATTTCTTGGTATGTCTACAGTGAGTGTTCTAAGATGTCATAAACTACTTTAAGTGACGGGAAAAAGTAGCCACAGCAACAGGACACATCATGTTACTGCAATTGCAGTGCCCAGTCCCCATTCTAGCTTGCATAGGGACAGTTCACTTATTTTACGATACATTATCTTGCCTACTATAAACTCAGCCTCTGTGCCATTCTACTGATATTTTTCAGGCCTTGAGAAGTTACATTTTATTCTTGTCTTTCCCTTACAATATTATTACTTTGAAAAAAAAAATCTATGTGTTTATGCATCGCAATATGGTAGATATTTATAAAAAAGGTGCTTATACTCATGAAGAAGTTCCCATTATGGAATAGATTTTTTTTTTCCTCTGTATGCTTGACTTTACCATGTGAGAGGTGCACACTTTTTTGGTGAATATTCTCTCTGGAAGGGTGATAAAATCATGATTTATAGGGTTTTAATTAAATTATCTAATGTTGTTTTCTTATATATTTATATGCTGGTTTTCACTGTATGAAAATTCAAGTACAAAGGCAAAATTATCCTCACAAAGGTGAGAAGGTAACCCAGCTTTCAGTTAAGTTCTCACATCTGGAGGTCTGAGACAGTGTCAGGCTGACACAGAAAGTAGAATGCACTCACATCTTGGCAGAAAGGTTCGTGCAGCCACTTTGTGTTTCTAGGAGCTGTTAAAACTGGCTAAACTCAAGTCAAGCATGCAATTCCACTGATACTCTCAGCTTTCTGGAAGATTAAGATTTTAGTGTATTCAGTAATCCTGGACTGCTTTACTTTGTGTCTGGTCAAGAAAAGATTGAAGACGAACTCTGAAAACCTGAAAACAGAGAGCCTGAGCACCTTGTTTGATGTTGCTTTACCTAAGCTTGTTTGACTTAAATAACTTGGCTGACAATGATGTAGTCAACCAGCAGGTAGCCTTGACTCAATTCTTTTGAAGCATGTGTGGTTGTTATCTGGAGGAATACGGTGAACCTGAGGATTTCCTGGCCCTGGCTGTGACTGTCCTCAGCTTATGATGGGAGGGGAGGTGGTGTCCTTGCTGCTTCTTACTTATGGTTTTCATAAGGGGAAAAATTCAAGAGGAAAATGAAGAGAATGCTCCAGGCAGGTCTCCAGTCAGGGTTGAAGTTAAGTTTGCACAGTACAGTCCAGTTTGTAACTGAAGCTCATAATGAGAACAAAAAAAATTATTTCAACATAAAATTTATCAGACATACTGCGTATATTTTCTGGTAAGGAAGTTAGGAAGAAAAAAAAAAAAAGCCCCCAGAGTAGGTTGCTTTCAGAATTCTTAATGGTTGGATATTAATATGTAGGTTATTCATATAGAGCTCTTTCAGTGTTTTTCCTCCTGATGTATAAAATCCTTGTTGTTTTGATCAGTGATAGAAATAATGAAATACAGTTTCTGCTCCCTGAGCAGCTGAATATATCTTAGAGTCCAAATAATGTCTCAGGTGTTCATCACTATAAAGATGAGATTCATTTATCATACGGATTCTGCAAGAGTAATTTAAGCTATGCTTTTCTCATGAAGTTTTCCGTCCTTTAGTAGTCAGTCCTTCAAATGTCCTCTGTATAAAGAAAAGCACATTTAAACCAAATTGAACACAGTACTAATCAAATTACAAAAAAAGCTTAGTTAAGAAGCTCAACTTTTAATGATAAGGCCTCAATAGATTTGTCTTTCTAAGCAATAATTAAAACTGGAGGACTTCAGTACTTTTCCATGCAGTGAACTTGACTTCTTTTACTATTGTTTTTAGGTAAGACAAAATTAAGAGTGTAGTAAACAACATTAGAATATATTTTCTAAAGTTGGAGGTTTTTTACATAATATTAAAAGTTGATCAGATTGCACATTATGGACTAAATGCTCTATTTTCATTTAAATAGCACAATTAGTAAATATGAAGTTAACAAACCAAACTAGGCAATGGTTGCACATATCTTTATTTCAGGATTTTTGTTTTAGTTGTTAAAAATACCAACCCGACAATTTGTAAACTGCAGTACCTAAAGTGTTTGTTTCAGTTTGTTGTGATTTTTTTCTGTTTGTTTTTAAAAAATAGCTTTAAAGTGGGGATGAACAAAAAGCATTAGACTCCTCAGTGTTCAACTTTGTCATGGATTTTGAAGAAAGTGTTAGGTATGTGTTTCTCTAATTTTACTGATGACAAGATTTATTTCTAACATAAAAATATATACTCTAAGTAAATAAGATTATAAAAGACTAAAGTTATATAGCTACAGTACAACTGGTATTATCTAGTAAGATTGAAAGCCTAGTGAGTTTAAATATCTACTTGATATCTGTGGATAATGTTATTATGGCATTAAGAGATCAATTGTAGAAGAAATTATAGTAAGGGAAAAGAACCAGTCAGTGAATTGCATCTAATACCCATTTGACAGTTGATTAGACAAGTTACAGAGTGGTAGTTGCAAAACAGATTGTTCTAGTTAACATACAGCCTTCAAAGAAAGTGTTATTTGTACTAAGGCGATTTTATGTTTTCCTTGTGCACTGGAAAAAGAGCTGTGCACATCATGCCCAAGATTCCCAGTTTGGGTTAGGGAGTAAGGATGGAGAAAGATCATTTTTATGTAATTCTTGTACTTATCACATACTAAAACAATCAAACCTGCAATACATAAAACAAACCTAAAAAACCACAACAACAACACCCACCCCCAAAACAAAAACAAAAACAAACAAAAAAAAAACCACAAAAAAACACAAAACAAACAAACAAAAAAACAAAAACCAAACAAACTAAAACACAACTTACAGAAGATATCATTGTGATTACAATATGCATTTTAAAAATAAAAAGCAGATTTAATTTTGTTAGATAGTAATGATCATTTAGAGTAGGCAAAAAAAATAAAAGAGAAAGTGTTTTCTTGACTTGAGAGTCATCTGAGTACATTTTGTACTTGGAATGCACTTTTCTGGCATAGACTGTATCACGCAGGTCTTACTAAACTGTTTTGGCTCTGGGCCCTCCCCTCCATACCTCTGAATTCAGAAATTGTGCATCTCTGGTGATTAGGCTGTCCCATGTAAACTGGAAAGAAGCTGAGCACTCAAGGAAATACCATGTCTAGAAGCAAGATACCTAGGCATCCCGAAATCTTCTCTCAGTCTGGAAGTGTCCCTTCCTTTCTACTCTGTAAAAATGAGGACATTGAAAACTGCAGGACTGGATACCTTAAAAGCCTTGTCTTGCAAGGTGTTTCCCTGTTTGTCCAGGCTCTCCATTGCAGAGCTAGAGTACCCATGGTTCCTGGGCTCTGCTGCAGGATGATGCGCTTGCTTTTAGTTATCCAAATTTATTTTATGGCAGAGGACTGATACCTGCTGATCTAGAATGCTCATCTCAGTCAAACTGTGCATAGCTGAAGTTCAGCACAATGAAATAGTGCACTTAATTTCATTTGAAGCACATGTCAGTGTTGCAGTCCACTTTAAAATATTTTCTTCTCAACTGGTAAATACACACAACAAAATTGTTCAAAGTCCTGCTCCTTTGAAGAGTCATGCTTGTACATAACCTCAGACAATTAGTAGTCTTGCTGAAATCAATAAGACTGCTGACTTTCATCCTGGCTTCTCTGAAGATGATTTCGAATTTTCCACTGACTTCAATAAGGTGTGGCTGCTCTCCAAGTATTTTATGTGCTGCAGGCAGGATAATAATACAAAGGGATAAACCCCTTGTAAAACTAGATGGACTTTTCATTATGGAAGTGTGTTTTGATTTTGTTTTTTCTAAACATACTGTGATATTGTGTAGCATTCCAGTGAATCTACTGAAAGGAAGGACCTGGTCCAACTTCTATCTCTTTGATTTTTTAACCTGTACTGCACCTTGCTTGTTCTTTCTTTTTAATAGTTTAACTCTTGGTCTTTTGTGCAAGGACTTGTGTTCTTGTGTCCCTCTAGTAAAATATGTGGTTCTTACCAAGCAAAATGTCTGTGACGTCATATTATGCCTGAACTTATTCTTCAATACAGAGACTCCCCCTCTTCTTCATACCATTGGTACTGTTTATTCTAATTTTATGCCTTCCTCTTCAGTCAGCCTTGGAGGTGAGACTTTGTTCAAATTCTAGATTTGAACAGTGCCTCATCTCTTAAGGTACCCTTTCTGCTTTCCTCTCTGAAAATGTCTCACCTGTGTTACATGTTACATATCACCTCTGAAACAGGCCTTTTACAGTCTGGACTGTGGATTTAATGTCATGTTTACAACTCCTGAGACAAGGTCTTGGTCACCTTCTCATAAATGAAATAATATTTCCAACATATCTTGCAAGTATTATTCCCATGAATCACACTTAAAAATAAGTGCCTGTAGCAAGTCATCCCATTCAGTGCTTTATTGGTTATCTCCAAGTCCTCTGTCAGACATACAGCCCTATCACAGCATGTTGATGCTTTATTCTTTGTGCCTAATACAAGGTAAAGTGTGTTCTATTTGGACTATCTTCTAGTACTTGTGACCACCATGTCATCCTCAGTTTATCATGTAGGGAATGTTGCAGAGTTTTGATCAACTAAGCAAAAGTCTTGTGATGAAATGACTTGCAGTATAATCTGGTTTTGTTCCAAAGGTGAAAACTAGATTCTTCACTATCAAAATTTATGCAGTATGTTGATCATAGTCACTATCTATCTGTCATGTCTCCTTTAATTATGGCAGAGAACACTGACTATGCACTAGCATTTATCCTTCTGTTGCTTTACAAAATAACTTCATGAGCACTACATCATTTCAGCTTTCGGAAATGGGTGTTTTATTTATGATTTTCTTCATCAAACACTTCAGCACACTAATCCAGAAGCTACTGCATGTATCTACTTCAGATAGGTAGTTAATCATTACTCTAAATAACTTCTTTTATATGCTTGAATCAGAGTAATTTGATTCTCCTTCCATCTTCCATCCAAGTAACAACTTGCTAGTAGTTTTTTAAGTACAAATTTACTTTAAAGATGTCACACTAGACTGCAGATGCACTCAGAGCAGTCTCAGATGTTACAATGATGCAGAGTTTCTGTCTGCAGGAAGAATTCAAAATTTGATTCCCCAATGGATTCCACATAGGGAAATGCTTCTAGTTCAAACTGGCTTCCTACATGTACGGTGCTTAAAGGATACCTTGATAAATATTAAACTGTGTCAATGGAGATTAATCTTGCTCTTTCACTTGCTGATGATCATGCTCAGAAGTCACAGTGCTTGTTCTATGCTTCTTAGAAGTTCAGGGATCTGGGTTATTAGCATTACCTTCAAGTATCCCTTGTTTTATGGAATTCTTGCTTGTAGTAGACATTTACAAATAGAAATTAAAATTAAGCCCTTGCTTAATATTTCTGGAACCCAACACTGACAGTGATTCTACTACATCAGTCTTCACAATCTAGCTAGAGGGTTGTCTAGTAGTGCTGCTGAAATAAGGTAGTCAGAGACAGCAGCTACTGTCTTATACCTGCAGTAAGCTTTGTCTGTTTTAAAAACATACTACTAGCTTCCTTTCTTTTACTGGAAAAGTCATGGAATCGGAACGTAAATTTTTCCCATCTTTTTATTGATGGCTGTGTCACATTATTTTTGACTTTATGATATTTTCCACTGAGCTAAGTGGAAAGATCATAAGACACGTTATTTATTTGATTTTTTTTTTTCCTTTTGTCTTGAATCCTGGTAAGTTTTACCCTAAATCTGCAAATTGTTCTATACTAGTGGATGTCATAATTTCAAACTTCTACCTGAATAGATAGACTAGTCTTGCTAATTACAGGCATCTTTTAGTATTAATTCCAAAAACCTGATGTAGCATAATCCTAAGCACCAGTCTTCCGTTGCACAATCTTTAATGTTTCCAACACTAGGTGTTAGAATCAAAACTAGTTTGACCTTCGGTTTCAGTTATAAAAGTAAATAAATAAATAATCTTTGTTATCTCTTTAGCTCACTTTTCAAAATTTCAATCAAGCCTTTTATTGATAATTTTAATGCTTCAAGAACATAAAGAATTTCTTGTTGATTTCTGTTTAACGTTAAACCGTATAAAATCTCTTTTCCCCCATCTTTTTCTTATTTATTTTTTTTCACCCATCTCACTGACAATTCTTAACATTGGATGAAGCTGAATCTTCTCAAAAAAGCTGGATGTGTCACAAAATATTTTGTTTCAAATACTACACAGCTCTCCACAGTATTGTGCTCAGGTTTTCCAGATTTTTCTTTTCCTGCTAACCACCATTTGGGAGTAGTACTATTCTCTGCTCTGATGGAAGATGTCATGCTCTGTGAATCCTTCAGTGAGTGAAAACATGAAAAGACTATTAAATATAGTTTATAATATTATGTGATTTTTTTAAATTTTTTTTTAAACAGAACATATGTTCCCAGGCAGGGATGCTAAGTGCAGCTAGTATTCTGACCATGTGCATACAGGATAATTTCCAGGTGCCTCTTTTTTACTTGCATTTCTATTACATTGACAATTCTTTCAGGCATATGAATTGATTTTTGGGTTGATCCTGTGCAGGGCCAGGAGTTGCACATCAACAGTCCTTGGGGGGCCTTTCCAACTCAGGATAATATATGATTCTATGATTTTCTGTAGTGAGTGAGAAGCTGTAAGGCTCTTGCAGGATTAGGACTTAATGTAATCATAGTTCTTGTGTAGGTAGAAGTAAAAGTGATATAAATATTAAAGAGAAATTGGGGTCAAAAAGGAAAATAGAAAAATTCCAAATCAAATGCATTAGTTCTTTCTCCCTCTTTCATTTAAAGTCCCTGTAAATAGTGATGTATAAATATTAACAGGTATATTAAAATGCTATTAATAGACAGAAATAAGTATCCCTTAATTATAAATTAATAATTTGTCTTTTGTTATTTCAAATTTATCATGAAGGTTTAAGGGTTTTATTGTTTCCTGTTTCTTACAGCACAGGAGCTATTCTAAGGTCTAATGAAAATTCTTCCACAGAAAATAGGAAATGTTGCCTGTCTCCCCACTGAATCTTAGTTTGATCTATCAGGATGCTGCAATACCTCAAACAATACCTAAGGTCTATACATCTTTCAGAAGCATACATATGTGTAATATGTATGTACCATTTGATTCCTATCTATTGACTCTGGGGAAGTGTGGTGAAGATTTATTGCTTTCACTTAAATGCTTTTCTGTCATATAGTGTACTGTGGGTTAGAATCAGAACAGAAATATTTTAGCAAATCAAAATACAGTACTTGTGGTCTTGATTATGAAGCTGGAAACTGAGCTATAAAGAGAAAAATTAAGTAGAAAAAATTATCAATATTTAACAAGAGGAATTCATCTTGGTCTCCCTGGTATGTCTCATCCAATGTTACTGAGATCTGACCCAGACAAGTTTTTAACTTGGGGATGTCTACTGCTCTTCAGTATTGAGCCCTAAGGTTTTGTTGGGTAATTCCTGAGAAGTTCTCTTTTAGCTAGCCTCAGCCTGTCTGCCTGGGCTTCTCTTATGGATTCTGCATTTTCTCTCCCCACCTCTTTTCCCTTCATTTCAAGCTTTTCATCTATTGTGTGCAGTCGCTAGGAATGCAGGTTTGGTCATTCAATTTTTCTTGTTAGGTTTGTTTCCTCTGAGGAGAAATGATACATAGAGGTGGTAGCTGAGCCATTCTCCATCAACAGAAACAGAGAATTCAAGGCTTATCTTGGTAATTTTACTTTGTTAGAATAACTTGAATAAATAAATAATATCATATATATGTGATTAACACACCACATAGAATAAAATGAATAAAACCTGCAACCTTCCCAAGCTATTACTTTTCAATGTGGCCTTTGCTTAAAATGCAGTACTTTGAAATTTATTCCAAGGAGCTGATTGTTGCAGATGGCTGCTGTGGGCAGCAGTAATGTATCTCGGATTTTTAAAGTGTCTCTCCATGATGACAAACATTAACTAGCAGATTAATCTGTGGCTTAATTGTAAGAGTTTGCCCAAACATCATGGCCTTCAGTCTGTCTTTCTAAGTACAGCTTGCTACAGAACGATTATTTTGGCCAGCACACAGGAGGAACTGGAGGCATCATCTCATTTGTGATGTTGGGATCAGTCTGTGGTGATCCTACAACCTTCGCTTAATTAATCCAATTTTGGCTTTAGACTTCTCTGTTTGGCACAGCAAGTACAGCTGTGCTGTGAATTTTCCTGGAAGCAGTCATAACTGTGCTATGCACTCAGAAGGTTTTCATGCTGAATATTTATTCTTTTGACTCATTTTATAGTTAATATGTGCAGGCACTTGTGACAGGTTGCTGCTTGCTGACTGATTGGCACAATTAATTTCCATGTTCCAGTTCAGCTACAATCCTGAAATACAGTTTGCTCATTCATTATGGCCTATTGCACATAAATGGAGGGGGGGGGTTGAAATCTCTCAATTGAAAACTGACCTTTCCATCAGAGACTGTCACTCTTCTGGCTGAGATTTTTAAATATTCAGCGGGTCTTCCACATATTAATTGGGTAGCCATTTTGAGAAACAGATCCTCCTCTGAAGGGACTAAGAAACTCAGAACACAATTCAGATTAATGAATTTACAAATCCAGTGCTGTTGAATATACAGAGAATTCCAGTCTGTGTTCTACTTTTTGCCATCTCCTGTAGAGCGTTCCACTTCTGTTAAGAAAAAAAAGAATTGTAGGTTTCATCAATGACTCCCTTTTGAGAGAAACAGAGCCCAGTATACCAACTGGAACAAATTCGTATGGAAGACTGCTGCCTCCCTAGGGTCTGGATAAGGAATGTCAGCAAGAAACTCTCCAGCCTTGTGTAATTATTATCCATTCCTATTTCTTCAGATTGGCATCAATGAAGTCACAACAAAAAATCTGAGGACAATCAATAGAGACTTCAGGGTCTTGGAATGCCTAGTTGAGCAATCAGGAACACAAGTCATGTTCTCATCTATCCCATAAGTTACAGGGAATGGTGAGGGAAGAAACAGGGAAATCATACAGATGAATACATGGTAAGAGCCTGCTGTTACCAACAGGATTTTTGGGCTTTTTGTTCACAGGTCAGTCTACATGACAACAAGCCTGCTGATGACAGACAAGAATACACTTGTCTCAAAGAGGGGAAAAAAGATCCTTTCTCAGGAATAGTAATGCCAATTTACAACTACAGCAGTCATATTTTCTTGGTGCTTCCTGTATAGTGAAACCAAGGATGAAACACTGGAAAACTGGAAGGAAAACCTGAAAATTAGTCATCAAATGCTATTTGTTCACTGCTCTGAAATAAGTGTCTTCTTGCATTTAGAAGAGGATGAAGTAGATGGCAGTTGCATGAAACCCAGGAAAATATCAAATAACAATTTATTATAATTTTACTTGATCTGAATTTTGAAACTTTGATAACATTAACTGTGTCTCTTTTTTGGTCATTATTAATAAGGCTTCTACTGAAGTTTCAAATGATCAGTGTTCTTTTGGGCCAGACATTCCACTACAAGAGTAAACATCCTATCTAGTGGACTCTGCAAAGTGCATGGTTTACCCATAGTTTTACTTACTCCATGAGAGTGTGCCTTCTCCTACTCCAGCTCATTAGGTAACAGAAACAGCCTGAAAACTGTAATATCTACAGACACATAAAGTTCCAAATGTGCCTTAGTCCCTGAAACTAATTTTATATGCATTATTTTGCCATAAACATATATGTATACTGAGAAATTTTTCTTCTAGATCACTTGGAAGACTTAATCTTCTTAATACTTAATTGCTAAAAAAAAACCCACAAAAAACTGAATGTCTTAATCCACATTTTCCATAATTAATATAATTACTGAGAAAATGTAATAGGTTATGTAAACAGAAAATTATACCCATTACATGAAACTTCGTCAAGAGAAACATAGGCAGTGTCATTGTTTAAACAAAAATGTGTTCTTAATATAGCACAAATGAAATACCAGCACTGTGACACTACACACAGGAATATTAAGCTAGACTTAAATGAGGAGATACAGTACTGTATAGAATATGTAGCATACTGCAGACCTCTAGGACAGAAAGAAGAAGCCAAGCAAGTTTTGAATAAGATGCAGGCAGCATTTAGATTCAAAGCATAACAAAAGTTTACAATGAATATTGTATCTAATAATACTTGTAAAATGAAAAATAATATTTCATAATAATTAGCAGTATCGAGTAAATAAAAAATATTTCTTCCTGTCTTACTCAGTGGAACCTGTCTGAGATGATGACTTAGACATACCAATATGGATAAGTGTATGAGATTATTTCACTCAGTAAACCAACAGAATTTCAATCATTAATAAAATCTGGGTAACACTTAAGATGGGTAACAATTACACAAAAATAATTACATCTCTATGAAAATCTCTTCTCTTAGAATTTTATACTTACTACATAATTGTATATTCCAAGGATATAGTTGTCATTTTACTTTGTAATTTTTTTTTCATTATTTCATAGTTATTACTCTCTGCAAATGTCTTCTTTTCAGTAGAGGTAATGTTGGATTGGAAATTCTTGTATCTGAAGCAGTTTTTTTCAGTCCACCCTGCTCCTCTGCAGAATACAGATTGATTTCTAGGCAACATGAGCTCAAGCTCCACCTTCTTCTGGTGTTCTTTGATTTCCTTAGAGCTCCAAATCTTTACATATGATTCATTCCTCCTACATCTAACTGGGCTATGGGTTGGTGGTGTAATTTTTATTTGGTCATTAGAGATGAAAGTGGTATCTCTGTTGTTGAGACTAGCACCTAAAAGAAGGAAGTCACTTTGACTGAGAAGAAAGTAATAATAAAAAAACTTTTGAAAGAAATCAGTTAAAGGGTACACTGGATATGGTCTGAAGTAGGATAAAAATGTAGTGAAATTTTTAGCACAGTTCTTTGCAGTACATTTCTCCTGCTTATCTCAATCAAACAGTAATTCTTCTTAACACCTCTTGGTATTAGGGTTGTGAGGGTGCATTTTCCATCAGTTATTTTTCATAGTAGCTCACAAAAGAGGCCTGTATTGGCTATTGCAAAGGTTGCGTATTAGATACAAAATGATCAAGGGTAGAAAAGGCTAAAGATGTGCTAGAAAATGATTGATCACTAAGCTTAAGGGGTACTGAGAAGGATGGAGTATTGATCACCACCTCTTGACAGTTTTCTCCAGAGAAAACTGAAAACAAGAAAACATGTAGTGCTAGAAACTATTGTTAAAGTTTGTGGAAGAGAGAAGTGTATGATTTGGGGACTCAAAATCCTTCATTCATTGGAGAAATCATATGGAATCAATCTATAAAAGGAACCAAGAGTACTGACATGCTGTTTCACCTGAAAGACGATCCACATAGGGAAGCCATACCACAGATATTTTATGCTTGACAACCATGTTTTTTTCCAATGTCTGGAAGCAGCAAATAGAAGAGCTGAAAACTACAAGGTAATGCACAGGTCTAATGAGAAGTTTTATGCCATGCTGAAGGCTAATTGATCAGAACCAAATGATGTCATGTAATTAGCAGAATGAATTTAAATATCTAATACTGTATGTGATTATAATTATTATCAAAATTTATGAATGTGGTTTGGGAAGGAGCAGATGGGAATTGTTCCTCCATAAGCCTCTGACATGGATGAGTTGGAATTTCTCTCTCTCTTTTTTTTTTTTTTTTTATGTCTTGCACTGTGTGCTGCAAATCAGCTAGGAAGCAGATAGTGGATTAGGAAATCTCTTTCCATGCTGCCAGAGGTTGTGAATGGTTTCTGACCACAGTATCGTTAAAAACACTCAGTGTTTCAACTGATGTTAAAATGATAATCTGTACTATGAAAGAGCTCCTAAAATTTTGGAAGTCATATCAGCATTAATTTACTAAACTACCTTTCACCTTAAAGTACCAATCTCATCTCAGATCTTATTAGAAGGGCATACTGAATAAAGTTTTAGTACCTTCTGATGTTGGAGTGATAGCACGTCCATGTTCCTAGTAAGCATGTTTCACCCTTCTAGACAGACTCAGTAGAGATACCAAAAATGGTTCAACTGAGGAGGACTAAAATAAGTCTGTTATTCTGAGAGCAAGTGCTCATTTCAGGGTTCAAACAGCCCCACAGACAAATATTTCCTCCACCATTTTAGATAAGTGTAGCTACAAATACTGTTACACTGACTCAAGAAAAAAATCCTCATGGTACAAAACAATTATTTAAGGATATGTATAAAGTATTATTCTTATCCTTGACTCACTAACTACATCCCTTTTCCTTGTGACTACAGGAGGTACAGTGTGTTGTATAAAAACACAGACTGGCTGTGGTCTTCAATTTTTAAAATTTTCTGTTGGTTTTTTTGCAGCCCTATTGAGTTTTCCCTCATTTTCAAGAAAGATGGTTAAACTTTTTTCTCTCTAGTGCTCATTAGTGCAGATAATATTTGGACTTGCTAAAAATATGTCATCTCATTTCCTGCATTCTTTTATCTCTTAATTTTCATTTATCATGTTCCCATTTTTTTTTCAAATTACACGTATTAATTTTCTGCCTGCTCCTTTGACTCATTTTATTATATCTCTTTGCTTTTCTCTGTCCATTTTCTTTCCTATGTTCTTATTCCAATTTTATTTGGTAGTACTTTTTTCCTACATAATAACTTACTATAAAGACCCAAAAATCCTCAAAATACTTATGACACCATTTTGAAATACGTTTAGGAATGACAAGTTTTATACAATTTAGGATTCTGCACATATACTGACTAAATGTGCAACTTAGATGATGCAAATTTATTTAATCAGCTACATTTCTTAATGCTAAGATTTTATTTTTTTTCATGAACCAACCAAAAAACATTAATGCAATGGCAAAATTTGCAACTAGTTTGTCAGCAACTCCCTCCAAAACAGAAATAGTTTTTCAAAATTCTTTTCAAGCTTTCTTGATAGAAAAAGAAGAAACTCAAAATCTGTCAACCTCTGAGGATCTAAGCATTGTGTCTTTGTAGTCTCTCAAAGCCCCTTTTACTAACACTAAGTCACCTCTATTGGGAGGCTCCTTTGAAAATATTCACTGTATCCTAAAAAATGGCATCCCATTCCTTGCTTTTTTGATTTGTGACTTTTTTATGTGACTTTGAAATTTGTCTGATCTCACTTATGGCTGGAATATAATGAAGGACTTGTCTTAGGAAAAAATACTTGTCTTAGGAAAAAAAACCCACAAATATTTTGCAATTCTGAGGTATTAGAGCTACAGTGCTGGAATTAAGAAAAGCCAACCAACCAAAAGAACCTTGAAACCCTCCCCCCCCCCAAATTATTTTTATGAATTTACTGAAATTATTTCACACAACTGAATAAATGCATTAAATTCAGAACTATTATAAGAATAAAGCTGTGATGATTTATAGTAAGGGTGGGGGCCTTCATGTATGGTATATTACACATACTTGAGTACTTTTATCAGACATCTACAGTTCTCTGCCACTATAATGAGTTTGAATTAGCTAACTTTTTATTTCAATTGAAGATTTAACATTATATTTATTTGGGGGTTCATGTTTTACTGATCATAGACAGTTAAGAGGTTAGTCACTTGTTCTTTATTGCTGTGCCATATTGGGCTGCAGCAAATAATTTTTTGAACAGTCCTCATTCTTTTAGGCTAATGACATGATTGACAAGCTAAACTGTTGTATTTGCTTTTGCCTTCAAAGGTTGTGTTATGTAGTCCAATGCTAATGTCAGATATTGCTCAAATAGACAAAACTGACCTTTCAGAGGCCAAGATAACCTTTTATTGAAAATGGTATTATCTGCTTGGTACAGGTATTTTTAATTATAGAAAATAGACTACCTGGTAGTATTTTAAGATTTTAGATATATACTGATCTGTGTAATCTTAAGTATACTGAAATATAGAGTCATTTTTTTGCTGGTTTGGGGGCTTTTTTTTTTTTTTATTTGGTTGAGTGGGGGAAGACAAGTGTATTGATTTCATCTTTTTCTGGTTTCTATTATAATCTTTGATGGGAATTAAGCAATAAAAGAATTAAGCAGAGATAAAATATACAATTACTAGAGTAAAACAGCAAGCAATAGAAACAAAGAGATCAACAAATTGACTTAGAGCTGAATAGCTTCAATTTGGACTTATTAAACTTTGTGTTGAATGTAATTGCTTTCTCATCTCTTTAGTTGAAAAAATGAGAATTTATAAAATTACATATTTGGGTAATACAATATAAACTGTTACGTGTTATATCTGATATTGCTGACCACTGTAGTTGCCACTCAAAGGGTGAATTTCTGTCCCACTCAAACAAAGCTCTATTAAATGAACCTGGTGAGACCTTTCCTTCTAATGTTTAATTGGGTTTTCTTGCACAAAATGCAAAACTAATTTAAATATTCTAATTGAATAAAAAAAGACTGCAATGGGATGTGGCAGTTTTCACCAAGTGTCCACCCAAACCTCCAGGCCCCTCCCTTTCCCAGAGGGAAAAAAAAAAAAGGAGAAAAGGCAAAAAACAGCTAAGAAATAATGGCAAAACAAACTCAGAGTGGCTAAAATACTTAAATTTATTAATAACAAGATAAGAACTAAAACTAAAAAGTAAGAAAAAAATCAGTCTTAAAAACACCTTTCTCCTCCCACTCCTCCCTCTTTCCAGCAGTTCGAAGGAGCAGAGAATGGGGGGTTTGCACACAGTTGTTCTGCCCTTGCTCTTGTCCTGTGGGTCACTCCATGGGGTGCACTCAGGTCTCTTCACCTTGATGGTCCTCCATGGGCTGCAAGGGGACAACCTGCTCTACCACAGTCCTCACCATGGGCTGCAGGGGGGCTGCAGCTTTGAGTCCTTTCCCTGCTCCCGTGGGGTCCCTCCTAGGGGAGACAGTCCTCCATTAGACTTCTCCAACACGAGTCCACCCCCATGGGCAACACTTCTACCGGGGGGAAAAACCTGCTCCAGTGTGGGTCTCCTTCTCCACGAGTCATGGCCACAAGTCTCTTCCAGGATCTCGCTCCATACTGGCCTCCCTCTGGGTAACAGCTTTTTCATACATCCACCTGCTCCTCCATGGGCTGCAGGGGTGCCTCCACAACCCAGTGCTTCTCCACAGGCTGCACGGGGGACATAGCTTTGAGTCCTTCCCCTATTGCTCCAGTGTCCCTTCTTCTCCTCCCCCTGCTCCGACCTAGGTCTCTCTCTGCATTGTTATCTCATGGCTGGAATTTCCAACTGTGCAACACTCCTAAATTCTTAAACATGTTATCACAGAGGTGTGACTGTGATTCTTAATTGGCTCAACTTTGGCCACCAGCAGGGAGTCCCTCCTTGACCTGTCTGTCATTGGCCCCACAGGACAGGGGAAGCTCCTAGGAGCTTCTAACAGAAATCATCCTGGAAGCTCCCCCTTCTACTAAAATCCAGTCACAGAAGCCTATGACATGGGGTTAACAGAGACTTGTTCCTTTTGTTGTCAAGAGAGAGAATTTAATCTGTTGTTTGACTAACACACAGGGTTTGCAGCTGACATGAAACTCTGTCCTGCAATCATAGTTACACTATTTTGCTGAGTTATATTCTTATTTGATTTATACAACTGCAGTTCTGCAAAGAGCATTAAAAAACAAACCAATCATAATTTATGGTTAAGTCCAAGCATGTCTCCTAATATCTCTTCAGTTAAGAATATTTGAAAGACAATTAGGAGGAGCACATCCAAATCCAACATCTGGAAGCTGTTCCCTCTTTGGGTTTCTTAAAATGCATTTTTAACTTAGCCCTTCATAGTTGTTCTTCAGGATAATAGAAGAGGTGTTCTGTCTAGCTTCTTTAAAAATTGACTGTCTCTTGTGCATTTTTATGTTTGATACAGGACTCTGAGAATAGACAGTATTTCTTGTTAACTTGATGTTAGTTGCATTTTGAATAGAATTAACACTAGCTTGAAAAAAGAGATGTGTATTATCCCAGGAGATGGATTTATCATTAAATTAACTGGGTGCACTGTCAGAATCTCATTGTAAAGGAACCCTGGGTAATATTGCAGACTGGCTGCCCAATAGCCTAGATAGCTATCAATGTGCATTGAAGATTTTCCTGTTTTTCATTGTTTCAGCAACTTAAAATATAGCAGCTAAAAGAGAATCAAGTGTAGATTTATGAAATTACATTAATATACTTTATCTAAAAAGAATGTATTGAATCAAAAACAGAAGAAATAGAAGGTGTGAGAAAAAGAACAACGTTGGTCAAATATTGGAGAACAGAACATTGTCAAAAGATTTTTGAAAATCTAAATTGATTATATCAATTAATTAATGCTCATTAATGCCTTCAAAGTAAACTGCTAGATTTTGGGAGGATTGCTATCTATGAAAGCCATGTGGAGCTTTAGCAAATATTCCATATTTATGGATACATCTATTTATTCTTGAATAATAATTCTTCCCTATTTTCCTGATGGTTATCCAGTTGCTATTCAGAGACCCTTAGGTCATCACAGGAGTCCTTTTCCAAGTTTTAGTCTCTTCAGTCTTTTTCCTCTTGCCACAGAGTCTGATCAGAGCAATGGTTTATATGCTACAGTATTTTATATGCTGAGTTGCTAACTCAGCAACTTCATACTTTACTTCCTTCACTCTTGAACAAATTGCCTGGTACTGACAACTATTATTGTTCAATTTATTAATTTGCACTAAAATCTATTCTACTGATTCCCTGA
>VXAU01005711.1:96491-119686 GCA_013399695.1 Formicarius rufipectus | reverse complement strand
CACAGCCAAAAAAAAAAAAAAAAAAAAAACAGTTTCTCTAGCTCAGCCCCCGTGAAGAAGGGAACCTTCCTGACCTTGTCCATAGTGAACACTGATGAAAGCATTCCCTTATCTCTTCTGCAGTGGTATTCCTTTTCTTTAATGCTCCTTTTGTACTTTGATAGTCTACTGGCCGCACTGACACTACAGTCGCCCTACTTCTTCTGTGCTTGAAAACATTTTTATTATTATCTTTTATGCCTTTGGCAAGTTTCATCTAAAGGTATCACCTGGCTTACTGTTCTGTAGCTTTATATTTGACCTGGAGCCTTTTTTTTTTTTTCCTATGAAGGTGAATGGCAATTTTTTTTCTTTCAGACTGTTCCTTTAATGTGTTGGATTTTAAAATTAATTTGGAGGTTGCTTTTTTATTGTTGAAAAAACTTTATTCAAAGATTCCAATGTGTCATAGTCACCACTCTTCACAGTCACCCCTGAAGTCATCTGAAAGTTTTATACTATGTCACTTGCAAGATCTATGGAATGGAAATTCGGAAAGACCTAATAATCAAAAATCTATGATAGATGTGCATGAGTTAGTAATGGGTCATTGAGACACACAGAATTAGAACTTATGTTTTTGTCAAATTTTAATAATAGATGGGCACAGTTATTTCAGGATTGTACTTCCAGGTAGTTTTTAACATGCATGACTTTTTCCTTTTATTTTAATTTATCCATAATAACTCAGTTCTTCTTGGTACAATTTTCATCTTTATGATGAGCAGTACCCTTAAGTTCTTGTCCAGATATAGGTCCTTGGACTTATTATTTTTTATTATGAAGTCTAACATGAGTTCTTTCATCTAGTATGTGTCTGGGGTGCTTAATTTCAGTGGCATTATAAAATCCAAGTCTTCTCAGCATATATACTGTTAAACACATTAGTAAACATTTAGATAGGAATAGAAATTATGAGTAGTGTAAATTTCCAATGTATTTGGGTGGCATTCATTTTAAACAATTTGTTTTCTAGTGTTATTTTCTAGCCAAACATTTGCAATGTTTGTTTTAGCCTATATTTGTTTGCAGATGATATCACATAATGTTTCTACAGTTATTTTTCTTCTAATGCAAATGATCCTTGTAAAAACTAAAGAGTTTAGCAGCAGGAAATGAAAACCATCCTACTAACTGAAGGTGACAATGTTTTAGCATAAGTATGTCTTGTTGACACTTAAGACTGCACAGTTTTCTCATATTGTTTTCATTATGTAGCTAAGCTAAATTGATTCTGAATTGGTGCCATGAAAAAAACAATTTGCCTCTTCCTTTCTTCCCCAATTTTTTATAGCAAGATGTAAGAGTTTTATCTGGAAGGAAAATGCCATTGCTACTATAATTTATTTCTTTAGACCTGTGACTATGCTAAAGAAAGTGCCCATCATATGCTCTAGGCATCATTGTAAAATTAATTTTCAGGAATTTTTTTAAAAATCAGCAATTTTACCACATCTGCCACTCAACCAATCCAAGTCAGTAAAGATTATGTTGTTTGTTGTTAGTTGTTCATAATGTTATATTTTTTTGTAAGATCATGGTTGTAAATTATAAGTTTTAGAGAACTCTTTTCTCAGGTGTCTCTCTTATTTTTGTGGCATTTCTTAATCAGAATGAAACTTTAAAGTAATCTCAATATTTATCTGTTTTGGTTTTTTAATTACATTGTTCTCAGTCAGTGAAATACATCATAAACTACAAAGAATTGGTTGAAGCAAATGTCATTGGAATCTCAGGGACAAGAACACTAGTGACCAGAGAAGAAACAAAGGATTTGCATTCAGTAAAAGACAGAATAACTAGGAATTGTGTAATGAAGTTCCCAAATAAATTTGGTAGATTATGCCATGGATAGATCTACGAATTATTCACTCTTTCTGCACTTGCAAAATAAAAATAATTTATAGTTTGACATTTTCTACATTAGTACAACAACAGGCTGTCATATATATGTGCTTACAGTCCTATATAAAAATAAATGTGCAATTAAGAGAAATTTATATCTAAAAGTGCTCTATAAGACTGAAAGAGAAACTTTTGACTGATCAAGAATATGGTCTGATTCTTGAGGTAAAGGTAAAGCTCTGCACAAGCATAGTATGCAGGCAATCTTTCATACTTGATCTGCAGTTTATTTCTTATCCAGTCTCAGTCTGCTATTATTCTTCACCCAATGTACTGGGGCTAAGATCAGCATTGATTTCCATTTTTTGCACTTCCATCAACTGTATATGGAGTGCTCCACATCAGAAAAAAAAAAAAAACAAAATCTACCATGAATGTCATTATTCAGTGGAACTTTTCTTACGGGCTAGATATAACATGGCTCACTTCTCCCATATCACAAGCTTTAAATAAAATTAATGTTTTGGGCATATTGCTCTGCAGAATTTTTTTCCCTTCATTCTAACCTTAAGATGAGAAACTAACCTTTTCTACCTCCTGTGGAACTTTCTTCCCATTCTCCTGTACAGTTTATTTTCCTAGCCAGAAGAACTAAATTTTTTTTTTATTTTTTTATTTTTTAGGGGATGGGGTGAGGTGAATAATGAAATCCCTTAAATAAAAAGTAATGATTAGAAAATCAGCAAAGAAAAACCTAATTTTATTTTACTTGACTTTCATGTTATAAAGACAAGATAGTTTTTAGAACTAATACTTAACAAGAATTTTTACCCTGAAAAATAAAAAAATATAATTAGAGTTATCTGAACCAAACATGATACATGACAGACAAACGCATGGTGATTTAGCATAATACAAGTTTAATCCAGTCTGAGCAAGCTGTCTTTCAGGCACATTACGCTCAAGATATTTGCACTTATATTCATTGACTGTTTTGGGCAATCGAGAAGAGAAGGGAGGGGGAAATAGCAGTGAAATGCATAATACCTTCAGGTCTGTCCTTTAGGAGATACAGAGTCAATAGAGTTTTAAAACCATATGAAAAGACAGTTCTTAAAATGTGCAGCTACCAGCTCAAAAAGTCTGTTGGATGACAGAAAATATGACAGCAAAATCATCAGCATTAAAATTTTGCCTTTGTGTGAATGTTTTAATGTAACTTCTCCTTTCCAAATTAATGCTCACAGAAAATGTAGCTAGTTCTGGGTTGCAAGGAAGAACGTAAAGACATAAAAAGCACTCAGGTAAATAAAAATTACACTGGAGAGATTAAAAAAAGAAGAGTCTATGTAGTCTACTGGAAATTAGTTGTCATTACCACCATATTAGAATGATGCTGGGTAAGAAAAAATGATGAACTGCTGCTGAAGTGCACCTGAGTTTGGCATCATACTATTTCATCAACATTGATTTTCCTTAAATAACTGTATATTTGTACTTTATATATGTCCCTTTTACTGAGGTATTACTAGCTTGCAAAGTATAATTAGAGAGTACAGAATTTTGTTTTGTAATTCCTGCCTGAAGCCCACAGTTTGCAACTGCTTTGTACATGAAGAGAGAATCAGATTCTGCTGTTTGAAGTAGCCATTTTTCAGAGCAGCGCTGGCTGTGGGTGACAAGTAAACAGAAACATGGAATATTTCTTGTGGGAAGCATTGGAAATTGCAGCTTCTTTGCCCTTAACAGAGAGAATGAAAATAAATGTATGCAGATATTTCATGGTTCTGTAGGGTCATAATCTGACTATTTTCAAGAATTTTAGGAGTAGTGTTGTCCTCTTAAAGCAAGGAAAAATATGGCATCACTTAAGTTACCAGTTTGTTTTGTTGATAGAAATCCTTAATGTATGTTCATTTGAGTGATTTCTGGCATAATTACTCATACATGATTAAGCAGAAAGGAAATAATATATCTATAGCTATTCTCTAATATGACTTCTGTGCATCCCTGAGCAGCAGTATATCTTTTTTGGGGGTGGGGGGAAATCTATCTCATCAGATATTATTAGCAATGGCAATGACAGAGAATCAATTGCAATCACTGCTAAATTGTTTCTATGATTAGTTTCTTATCATAAAAAATGTGTCCTGTGTTGCTAGTTTGAAATTGTATGGCTTGGTTTTCCAGGTCTTGCATCTTTGTCGTGTCTTTGTGTGCTGAACTGATTAGAAAAGTTTTGTCCTGCTGTAGATACTCATAAACTGATACTGGTTCAATACTTAACCTTGAACATCTTTAGTAGTTTGATCCACTTCACTCTTTCTTGATATGTTATATTATCCACCTCTTCATAGGTTATCATTCATTCCAGTGAGACAAGCAAGATTAGCTAGTGTTACCTAAGGCATCACTAGAGAAACCAAATGAAACTTAAAATTGCTAAAAAAATAAGACTCTCGTTTACTTTTCCTCACCTCTTCTCTTTTCTGTGAAAAATAACTGTCCACCCCATTAATCTGTTTTCAGTTAGAACATCAATTTTCCCAAAATTATTTTAGTAATTAATTGATCTGGTGTAACTTTAGCCAGATGTATTATAATGAGAGCATACTATATACAGTACTTTCAAAGTACTTTATCTCTGTGCTTGCAAAACCTAATATTAACTCCAGTTAAACGGAGTGGAGGGAGGGGGTCATAATAGTCTTCTTTTATTGGGGAGGACAAAAAGGAATTATGTCATTCTAATTTTTAAGAAAGGGTTCCTGAATGAAGATACTAAATAATAAGAGACAGGAAATAATTCTGATACAATTGCTTGAGTTCAGACAGCTGTTAACTCCTGTACTTTCTTCCATTAGCCACATGAGGATTTAAGGAACTGGACACTTAGAATCACAAAATCACAGAACATGCTGAGTCCAACTCCTGGCTCTACACAGGACAACCCATGAATCACACCAAGTATTTGAGAACATTGTCTAAACACTTCTTCAATTTATACAGACTTGATTCTGTGACCACTGCCCTGGACAGCCTGTCCCAGGGCTCTGCCACCCTTTGGGTGAAATGTCTTTTCCCAATATCTATCCTAAATATCCCCTGACTTGCCATTCTCTGAGTTCTGTCACTGGCCATGAGAGTGAAGAGATCCATACCTGCCCCTCCATTTCCCCTCACAAGGGAGTTGTAACTGCAATGAGGTCTCACCTCAGTCTCCTCTTCTCCACGCTGAACAGACCAAGTGACCTCAGCCACTTCTCATATGTCTTCCCCTTCATGTCCTTCACTATTCTCATGACCCTTCTTCTGATGCTTTCTAATAGCTTAATTTCTTTTTTATATTGTGGTGCCCAAAACTTCTCACAGTACTTAAGGTGAAGCTGCACCATTGCAGAATAGAGCAGGGCAGTCACCTCCTTTGACCAGCTGGCAATGCTGTGCTTCAGGATATTGTCTTCAGATGGCTTCTGGCCTACTGAGCTTGGATGATTTGTGTCATTCTTACTTGGAGTTCCCAGGTGTCTAACACAGGTGTTCATATTTTCACTGAGTGCATGGGCCATGAACATTATATTTGCAAAGCTTCTATTGGACACCTGAGGTTCACATAAGACATCCCATTACAGATGCATTCCCCGGAAATTTCAAACGAAAAGTGAAGTTACTGTCCAAAGCTGAATGTCTCCATTTTGAATTACTGTGTTTGTAAGATTGATTTTCCCTTAAATAATGCTCTGTGAGTTGACTGGACACTTTTCAAAAGCTTTCAATTTCTTTTTATTTTTCACAGGAGTTCTGTTTTTATTAATGGTTGGAGAAATAGCTACCTGTACAATACAAATTTTTGTCCAGGAAAACTCCCTTCTAGCACGTCCCGTGGAAAGAAAACAGAAGGATGTTCCTTCCACATCCTACTATAAGTTTCCTATAACACTGTCATTTTTATAAAAATGCAAAATAAAGCAAGCCTCTTAATGAAAACTTTTCAATGTTATTAGCAAGATAAAATTAAAAGGTAGTTTTTATTAAACTTCTGGTTGACAAGAGAAACATCTAGGAGAGACTAGATTATTTTTTTTCTCTTTCTCTAGCAAAAAATGTTTTTCTTGTATTTTTTTTTAATTCACACTTTTGAGAGCAAAAGACTATTAGCTGACTCCAAATAAGAAAACTACATGTGGCTGTAGAACAGTAAAATATAATGGTGCAGCGAATTTACTCCTAGAGCTTTTCTACAGGGGTGCTGTCTAAGTACAACAGTTGTCAAGAGGATTAAAGCAGTATTTCGTTTGTACAAAGAGCAAAAACACATTTAAAAATACAGTGTGTTCTAGAAGAGAGTTTTACTGCTGGGATTTCAACAGTTTTCCTATTGGCAATTCTGCACTTCCTGTTGCAGCATTGCATGTCTACCACTGACAACCTGAATACAAAATACACTTTGCATTGGAGCAGAATCTATGTAACTTCCAACTTCAAGATAGATTCATATATGTTCTAGAAAGCTCTTTGAAAAGTGAGAATAAATTCCAAACAGGGTTTAATTACACTAGATATATTACAGAGTATTTTTTACAATAACTAGATATAAGTACTAGTAAAGTACTATAAAGTAAGACTTTCAGTTTTTATCGGAATAAAATGTCCTGCTTAAAGATTCTCTTTTCCACAAATGGCTTCAGATCTTCTAGTTGTACTTTTGGTTCCTTCTGAGCTTAGTACTTGTTGGCTATTACGTTCTGCTATAAAAATCGGAAACAATAAAGGGAGCCAAAGGTAAGTGTTAAATAGGAAACAATATCATGCAAAGGCAACCACTGTTCTGCTACAATCTCCTTCAGAAAATAGCATGAGGAAGTTTCAGAATAAATGAAATCTAACTAGTAAGCTGCACTTAATGCCTGTTCATCTTTGCATTCTGCACATATCTGTATTGAAAAACCTGTAGAAGAATCTAGGTTTATGCATTTTTGCACTACTATTGTAGCTCAGTTTTTTGTTTCTCCAGTAGAAAATTATTATGCTGTACATATCCAAGGCACGTATGCATTATTTTATAATGATGTTAACAAAAGGTAGAAGGAAGGATTGAAATAGATTTCCATTATTCCTTTAAAATTATAATATGAGAGGTTTAAGGAATTTCTATAATCTCAAGCATCCACAGTTGTAATGTAACACACCTGCCAAGTAAAAAGATTGATATATCATACACAGATTTTTATCAGAAACATAAGACTGTTGGATGTGGACAGAAAGACACAACTTTTCTATTTTACTGTTATTATTATTGTTATTTCATTTGTTAACATGGTTGTGTTTAAAACTTAACCACTATACCATGTCAGGAACTTTACAAGTTTAGGAAAGTAAAAAATAAAATTCCTCTTTAGGAATGTTGTTAATCAAAACGGAGGGGTGGAGGGGAGCAGAAGGACTGGAAGGTAAGAAATGGAGATACAAACAGGTTTTTTATTTCAGGAGTTGGTTACACTGTGTGTTTTGCAGCATGAAGTTTTAGTGGTAAGGGAATGGAGGAAAAGTAGCTTGGCATGACTTGCTTGGTATAAAATATATCAATATAGTTTTATAAAAGATAGCATCCAGTTCAAGTAAAGGGAAAACAGCAGACTGATTCCTTGTTGGAAATAAACTGTACTTTCCTTTTGGGAGAAAAAAAGGATCCATATCTGTGAGTTCTGTCATACTGTTTTGAACCGAGGTTTGCGAGAACCTGCAGATATCATAAAATTAGATTTAGGTGGAATTTAACCTTCTCTATGAATTGCACAGAATGAATTTCTGTTTAAATTCAATATGCTAAGTGAAAAAATAAAGAGAATGAAGCAGATTGAATCATATGTGCATAACCAAGCTGTGGGAATGCTTGAGTGGTTGACATGGGGCTGGACAGGATTGTCAGACTTTTGTGTTTGTCCTTGATAACATGGCTCTGGTGAGTGGCACAATTTTGTTAAAAATGCATCACTTTTTTTTGAGTGGCATAATTTTAGTAGGAAATCAGTAATTTCAGCTTGCTTTCAGGCATCATATCCCAAAGCTTCTAGTTTGAAGCTAAAAGAAAAGAATCAGAAAAAGCAAGTTTGTGTTTAGCTGACTGAAACTTTACTCATTCAAAGAAGCATTTATAAGACTATGAGCATGAAAAAAAAAAAAAAGAAATGAAAAAAAAC
This sequence comes from Formicarius rufipectus, assembly GCA_013399695.1. Taxonomy (NCBI): domain Eukaryota; kingdom Metazoa; phylum Chordata; class Aves; order Passeriformes; family Formicariidae; genus Formicarius; species Formicarius rufipectus. The sequence continues at coordinate 111,602 of VXAU01005711.1, read as the reverse complement.
CACCAAGAAAAACAAACAAACAAAAAAAAACTAAAAATAACCATGTGAAAAGGGAAGGAGAGGAATTGCAGCAAGCAGCCAAAAAGCAGAGAGGAAAATTCCGGAGGTAAAGACAGCAGTTGCTGTTGGACACTGCTTGAATTATTTTGTGTTAGCTATTTTAGTAACTTCTGATTCTCAGTCACTCTCTCCTTCCAACACCTTTCCTAAATCTATGTGATCAGGGTGAAGTCTGTATAGGTCTTACTCTGACTACACAGTATAAGGCCTCCCTTATCCACTGTTCATCTAAAAGATGATTTTCAGGGGTTGATCTCAAACCAGTTCTATATTTCTTTTCCACTGATATAGCAGTAGCTTCCTGAGCTGTTTTATGGGGATGATTCATACTGTTTGGTTCTTCGGTGTAGTTTCTTCTCCAAGTTCTGTTTAACTAGTGAAAGATAGCAACTAGGGCCCTATAGCAATTATTATACCATTAGATATCTCTTCCTTTGCAGTTTTGGGGCTAGGATAGAATAGGACTGAAGAGGCAGATATGAAATAGTGTTAAATTGATCTACTTTGTCCTCTTCGTTAAGCAACCCTTATGAAGTTTAATTTTAGGTCCTAAACATGTATTTGTCAGCCATTCAACTTCCGCTCTCCTTCTAAAATACTCTTCCTTTCATCAAGGGGTTGACAACAGCTGCAAGGCATCTTTCTATGGTTTAGGTCTTCCCAGTACAAAAGAGAAGATGATGTGGAAGGTCTCTAAGATGACTACAAGTGCTGAAGAACAAGAGGTGCAAAGAGAGGCCAGAGGACCTTGATTCATTCATCCTGGAAAAGAGCAAGCTCTGGGAGTGGAGGAAATGTAATCACAGTCTGCCACCACATAAAGGAGGACTAGAGAGCAGATAGAGTCAGATGCTACTCAGATGTCCACAATTAAAGGGCAGGAAGGGGCAGTTCCAATCTGTAGCAACATGTCAGAATGTAAGGAAAAAAGTTCTTCAGTGTGACTGACCCTTTTGGACATGTTGCCTAGAGGTGCTCTGGAGGTTTTCAAAACACCTCTGGGCAAGGTTTAGAGAAAGCTGGTCTACCTGCAAGGTTGCTCTACTTGGAGAAGGCTGATGCACGGAGTGGTATCCTGAGTCCTCTAAAAAACTTCGTTTTATGTGATTCCCAGTAGAATAAGTATTACTGTTTCTTGGGGTATGATAAGGATGTACTGCTGAAAAGCATATCAAATGCAATGTTTGATATCCTGGTGGGTGGATGGGTATTAGGTGGTTGAGGTTGTAAGTACACGTGGAGGGAGAGAATTGAAGAGAAAAGGAACTTTGATTCTGTTAAATTAAGATTTCTAGAAATCAATCCTATTCTTTCTACTTTGTAATGAATAGTGATAACATGTATATGTGGGAAGGTTTGGAGTGAGAGGGGATGACCCATCACTGAGAGAGAGATTGCTGATGCCTTTCATCAGAAAAGAAACTTACAGAGGTTTGGAGTATGTTGCTAGTACAGATTTAAAAGCACAGAGGCTAGATCAGTCACTGGTTGTTCTCACATAAACGACTTTTTCAAGGGAAATCAGCAGCTCTCCAAAGTGTAAAAATAGAGTCAGTTTATGGCTTTTGACCTATTATGAAACTGATGCTATCAACAATGTCATATACATGAAAAGTGAATGAATGTAGCAGGTCTTAATAGAGACCTGAGCAGGTCTCACAAACATATGAGAAACCTTGTTCACTCAGTCTATACAGCTTGCTCCAAGTATGACTTTAATAATTTTATAACTTTTTACAAAGCCTCATGATACATGTTAAGTATAGATTAGATCACTCTGACTAAAAGTTCCATTACTTTTTCTTAAGAATATGTACTTTCTTGTCCACATATATTCATGTTGTTACAGTGATGCATAGAACAAAATAAATCAGGTAATGTTAACAATTAAGAACATTGGCATCTGCAGACTTCTATTTCATCTAAGTTTCTTAAGAAAGTCTGAGGAGATGTCATCAAATACAGGAGATTTACTGAAGACATTTTTCTTTCATACTGGCAATACAAAATATCTGACAATTTTATGTGTTTTTACAAAGCTGTTTTGCTGCTTTGACAGGATTTATTTACCATTGTGTGTTTTTGTCATGCTATGTAACTTGGATTTACTTACGGCAGCTTTTAGGTGTTAGTGGCAGAAATCTGATGAGTTTCCAGATTTCATGAAGTCAAGTTACAAACAGGATTATAAGTCTCCTCCTCTCCCCCCATCCATCCCATTTTCAGGTGTAAACGTTATATGTCATATTTATACTGGGCTAATGTTGATTTGCAGGGCATTACAGATCGTTTCTTCTGGTGCTGATACGTATTGAATATGTTCTGAAGCCAGCAGAATTCTCTATTTTTTTGGAACCAATTAGGAACACATCTGCTCTAGTTAGTCAAAATAGGTAGAAGAATTGGTTAATGTAGTTTGATTAATATTGTTTAATTCTTTGGGCTATTATTAAGCAAAAAGAAGGCTTTCGGAACATGTTCCAATGTGACGACATGCAGCCATTTGGAAACCTGGATGCCAACACACAGCATAAACACTTATAGTCTGTGACAACCTGCTTTCTTAAGCCAACCCATTTTTCTTAAGGCAATTTCTTTTTTTAAAAAAAAAAGTAATGTAAGACTTGCCAGCTTCTGAAAGTAATGTATATTTCAAAACATGCTGCAAAAACAATTGCCACTATTTTTTCCTCAGCATAGTTTATACCAGTTGATATCCCCTCACTTTCTACATTCATGTAAAATATTCTGCCCTTTTCTCCTGTACACATTAATTTATTGCAATTGTAGAGTTTCCTTTGACATCAACTGATTGCCTTAAACAACCATAAAGTACTTGTACACCTATGAGACAATCCCAGCAATTCAGACACCACACATAAGGAATTTTTTATTAATCAATTTTTAAAAGTGATTATGTTACTTAGACTAAGCCAATGGTGTTAATTTTGTTCAATGCTTTTTTCAAGGAGTGTTTACCTTCTGTGTTCTGTAAGCACTATTACTTAATTCATTTGAGCAGCTGATCTGAGATTAGGTAAGTGATGAAAAAATTGATTTGAATGTATTGGAGCATGCATAAATGTATGTCAAATAGTAGTTATTGAATTGGTCTGAAGGTTTGAATATGTTTTATTTTTGTAATTAACCTTCAGATGCTTCTGTAATCTTCCTTGTCTGTGGATTCTGCAAATCAAGTATATACTGAAATTTTTCCCTCTAACAAAAAATTTTCTGTATACATGAAGTTCAGGGGGCTAGATGACAATCAAACACTCAAAAAGACAGATAAATTTTTGACAGTATGACAAGATTTGCTCTCTTAAACTACTAAACACAATTATTTTTAAAGAAGTAGTGGTTTTGATTTTTTTTTTTTATTACCTAACTCAAAATTTTTTGTTATCTTTGTAGTACAAAAAATGTAAGTAGAAAGGCTGAACAAACTATTACATATCAACAGAGTACCAAACATCCCACAGGAGCCTGTCCCAATATTAGATCTAATATTATTTCTGTTGGGCTGTTTATTTTTTTATGTGCTTCAAGCTATGAGTTTTTATCCCAGTGCAAGCACAATTCATTTTGGAAATATTTCTTGATAAATCCTCTTTGTACTATCTGCTGCTCTTGCAAGCTAGCTATAAAACAACCCAAAATGTAGTATGCTAGCTAGTTTAGCTAGCTAAGCCATTACTGTTTTATAGTATATAGTATGAGATCAGCAGTTGTCTTCCCAGATTTCTTTCTTTATGCTCTCTGTTCATCTTACATGGATGTAAGGATTAACAGAAGTTCATAACAGGTTAAGACTTTGTGGTGGTTTGAATAAGACTTCTAGTCTTATTCCTAGTGTTCTATTTTGGTTCATTATAAGGAATAATTTATTCAAGGAAAGACTGAATGGAAAAGGAAAGTCTTTTCCATTAATTATTTTGCTTAAAAAAATTGGTGTGCTTTCCTCTCTGTCTCCAGAATAGTGGCAGTCAGGAATTTCTTACTAGATAATGAAGAAACATACAAAAAACACCAAACCAAACAAAAAGACACCAACAAAAAACCCAAGCAAGCAAACAAACAAACCAAAATCAAACAAAAAAAAAATCAAATCAAAAAGTTAAAAAAGGCAAAAAACCAAACAAACTAACAAAACAAACAACAAAAAAAGCAACCAACCAAACAGAAACAAACAAAAAACCCAAAAAGCCCCAAACAAACAAACAAAAAAAAAACCCTGATTGCATTTGTGAGTTTGAAATAAATGGCATAGGAAATTATTATGGGTACTTTCCATGGAAGTTATTACTTTAAAGGTTATTCACTTAATATTACTCTGTAGATATTTTACCATACTGTGAGGAATACTTTGCCAGGTGTGTTCACTATTAACCTTATGAAATTATTTATCGGTAGTGTTTTGCTCATGGTGTTCTAGCACAACAGATTCTTGATTCCAGGCTCGATTTTAACCAGTCCCATGATTTTCTGTATTACAGCACACTCAGTCCTCACTATCAGCCCATAGGAAGGTTCCTTCTGTCCCATTCTGACATTGAGCTGTAAGTTCTTTTTTCTTGTCTTTTCTTTTTTTTTTTTTTTTCTCTCCCCTGCAGTTTCCCTCTTCACTTACTATGCTCTGTGACCTATGAAACTTCAGTCCCCAACCTCTTAGCTCCTACCTAAAGCAAGAGCAAGCCTCAAGGAAATTCTTTTAACCCAGTCATTCTTTGTAAAGAAACTTAAAGGATTAACTGAGAGCAAATATATTATGTCTATCATACCTTTTCATCTAGGTAGATGGAACTAGGAAGGAGAAGGGAATACAGAAGTAAAGTTAGAGAGAAGGTCGTATGCATTTATGTGGAGTTAAATTTGTTAATGCCTTTAGTAACTTTTCATAATAAATTACAGGGAAATCTAGATGAGACAATATGATCTTCAATCAAGAAATTTCTGTAAATAAAAATTGAAGGAAATAATAATTCATAGATCATACTTCTTGATGTTAGATTAGTTTTTTTGAAATGTTATAGAGGAAACTGCATGATCTATAGAAAAGTGTAATTGGATGGTTCAAGAAAAAACTACCAAACATAAATATAAAGGTAATCAAGATAAAAATGTCCTCTGTTATGAGACTTTATTGCCCTAAATGCTGAACCTTGAAAAACCTCCTGCATCCTTCTTTCTTACAAATTGTAGTTTACCATTGGAAGGAAACTTCTTCTTGCCTACATTAGCCAAAGCTCTCTCAGTTTAGAGGCATTTAAGTATGATTTACAGCCTCCATTTTGCCTTCTTATTACAGTAAAGTATCTAAGAGCAAAACCAGAATGTGGTATTTTTTGCTGCATTCTCATAACGTGATTAATAATAAATAGAATTAAGCTTGAAGAGTTTCAGTGTTGTGCAAGAAACAGATGAGCCTAGGCAGATGAAAGTAACTGCAACAATAGGCATGAGCTGAATGACTCTCATCTACTTTATATCCTGTCATTTGGCACAACAGTCCAACTGAAGCTGACCACTGCAACAAGTACAATTCTTAACTTACAACCACACCCTTTCTGTAGTGACTGATGCAGTTGATCAATGTTCCTGGAAAATGAGAAAGAGCTTTAAATAACAATTAACAAACCATTTCACAACAGCCAAAAATTTAGAGACACTGTGTATGAACTTCCTCTCAAGAAACTGAAGCGTGAGGATTACTTGCATCCTGTGAAAATCACTCTCAATTCAGCCAGTTTTAGGCAAAAGAGAAAACAAAGTGAAAAGATATGCAGAATTGATTAGGTCAATATTTTGAAATATCCCTTTTTTTCCCCCCTTCAAAAAAATACTAGAACCCCGTTCACAGAGGCTGGATTCTTGATGCATCTAACTAAAGAATTTGAGTTGGTTGTGTACCAAAAAGGAATGGGAAAGCTGTGAGTAACTACCTCTATCCCTGATGAAGAAATTTAGTCTATTACTTGTGTCACTCCTTCTCCCTCACTCTGAAATTTCCAGACATTCAGTTGGTATCCTGCACTGGGAATTCTGAGGTAATTTCCAGTTTCTACATCTTAGTGGTTTTATTCTATGTATCTGGCAATACTTGCCTTTATGTCTTAGTTTAAATACATTCTCATGCTGAGATATTATGTGAAGTAATTGCTTATTGTATCTCACCAGTGCAGTGGAATTTATGATTTTCTTGTTGGTTACAAGGGTGGACAAAACCAAAAAAACACAGCGCATCCACTTAAGACTCATACATCAAGTGAAAAGAATTGCTCTGAGGCTGAGATGATCCACAGAGCTTACTAAATCAGAATGGAAAAAAGTGATAAAGCTTTGCATTTTGTAGTGTGAACAGCATTCTTATGATATATTCTGTTGTTCCCTGATAATTCCTGTTTTATTTCCTTTTTCTAGATAAATAACGTATTGTTTTCTAGTAGGTGGATGTGTGATGTTGCATAATTTGTTTAGATTTTCCAGGGGAATAATAAAATAGATTCCCTTCTTTTGTTTTATGGATAAGTAGTAATTTATGTTTTTAACAGAATCTGAGTGACATGTAGAGAATGATGTATGATCTCCATCTATTGCAAAAAGACCCATAAACAGTGCTCCAAAACTAGCATTCCATTCTCTTTTACCAGATAATATGCCAGCTGCAGCAGAAGCAATAGTTGGCTGATTTGTAGCAGGATTTGCAGCTAAGACTGTTACTTAACCAGGCAACATCTGAGCCCCGCTCTGAGTGACAAACCATAATGCCTGTAGTTCACACACTGCAGTCCTACTGAAGTATTAACAACGTGCTGCCTTGAAAAATCAGCATCTTAATGCTCTGTCATGTAACTCAACTACTTACTCAGGTCTGTTCTTTAGGAAAATGTAGACTTAGGTGCTCATTTATGCTTGAAATGCAGAAGCTTCAAAAATTGTGCAATTCAATACAGTCAGTTAAAGTGATTTGGCTCCTGAGTTTGAAAAACCCTTGGGAAAAATCTTAGTAGCAGCTTGTGTTCTGACAAAGTTTGAAGTTTTCCGCCAGCTGAAGGCATGGCTTACTACAAAGTAATACATTGCATCAAATTCATACTGAAACATACATGTATAGAAAATATCAAGAAAGTTTGGAGAGGGCTTCACTTGCTTTATGTTGTGAAATAGGTAATGGGAAGAAAACATGAGCTATGCAATAAACTGCGATCTGCTTCATAAATAGCAATTACTGTCTAATATGAAAAATCACATTTTATAATTTTTTATATTACTCTTCAAATATACTGACTGCAGACAAGAGAAGCCAGCAGTTGACCCCATTTCTATTTAAGGTCTGTGCAAGTGTTTTAGAATAAAGCTTTCTTACACTTTCACACTTCTTGTCACATGTATGCAAGACTTACAGCTGCATATTTAATTGAGCTACAATTAACACCTTCTTTGTAGTGAAAAACATTCGCTCTTTGTGTGTATCTCTTTACAACTTTTCTTAGTAACCTCATAGATGCTGTTCAGACTCTGCTATGCAGTTACAAAACTGACCGGATATTGCAGAGAAAGGATAAGGAATTTCTTCACTAGTTCACAAGTGAAGTTCTAGTGAAGAAACTTATATATTCAGAAGGGAACTAAATTCGACTTTCAAAACATTCCTTATATACATCAAACTCACAAATTCAAGCAATTCAAAATAACTGGAGTAAATGTCTGGATGAGTGTTTTCTATTAATATCTCGGTTTCAGACATTAAATTTGTTGAGTGGAAGTTTTCACAGTATTCAGTCAGTCACCATAAATCTATTTATATTTTAGAAGCATCAGACTAGGTGTCGGTTTCGGAATAGAGGCCATACAGAACAAGATTCTTATATGTATGTCAAAAAAAGGGAAATAAATAAAGGAAATAATAAAATAGAGGAAAACAACTTTTATCTTCTCTTTCCCTCAGAAATTGTTATCAGATTTTTTTCAATCAGTATGAGTTAATAAAGTTATTTAATAATTTTGTTCCGAACATCTTAAAAAAAAAAAAAAAAAAAAGAGATCAGTTTTCTCGCCCTCTGTTGACATGCTTACTAACATTTTTCATCAGTCCCTAGGCCTGTCATAAACACACTGAGTTTTCTGGTTTTAATCACAGTGGTAAACACTTCACAACTTATTATTAGTGCTTTTGAAATTAAAACTGCATACATTCCAGTCAAAGGAGGTATAAAAATAACGATCATTTTGGGGCTTAGAATCCTTAACACTACCTTGTGTATGCTTTTCTTTGTAAGAGGAAACTCTACCTGAAGTGTCTGTGAGAAATATATGTGTTAGAGATGTTTTACTACCAGTTGCAGGAAGGATGGAGGAAACTTGTTTTGTTTTTGGTTTTTGGTTGTGTGGGGGTTTGGGGTTTTTTTGTTTGTTTTTTTTGTTTTTTTGTTTGGTTGGTTGGTTTTTTGTTTTTTTTTTTTTTGTTTTTTTTGGGTTTTTTTTGTTGTTTTGTTTTGTTTGTTTGTGGGGTTTTTTTGTTTGGTTGGTTGGTTGGTTTTTTTTATAAAAACAATGGTTTAGAACAAAAGGATTGCTTTTGTATGTGAGGTTTTGCTGATTCCTGGAAAGGTGTGTTGGTTGTGAGTATAAATGTCTACCTAGAGCTATGAACCACATTTTGGATAATCAAAAGAAGGGAATGAAAGCTTTGAATTTTGTTTGTGTTAGATAATACCCTTCATAACACATTTTATTTCACCTTCCAACTATTCTATTCTATTCTATTCTATTCTATTCTATTCTATTCTATTCTATTCTATTCTATTCTATTCTATTCTATTCCAAACCAGGCAGTTCTCATTTCATGGGCAAGTTGTAAAACAGTGCTTTTGAAGGAATATGTATTGTGTTGGTATTTACTTATTTCTACTTAATGGGGACTAAAGTTCTCATTTTCCTTATTTTTTGCTAACAACTTACTTTGTCAGAAAACATTATCAAGTTGAAGAAATGCTCCATATACTCAGTGTGAAATCTGAAAAGTTTATCTGATCTGATTTCTTAAGCCACTGTCATTCTGTGAATGCAGAAGAGGAGTTGCTATTCTCCTGATCACACCTATAAGCAAGTGAATTCGGTTCTGGACTGATGAGTTAATACTTTCTGTTAGAATTTTGTACTTCTTATATAGTGTAAAGGATTGATAACATTATATTAAAAGAAAAAATTGTTTGAAAAGAAGAAGATGCTTTCAGTATATGCTCATGACCTTTTTCAGCATTTCTGAAAGGACACAGAGGGAGGTTCAAAAGTTGTGATTATCTGTTAGTAGCCCTGTTGTGAGCTTATATTTGTTATTTTTGTCTATTTAATACATATATATTTATTTCTTATTTTTATTCCCAAGTAGCATTTTACTCAAGTGCCTGTAATCATACAATTAAATACTCATTATCTTCAGGTAAAAATAGCACAAACATAATCCTACTTCTGAAAAATTAAAACTTCAGTCGTTACTGTTTATTTTCTCATACCACGAACACAATTATGAGACAGCAGCTGTTTCATTTGTCTCTGCTGTTGGTTCCCTTGGTCACTGTGGACATCTTTTATAGAGTCTCAGTGACCAGTATTGCACATCTACAGCTCTACTTATTCTTTGTGCTCCCCAGTGTCCCTACTGCAGTGGTGACAATTATTGTTGTCTTAGTAAGAAGGGTAAAACTTTTCCAGAGACTTGGAGAGGCTGCTACAATGTTTTCATGTTGTAGAAGTTATACTCATATAACTTTGTTACACATGCAGTGCCCTCAAAGATGATATAATTATCGGAGAGCATACAAATAAATCTTCTATTATTAAATCTCATGTTCTGAAACACAATGGATTGTTCGCTTGTTTGTTTTTCTCTTTGAAATTTTAAGTGCTACAACGCAGAGATAGAAGAGAATTATCTGTGAAACATTAAACAGAGAAGTAAGTTAAAATTTTGTCTAATATGATTGAAGTATTTCCCATTCCTAAGTGATTCAGTCACAGGTCCTGTTGTTTGGCAGGATTTTTTAAACTTTACTAACAGAACAGATCTTTTGCATCTCTTCCTTTTGAAGTTTACATAGATTTTGTATGTGCATTGTGGATGGGAAGTTCTGTGGGTAAGAAATAAAAAACTTTATCTTAATGTCCTTGAAATGTTTGAGAAAAACAAATGCTTTAGGCTTAATTCTAGAAGATTGAACATTGAGTGTTAGTTTTTGTATTGAAAACTTGGAAATTCTACATCTGTGCAAGCAAGTTTTGCAACTGTAAAGCAAAACTGCTATGTCTGATATTATATTGAAACTTTACTATGCATTTGTAAATGCTGAGTGTTTTGACAAATGTGTTTTGCAAACATAAAATAGCTCCCAGAATGAAAAAAATATGGTTTTAGATAACACTGTAGAATGAAATATATGGGAGTCTTAGAAGAGACGTGCAGCTGCAGGTTCTGTCAGCAGAAGCTGCTGATAATAAATGAACAGAATGTGAATGATTGATTTGCCTTACAAGAGGGACTGTTGTAGGCAGATAGGGTGCTTTGCAAAATCATAGACCCTGTATCTGTAACAGATCAGAGGTAGGTCGCAATAACAGGTAATGTGTTGTGGAATCACTGATCTTAACTGTCAGGTGCTTAACAGGTAAATGAGGAGCAAAGAGAACACTTTATTCTTTAGGTACTGAAAGAAACCTACACTTATTTATGTATTAAATAGTCATTGTGTACTCATAGTTCCTTGACCAAGTTGCACGATTTGATTTGAAAACCAGGACAGCATTTTTGTTGGACAGAAACCTGTCTCTGTTAAAACAGTTCTGAGGTTTCTGCTTAACAGAGAGCCTTATAGAAGGGAAAAATATTTGTCAAGTCCTCTAAAAAATTTGTGTTGGTATTATAAAGTCAGATATAATTTTTTAAGCTTATAATGTGATTTTTGTGAAAAGTGTTCTAAATAACTTTCTTCTGCAAACAGATTTGATAAGGTGTTGGAAAATAGAAGTTTTGCTGCATGAAATAAGAGAATCACCAACTTTAAAGGTATAAGAAAAGATGAGTACGATGCAGACATGAGATAGGATATGCACGCCACAGTACTGAAACTTGATCTCAGTGCAATTGGAGTAACTTGCAGCATGCAGCTCTGTCACCTAATTTCCCTTTTCTTGTCTGAGAAGAAAAAAAAATAGAAGGTTTTCACTAAATTTTGAGGTGGACATGGTGTGTTCTGAGATCTTAGCTTTTCATACAGGCTTGCTGCTCTTGACCCTGATCCAGTCAGGTGCTTCACAGGAAAATGCAGCATCACATGACCTTGTCATGGTCATAGACATTTATTAAGTGAACAAGCAAGAGAGGCAAAGAATAGATAAAAATGTAAATATTAGGGATCAGATTTGTTAGGTATAACTTTTATTTATGTCAGTGAAATTAGTACAATTTGGTCAAATAGTAGAAAGAATGTCTGTGTGTCCATGTGGAAGCCTGGCTTATTAAGACAATAGACAAATAATGTTATTGTGCTTATTTTGGCTGGGTTAGAATTTATTTTCTTCACAGTAGCTAGTACAGGGGAAACTATGCTTGTAATACAGATATATTTTTGTTATTGCTGAGGAGTGCTTGTACAGAGCCAAGACCTTTTCCTCTCCTCATCTCCACTCCACCACTGAGGAGACTGGACATTGGGAGAGGAGTCAGCCAGGAAAGCTGAAACCAACTGACCAAACCGATATTTCATGTTGTATGACATCATGCTCAGTAATAAAACTAGAGGGAGATTAGTAGTGGTCCTGCTGCTCAGGGCCTGGCTAGGCATCATCAGTTGTTCAGTGGTGAGGAATTGTTTTCATTTTTATCACTTTATCCAGACAGAATAAGTCGTTTGTTAAACAGCACAGAACAATTTATAAGTCTCTATTTGTACAGAAATTACTTATTTTGTATGTTGGAATGAGATGACAAGAGAAAAAGCAATGGAAACAGAGACAGAAGGGAGGAAGGGAAAAGACTTTTTTATGACACAAGAATAATTTATTAAATTAAGAGTAAAAAAAAAAAAAGCTAAAAAATAATTTACATTGTATTTCAAATGTGCTCACAAAAAGAAAACACAACACTACAGAAAAAACAGAAACTCCTCTTAAACTTAGAAGGCATTCAAAACACATTTCTCTTATTACTGTGTAAAAACAAAATTGGATTCAGTGTTTCAGCTCAAAAAAACCTACAGAAGACTTATTTACAGGCGATTCAAACTGCGTTTATCTTTTAGCCACATGCAAACTGCTCAATCCAGCTTTTTGAACTACATAACCTTTTCTCATTAAATTACAAACATCAAAGACCAGAAAGAGCATAAAATAAGCCTTGTTGGAAAGTGGAAGCATATGTCTGGGTCAAAAGTCAGTCCACTGTCAGCTAGATTACCAATAGCTGAGGACAGCAATGATTACATTCTGAAGGTGGTGTGAATAAACGCTTTTTCTCTGAAAATGAGGCAAATGTTTTTCACGCTCGGGAAACTTTAAGGGTTTTAAACAAAAAGTACAGGTAATAAAGGACTCCAGTAATGTGCAGAAGTGTGTACACTGAAAAAATTCTTCCTTGAAGTTAGTTTGGTCTAATAGAGAAGAACAAACTCACTTTAAGTACTAGACATAAAATGCTATTAATGTAATCATATGAAAATTGCTGTCAAAATTAAGACTAAAAGAGTTTAAAGAGAGAACAAAGGTTATAGCAGCATTTCCTAAAGAAATACCTCACTAGTAGTAATGTTGAGAATGGATTAGGGGGTTAATATCTGGCTTTTAGGGCAGTTTTGTTTGTTCGTTGAGTTTTTTCCTATTTTAATAATGTGCCTTTGAATTAAAGTATTATAAATTAGATGCACAGAGCAAAGCAAATATATTCTTCTGAATGTTCTGGATCAGAGGACAAAGCAATTATTCTTTCTTATAAATCTCTCAGGGGGAAACGAGATACATGATAGATGAGTAAAAGAAAGTAATAATGAAAATTATACATATTAGAAAATAACTTTTTTTCCTCTTAAATTACTATTTTCTCATTATTAAACTTCAAAACATAGCTAGGCTGCTGATAAACCAATAAACTGATCAGTTTATTTTCTCAAGGCAGACTCAGCAATTCAAGCCCTGCATGTTGTGACAATGACGCAACTGCTAAAAATGGTATAATTTTCACAGAGTAAGGAACACACCAGTAAACTCAAGGCTAGTTTTCCAGGTCTGTGCAAGAATTATGAGATGAATGAACATGTACAGAGATTGGAAGGGATCATCTTTCTCTTTTTCCTCTTTAATAAATCAATCTACTTTATAAGAGTGGGACTGAACTTCCTAATGGTTTCGGTTTGTCAGACATAGAGAATCATTGTATAGTTGTGACTTACAGATGCTAAGCCACACATAAAAGCCACTGGTTTAATAAAAGAGAACTTTTTTCAAAACTGCTTGCACTATTTTTAGAAAAGTCATAGCCAAGTAAATTCCAGCTTATTAATTAACATAGTTTTTCTTCTTTATGCTCTGATTATTTTGAGCATGAAAGTGAAATTAATGCTTCATGTTTATATGTTTTATGTCCTGGCTGGGACAGAGTACATTTTCTTCACAGTAACTAGAAAAGTGTTGTGTTTTTTGGATTTAGCATGAGAATTGTGTTGATAACATACTGATAACTAGTTGTTGCTCAGCAGCTCTTACCTCAAGTCAAGGACTTTTCAGTTTCTCATGCTCTGCCAGTGAGGAGGTGCACAAGAAGTTGTGAGGGACAGCTGGCTCACACTGGTCAAAGAGATGTTCCATAACATAAAATGTCATGCATAAACTGGAGGGAGTTGGCCAGGAGTCGGCAGCTGTTGCTCAGGCAGTGTTTGATCAGTGATCAGTATTGATCAGTGTGGGTGGTGGTGAGCAGTTGTATTATTATGGAATGTTATTCCTCTCTCTTTCCTCTCTCTCATTCTCTCTCTCTTTCATGATCATAATTTTATTTTAATTCTGTTATTAAACTGTTCTTATTGCAACCCATGAGTTTTCACTTTTATAGATTGTGTTCCCAAACACAGTGGGCAATGGAAAGAAGAGTGAGGGTTTGACAGCAAGGTGTCCTACTTAACTTCTCTCTCTCAGACCTTTGGAGTCCAATGCAGAAAAAAAAGACCAGGGAAACTTTACACAGTTCACCTTTAAGGGTTAGAATAGCCATTAAATTGCTTCTCTAGGATCTCTTGCTCACGTGGTAGAAAGTAATTTGTTTCAAAGGTCAAACATTACTGGCGGCAGGGGCCACAACATGTATCTCTCACTTACTTAAGATGGAGGTACCTTAATTGAAACCCTGAAACTACATTCATTTCAGTGTTTTCTCTCTAGCCTGATAGATCTTCATTCCTATCTGCAGGAATAGGAATGCCTCTGGTTCAACTGAGGGAAATGTGGAAAATGTCTGATTAGCTCCAGTTTCTAGTGATGAATTGGACTACCTTCTATTGATTTACAGGTCAAACCTTAGAGTCAGTCTACAGATATGAGTAAAGATTTCCATATTCCCAGTTTTCTTGGAGCTACAATTACTGATCTCCTTACTTTTAATACAACTTCTCTTGTTTTCCTTCTGATTATTTGAATAACATCTTACAGAAAACCTGTGTTTATGCCCCTTGTATTATTATACTTCAGTTTTCAAGTACAATTTCAGTTTCACATTGGAATTATTTTCACACTGGGATTATTTTCACATCTCAATTATATTGTTTCCATTTACATCTATGTCTGTCACATCTCATATTAATTCAGTCACTTTCTTTTTGAGCCAACTCCTAGGTGTCTGTTTAGTTGGGTTTTTTTCTTTTCATCTGTGTAGTTTATTTCTCTGGGTCTTAACAACTCTCATCCTATTCAAGATCTCCAACCAGAGAAATTGCTACCCAATTTTTATTCATTTCGGTTTTGACATATTTCATGAAGCCTCAGGTGCACCGTTTTTGCTGTTACCCAGCA
>VXAU01005711.1:72070-96470 GCA_013399695.1 Formicarius rufipectus | reverse complement strand
AAAAAAAAAAGCTTTTTTTTCCTGATTTTCATCTTTTCAGTTGAAATATTTTTTCCTTTTCTTTCTTTAGAAAAAAAAGTAGATACAACATGCAGAAGTGTTAGTGTGTTGAACAATCATTCCCCCCTCGTTCTTGGCATTTTTGCTTATTGCTTTAGCTGGATAATTTATAAAAGATGGGATTGGGTCTAATGTATATATTATTCATGTGTAGTATACTGACAGAGAAAGTGCAGTCTTCCAATTTTATAACACATATGAGTTATTATCAATTCATTTTACTTTCCAGGGTTTTCACCTTTCTGTCTTAGAGCTGACTGCTCATTACACTGCTCTCTATTTACTGCTATCTGTACTTCTCTGATTTTGTTCTATTATTTAGTATTATTGTGTCAAATCACAGCTTTAAGGCAAAATTTGAAGAAAACTATCCTTCTGGAAGTACATCCACTATGTTTCCTGCTATGCAGCTATGAATCTAATACTTTAACATTTCCACCTTCAGGAAGTTCTGTAATACTTGTTCAGTTCATATGGCAAAATATTAACTGCAGATTTTATTCATTTAACTTGGCCCCTGCATTATTACCTATATTTGTGAAACCACCCTGACACTTCCCAATTTGATGGTTTTGTACATATAAAAT
Source organism: Formicarius rufipectus (assembly GCA_013399695.1). NCBI lineage: Eukaryota > Metazoa > Chordata > Aves > Passeriformes > Formicariidae > Formicarius > Formicarius rufipectus. The sequence goes on along the minus strand of VXAU01005711.1, from coordinate 95,823 downwards.
AAAATTTTGATCCACAGTCTTAAATATCTATCAGTAACAAGGATTCTCAACCAGTTTTTAAATGTTAGCTTAGCTGATAATTCATGATTTATTATTGCAATGTCTAAGTGTTTTTGTAATGAAGAGCTAAGATTGTTTTTCAAAAATCCTTTATAGTTCTGGAAGTAACACAGAATGTGTTAATTTAACCATATATTTTAATTCTTATTAAAAATATAGTTATATTCCATCACAGTGGTGAATTGCTCTCTTCACATGGTGGGGGGGTGCGGGGGGAAATTCTGTTAATTAGCAGTTGTGGAACAGGCCATGTTGAATGGAGAAGTTTGAACAAACCCTATTCTTAAAATAATTTGCTGTGATCTTAAATACTGAAAAGTGGGCAGGATCCAAACATTCACAGTCTGCTTTCTACCCCTGTGGTTCCTTGTCACCAAGATATGGTTAGTCCTAATCAGTTAGACTGTGGCTTCTTTATACAATAAAATTTTTTAAATTTCCAAATTTGAATTATTTGGAAAGTCAGGATGTCTCTATAGAATGAGAAAAACAACGTTTTTGTTGTAAGCAAAATGAAAGCACAAATTTGTTGCCAAGAATTAAATAGAACCCAAAAGTTGTAACCTTGATTTAGAAGAGATACTTCCTTTCTAGAAGATTATCCAGCCAGCCACAATGGAGTACATATAGAGTATTTCCTATGCTTTTGTAAAGACTGCTAGCTACAGTAGAAGCTCAACTGCAATTCACCCCAATCAGCAAAACTAAAATTACATCTACTAAATTTTGGCTTCTTTACAGAAGTGATGAGCAGCCAGGCTTACAAAGGAAGTGGGGAGCTCATAGTGGTTCAGGAGTTCAGAGTTCCTCGTTGTTGTACTGTTAAATTTTTTTGTTAGTTGGAAATTTTTCTCTCTCATTTAATGTGAGATGTACTTAATTTCTGAGTTTCTGTAGTGAAACTCTAAATGTTATGTGCCATAGAAAAAATACATGATTGTCTTTATTCAGTCATGAATAAGAATGTATTCTAAGGATTTTAAATCCCTCAAATTAACACAACTGAAATTCACAGAATTACAGAATTTTTGAGGTTTGGAAGTGACCTCTTGAGATCACCTAGTTCACCCCAACTTTTCCACCTCTCAGGCAGGGTTAGAGGATCAGATTGTCTAGGATGCATCCAGTCAGTCTTTGAATATCTCCCAAAGTGGAGAATCCACAACTTCTCTGGGCAGTTGTTTTTGACCATTCTCATAGTAAAAATATTTTTTCTCATGATCAGGTGGAATTTAATGTGGGGTTTTTTGTGTCCTTTGTCCAATTTCATCTGTGAAGAAGCTACTAGAAGCTCAGGCACAAACTAATTGCAAGCAAAGAAATGTAAAGATACTGATGATATTCATCTGATATTTCCTCTTTTTAGCCATTATTCTGAAGACGGAGAGAAATTGTGATTAGAATTACTAAATCCTAGTAAACTGCATTAGAATTGCAATAATGCAACAAAACCATCAGCTAAAAATAGAGGTGTTTCAGTATATTAACTCTCATAATAAGTACCAAGGGCTTCAAGCATCATTCCATCTCTGACCACTCTTTCATACTTTCTGAGGGAGAAGAATTCCAGAAATATGTAACACTTCAAGCTGAATAACTGCATTAAAATAATCTTTTCAAAATTACACACATGCTCTGAGTGTTTCTGAGAAAGCCGAAACCGAAGTGGGTCTAATGTCTTCAAGTATGACTCAAAATCTTAGCAGAAAAAGAAAAGTAAAATTATTATAAAATAAGGACAGAATAATATATTTACTTTAGTACTTATGTTTCAAGCTCAACAAGAAATCTACACCAAGGCGATGCACATCTCTTTTTAGCTCTCAACCCCCTGGCTCTAAATCTTCATTGTCATAAATCATTGTGCTACACTAAAATATTGAGAAAGACTTTGGATATTTGTCTAACCATAAAGCACAGATGGACAAACTAAGAGCCTTGGCAGTTAGCAGGTGTTGATTCATGCTGCATTCAACAATATTGTCACAGGTTTTCTGCTGTACTTATATTTAGAGTTAATTCAGGTAAAAATGCCTTCATCTCCTTTTGTCAAAGGCAAGGCTTTTCAACTGGTTTCTGAGGGAGTATGAGCTAACGCTGATTTTATAAACACATAAACTTACCTAGGAGATTATGCAAGATTTGCAGTACAACTTGAAGAAAAACCTTGAAGGCAGCAGTGTATTTCCTTCTCTGAAACCATGCATGCTCTGTGTTTCTTTCCATTCATGCGGTAACTTGTTGGGACACCATAGTGGTTTAGTAGAGCCTTGTGTTTCACAGCATTACAGAGTCAGGGCAGTGAAGACCATTCTGTCTCGCTTTACACATAATGTAGATCAATCACCTTCTTTATCAACCCTGCCAAAAAGGTATGTAATGTACACTTTTTTTGGTTTGTCACTCTGAAGGGTAATGAAGCTCTTCCATCACTCTGTTCCTCAATACAATTAGCACTATTTTTTGGTGCTAAGGTAAATGTGAGGTCTGAAATCTCACAGGGCACCAGCAATGGGTGGGAATCAAATTTTTTGCTTGGTATTATAAGGCTGGCACCTAATGCTTCCTGGTGCTTGACTCTCTATGGCAATAGTAAGAATTAGACATCTAGTACGTATGTAGACTCAGAACTGTAACTGTCCCAGTAATGGATGTGGTCCCATCCAAGAACTGGCTCTCTGTTTATACCCATTTATATATGTGGCTTGCATGTCGTGAATTTGGCTCACTATTGCTGATGACACAAATTTGTGTATAACTTTCATATCATGTATCTCACTTATATTTTGACATTCTGAGGAAAAAAAATGCAATTTTTTCCCATTATATTATTGCATTATGTCAAAATGCACTGTCATAGTCACTGCTCAGCTGCAACAATAATTAATTCATAATCTGCTTTCATGATTTGGAAGAAAGTTATTCACACACAATCTGTTCTTGCTCCTTTTTTGGTCTTCTAACAACAAGATGAGTTCAGGTCATAAGATAGAAATGGATAGTGAAGGTTCAAAATCCAGAAGGAAATTAGTCAGGACTCCTAAAAGCTGTTTAAAAACTAACAAAAATCTGTTGTATAAAATACCTGATATAAAATGGGAAAAAACTTGAAATGTATCCTTGAGGGCATAAAGTATAACTATTTCTGTGAGAAATATGTTTATTTGTAACTTGTTTTTTGAATGCATGGTTTTTAGGCAAGTAGGAAAAAATTAAAACTTCATTGGGAGATTTTTGGACGAGACCCTGACACCGTTTTCATTCCTTTATCAATTAATCCAATTACAAATTCATAGTTTAGATTTCCAATTGGCTTCAGCAAATTTCTCGGTTCAGTTTTCGGTTCGCCTCCCATTGATTCCCTTTCTACAATTCCTAGCCTCCTCACAGCTTTACAGGTTGGCTTGAGATACTAAACATATTTTAAGTGAAGAGAACATCAGATAAAAAGAACTTCTTGATTTACTGTAAAGTTCAAAATCCTTTTAACTTTTCCACATGTGTAAAATAAGGAGACACATAACTTCGATGATCTTTTTCAATCCCTTCCAACTCAAGGTATTCTGTGACTCTCAATAGCTGCTTTTAAAAAACAGTTTGGAACAAAATGCCATCAAATTTGTATAATATCAATTGCCACATATTTTATGCACCTCAGTAATCTCTTAACCACCTGACCACTCTTGAATGTGACTAATCTGCATATAGATAGTCTAAATTAACGTGCTTAAAATATCTAAGAGCAGGTTTCAAAGGAATCATTCTGGAGCTAAGCACCCAGCCTTGAATAATTTTCACGGGCTGATTTGGAAACTCAAATGATACATTTTTCCTTTAGATTATGGTAAAAGAGGTAACCTTCTTCCATGAAAAATAGCTCCTGTATATAATGGTATTTCTCCAATACTCTTTCTTTCTGCACAAACCCATGAGATAACGTGACCTTAAGTTCCTAATCAATAAATCAAAACTGCTTTCAGATATCTTATGCTTTATGACATTTAGAAAAGATGACAAGATGAACATTAGGAGTGATTTCTCAGTATCATTTCTATACTCACCAGAATATTTTCCCTTAGAAAGGAAGACAGATTCCCTTTATTTCTGTTTCAGACTTTAGTTTTCTTTTCATTCCTATTTCAGTTGTAAGAAAGGCAAAAATATGATGTGTTTTCAAGTCCCAATTACCCTCATTTATATCAAAGGCAAGTTTAGCTCTATTAAGGCTTCTTTGTGTTTTAAACCATTGAAACACAATCCAAACAATTAAATCTATGCTATCAAAAGCCATGTGCCTTTGAGGAAGATGTCATTCTGTCTGTAGCTCTGAATGCAGCCAAAAGGCTTGACCTTTATTAGAAGCATACTACATTGTACAGACTTGTCTGTGTATTTCCCATGGGGAACTTTAGATTTTCAGTTTCCATTTTTAAATATTTGATGCTGCAAATTGGATTCTTGTGGTGTAATGTCAATTAGTAGGAAATAGTGAACTGCAAACTTTTGACACTGCAAGAATTTTTCCTCTGTCCTCTGAGAGCTGGTAAACACTGTAAAAGAAAAATATTTCTGTCATTTAGCTTTGGTTGTGCCATTTTTGTCTTGCAGAAACTTAAACTAGGAAAGGTCTGAGGTTTCATTTTAATGTGCAGTAAAGACAATAGTGTCAAAAAATAATGTTAAGATGTATTTATTCTAAAAATGTCAATCAGGCACACAAACATATTAAGTGACAGCTAAGTAAATTGTTACCTTCTTCACACAGTGAGCTATTCTGACATACCAGCATCACCTGACATCACAGATTTGGGTTATTAGGGACCTCTTGAAATCATCTGGTTCAACTCCCCTGATCAAGCAGAGTCAGCTAAAGCTGGCTGTCCAGGATAATGTCCAGTTGGATTTTGATTATATCCATAGGTGGAGACAGCACAACTCTTAGCAGCCAGCATGTGCCAATGCATGGGAATATTTCCCCACAGGAAAACTGAGGATGATTCATGTCACATCACTAGAGATAATATAGACTTTACACTCAAAAATAAAGACATCAAGCAATCAATATAACTTTTATTTTGATGTTTTCCCAGGGACCCAGATAAAAAGAAAACTGAATACCCCGTTGCTTGGAAGCCAGGGCACTTAAAGAGGTTTTAGAGACACCTTTTTTTTATTGTGTTTTTTGTCTAATATGTCATCCTATTCATATGATAACTACTTTGGATAAAAATATATATTTTTTAGGCGTGGGCTACTTTCAACAAAGTCATGGCTTAGAAGGCATAGTGGTGTTAGGTCAAAGGTTTGATTCAATGGTCTCAGAGACCTTTTCCAACCTAGCTGATTCTTTGACTCTACATTCCTATGTTAGGTAACTGTGGGGAAAAATATAATTGAAAAACAACTTCAGTTACTAATGTTTGCTTTTGTTGGAGTACATTCAGTTAGTATTATTAGCAAGTGACTGGATGTACTTTTAGATTTATCTTAGTCTGTAAAAGTGAAATCATGCACAATATATATCATAGAGAGAGGTGTGCAGGAATATTTGTATTGTCCCAGAAACAACTAAAGGGAGTGGTGTACAGCTGTGCTATCAGCCTGCTGTTTGGGATAACCTGTCATATCTGCTTAGATGTATGATGCTTCATCATGCAATGCAGAAGCAGCCTTTGTTTCTGTCCTACGGCTGAAAAAATGTCTTTTGAATTACATTCAGTAAAAGCCAGGACTGGGGAAAAAGAGAAATAATTTTTTTTGTGTGTTTTTATTTCTGAGCTGGTTCCTCATTCCTCTGGGGAAAGTCTTGTGAGGCCTAAATTTTTAAATCTTTAAGAACACATTTTCATATAGAGTTAGCTTGAGAGAGAAGTTTTCTTTCTTTTGGACTGGAACAGATAAGCAAATCAATCATTATGTTTAATGGAAAAGTGTGTTCCCTTTAAAAAGACCCTTTTCTTTTATTCTCTTCCAAACTGGAAATGCATTGTGCATTTTAGTGTAGGATAGGTTAAGTGCCAGCAGTAGAAATTCATAAGTTACATAGTTACTTCTCTTAAAGCAATACGTAATTAAGCCTGAAACATACACCATGTTTCAGACTATTTTGTCTAATTAATTGATATTTCAGACCCTTCAAAATGAGGATTTAATTGGTAACGTTGACCAGAATTGGTATGAACTCTCATTCATTCCAATCACTGTCATTACTGTTTGCAGTAAGAAAACAGTGGAAATCTGCAGCAGCATTTGAAACTTTTGACTTCTACACTATATTCATTTTCACTCTGAGCATCTGTTAAGAGAATTACATAGGTAAATACGTCCTCTTATCTACTTTTCTAAGTTTCTTTCCTTCTGAACATTCATACATATAGAGTATATAGGTAGATATAAAAGGTAGTAGTACTCGTGAATAATTATTACATATGATCATCACATAGTGTATGAATGATAAATATACTTAAAATGCTGGTGACAGCTTGAAATAGTTTTCAGATATGTATTGAATATCCATGTTCTGTCGTTTCATCTTTTATTTCCATGTTTGGTTTTTGGAAGCTTGCAAGTATAAAGTCCAAATAAAACTACCCCTACAACCACTTCATAAATGTCTTTTCATAAACTGATTCGACTGCAAAGTTTATCTACATTTATGTTTGATGTAAAGACTGCATTAAAATGGAATAAAAGTGTATCTTGCAAAACAGTTTGTAGTTTTGAGGGAGTAGCTGAAATAATAACATGGAAAAAGTTTTGTTTTTTTTAAAAAAGGCATAAAAATGACATATAAGTCAAATACAATGAAAAGAAAGATAAATTTAATTTATGGGTAAAAACTGTCATTAGTGAAATATGTGTTTGGTATTGGACAACAGTAATGGTGTCATAACTTAGCTGTTTCTATTTTATGTTTTTTTCAGTCTTCATTGTGTTTGATTTGACTAAATGGCATGGTCAGGTGACACAATTTTGAGCTGGTTTTTGTTTTGCCACTCCACTCTAAAGAAGGCATTGAGTATGTTTGGCATTGAGCACACAGTAGACTAATTCCCCTGGCTAGACTTCTGTGTTTTGATTCTGATTCCCACAGAGCAAAGCAGTCCTCTGCCTTTCAATAGAGCACTGATATAAAAAACATAGTTCAGAAGCCAGAAATTCTTTTTAATACTGGGGAATGGGGGACAGAGAGGAGAGCAGAAATGGAATATTCAGTGGAAATTCAACTGAAAGTGCACAGTACCTGCTTCACCACAGAGTTAATTAATATTTCTGATTGAGTCATAGATGTCAGTACTTCTGCTGTGTCAAGAATTTCACAGGAATATAAACTCAACAGTTACTATGTCCTGATATATTCCATACTTCAAAATAACAGTAGTGTAATAATGTTAGTCAAACATAAGAGCATTAACATTTAATTATTTCTGTGGTACAGAGGTTATATTTGAAGACACTCTATGTAGTTATATGACTGCCTGATACCCTTTATATCAATAGTGAACTAGAGGAAAAAAGTATTTCTTTTGTGGGTTAAACTCATATGAAGTTATCTATGATGGAAAAGAGCAGTAAATTGTTAGAAACAAAATGCAAAGTGGGACCAGTATCCAATTTTCAACAATTCCTCAAGCTTAACATGTGAAATAGAGACTAAAAATAAACTATTGATTACCTGTCTACATATATTACCTATAAAAATTAAATCAGCATTTTTATTAGTGTTCATATACACAATCGTGTCTGCAAAAAATATTAATTTAAAATTTAAATTGAAGTTTTTGCCAATTTTCTATCAGAATGAGACAGTTTTTCTCTAAATTTTTGGGAAAATTTCCATTAATATTTGTGAAGAAATATGTTATTATTATGTAAATTACTGTCACGAACAGTGAGAGTAATAAATAATGTACTTCATTGTGACTATTTGAATTCTTCAAACGTAGAAATGTGCTTTATGTACATTTTTCAGCATAAAGTGATCAAAATTTAGGATTAAAAATTCCTGCAGGATTACTTCTAACTTCTCCACTACAAAAAGAGTCAACAACTCTCCTCTGTCAGAGTTCTAGGCAAATATTTTCACCCTTTAGGTGGTAATAGTGGTACATTTTGTATTATCATCTACCTCTTTGCTCAGATATTATCCCTCAGTGTAGCACCAAAGACAATAGAAAGAAGTAATGAATCTCACTGGCATAGTTAAGTTTTACTTTGAAACTTTGATGTTGAAATTAATATTTTCAGTTATTGTGACTCAGTTCTGGAAGAAATGCTGGTAACTCAGCATTGTAAATTATCAGATATTTTTAATTGATACCGTAGTTAGAAGGTGGTAAGATTTTATGAAACAATATAACCTGTATAAAAATTCTTCTTTATGTTTTGGAAAAGAACAGCCATAATTAAATAAATAAACCTAAGATATCAGTCCAAGTTGATTATCTCAATGTAAATGAAGAAACTCTATCCTTGGTACAGATTATGCACTGATCACAATCAATACCAATATCGAACTGTGTGGCATTCTGTAACCAGCTTTCCCACTCTCTCTGAAAAGAACTAATCAATTCTGATAATTAGACAATGCTAACATAAGCCAAGTAAGTATCAGGACTTTTCTAAGTTAAATGATTTTGACTGAAATAGGTTAATATATGAGAACCATAGCTGGCAAAACCACCAGGAGCAATAGCTTGTGGCGTAAGGGTGACAGCAATCAGCTGGGCTCAGACTGGAGGCAGTTGACAGAAGATGTATGATTGTGTCCCAGCTATAAATACAAGTTATGGTTTTCTTTCAGATTATTTTCCTTCTCTAACATTGCTTACAGGCACCTAAGGTGTTTGATCTAAACTCTAATTCAGTTTTCCTAGGCATAACTCACATCTACTTGCCTTCAATTTTTTCCCCTGGTTTTATTTATTTTGATTAGAATAAAATGTAAAGTTTCATTATTAATACCACAAGATTTTTAAAATCTATATGGGAATAGTTGTAGACATTTTACAATTAAAAGAAAATAAATTGTGTTACAAACTGCTACTTAGAAGTAATTTTATTCCTGACAGAGATGCAGATAAAGCATTAGGCCTAATATTATTAAAAATAATGTCAAAAAATGGACAAAAAATTGCTCTTTTCCACAAAGGAGAGAATGCGAACAGGTCCTGAGATCATGATCCATATATTAACCTTGCATTTTATGATTAAATGACTCTCATGTAACAATTCTAATCCTCTCTATAGATAATATTCTAGGTCATCTGTGAGAGAAAATAAAAGTGTAAAGTATTTTGAGATGGGTTTTTTGAGGTCTTTAGGGATTTTTTTGTTCATCAGTTGGTTTTCAGGTCTGTCTCTAACAATGTGAATTCTGTACTGTAAAAATAAAAAAACCCTTCCTTTTCACAGCTAACAACAAAGTGTATGTGTGTTCTCCAGTGGTTGCTAGGACATGAAAATTCATTAAGATTAATTCATAAAATGTCTAAGAGGCATAAATAATTCCCTTTCTCAGAGAAAGCAAAGGACGTTAAACTAGCAGGAAGACACAAAAATTAAATTCAGAAGATTATATTTTTTCAGTTTTGTGGTTGGCAGAAAGTCTATCTCACCAAGCTGGTAATGAAATACATATTATAATATTATCAAATAAAAGATAAAGTTTTAAGACAGTTATTCTTGTAGAGGCTTTAAAGGAAAAGAATGTAATAAATCCAAATCTGATTTTAGTGGCATAGTATATGTTAAGATAGAGTGTACTGAGCCAAATCTAACACCAGAAATGGTCAGGGANAAAAAAAAACCACAAACCAAAACACAAAACCAAACAGTTTTGTAGTGACTCTTTGTCTTTTATTAACAGTATTCAAAGTGACCCTTAAGTGGTTGTATGCAGATTGCTTGTAGGAAGCAATTTGAGTTATTGTCAATCCATTTATTTTCTATTTTCCTAACAAGATTAAGACCTGAAATAAAAGGGCAAGACTCTGTACAGGTTGTGGGGAGAACTCAAGAGTTTTGATCCTGAATATTGTATCAGTCCCTGAGCTAAAATGCCAGTGTAGACCTACTCACAGAAATCAAGATCGACAAGTGCACAGTCGGTCTTGTAAGACTGATACCCTGACAAAATCAGATGAAATCAGACTTGAGAAGCAACCTGTAAAAACTCAGATCTAAATAGATTTAAAACTGGATTTGTTCCTGATGGTTGTCTTAAAGAGCAGAAGTTTTTATCCTCTGATATTATGGCTTTAGAAAGAGAAATTCAGTTTTCTATTTGTATACCTTTACACCCTTATAATTGAGAAGAAAATCTGACGCAGGCTTTTTCTTGGATATTGCCTGGATAAGAATATAATCCTAATCCTGAAAGTTGATGCACATTTTGGTTTCCCCTGAATTGCAGCATTTATGGCCATCTGTTAGACAGGCATTACTCTGAAACCAAAATTATTCTGCCAGCTTAAAAATGGCATAAAGGAGCAACTAATGGAAAGAACCAATTTTTATCTCTTCTACCTCATGTGGTAGCCTTCATCAGGTATTGCTCTAAAATTTATCTTTTTTTAAATTGTTTTAAGTGTTTCTAGTCAACAACAATGTTAATTGCAGAAAGTTAATTGCCCATATACCTCATTAACCAATATTAATCTTGAACCTCTACCAATGTAATTTTTGTCAGATTATCTTTGAGCTTTATAAAAGAAGGAAAAAAAAAAAAAAAGAGGATGAAGTTAAAAAAATAAGGCACCCATGAAATTTTTTTTTAGAGGCTCAAGTTGTTTGACAGAATAACATTTTTTTCTCTTTGAAGGAAATTAATAAGGCACTGTATATTAAGCCATTATGTGGGACACATGGCCCTCAGTTTTACTTCTAAGAAAAGCCATTAGCTATAATAGTAGTCTTCCAGTTGAGCCTGGGATATCATATACGGTGTAGATTCTAAGCACAGCCATTATTGAAACATCCAAATGTGTTTGCTTCTCTGTGATTATCTGGAAAGAGGTAGGCAAATAAATTTTCTCCAGATGTTGTCTTGAAAAAATATGTTTACTTTAGACCTGTAGCATTGCAGCACTTCAGCTATTAAGTTTTCAGCTATTTTAAACACTTCCAAAACCCGTTATGATTATTCCTTACTGTGGGAATCCTTCAAATGGTCATATATGGTGTACAGTGATAAAAAATACTAGTCAGGAACCCACTATTTGCTGGCTGGCTTACTACTTAAAAGTAGTGAATGTCTGCTATATAGAGGCAGTCACAGTATGGCCTCAGACTGTGGGCAGACAGATAGTCACCTTTGATTCTTCTATAGTGGACACACTGTCAAGAAAACTTATAAGCTGGTATTGAAGGAAATGCTGGAAACACAAGCAACCAAGCAATTGCTGATGAAACAATAATTCAATTTAGAAAATGCTTCCACTATGAGAAACCTTTCCCCCTATGAGAAGAAAAATGTAACATCTCTTTTTGTCTTCAATTAATCATATGCTCTTTTGATTTCCTTTGTGCGGGACTCTGTTCTACTCTGAAGTAACTACTCTACTTGAAGAGTTTCAGTTTTCAGTTGCATTGCATGCATCTTTTGGGAATGCCTTTTATTTTAAGCTGTTATGGTTTCCTGGTTTTATTTTCACAGAGAACTCTTGCATTCTTAGAAGTTTAATTTTCAGACTGTTATGCTTGTTCACGAATGTTTTTAATGTCCCTTGCTGAATCACTGTTGCACTTTTATTGTCTAACATACACCAAGCTCTCACAGCTTGGAATTTATCCCACTGTAATGGAAATTTGTGACTGTGACCTAAATTGTACAGATACAAATCAACCTGCTGTTATCTTTAACATGCTGGCATTGATTGATAAGTTTGTTGGTATTCCTTTAATTGCTTGAGTTATGATATTATGACAGATCTTGTGAAATAGTAGTAGGCTTAAATAGGCCTGTTAGGAAAAGAATTTTATTCTGAATAAAATCAGGAAAAAAAATCCCACCTACAGAATATTTTTTAGTGTGACACTCCTAGAAAAATCAAAAACTTGGTCACTACAAGCAGCTGTGTAATTGATTAAGTCATAATAATTAAGCAGTTGTCCTATGATAACTTTGTATGCCTTTAATTCAGTAAGAATTGTTTGGGTTTTTGTCAGGCAATGAATTATTTATTGAGTACAACTATGGGATGAGGATCAGTTCAATCAAATGTGATGGACTAGTAATTCTTGTATACTGTGCTTATGCCACTGTATACTTATTTCAAGAGTTTGTTATTTCAAAAGAGTTGTTATATCACAATAAACAATAATTCCAGGATGCTTAGCTTTACATAGGAGAACATATGGTAATGTGACATACAAAAATATACATGCTTTGAAAGCTCACTTTAGCCCTTTTGTGATCATGTATGGTCTTCAAACTAAAAATTAGCAGAAGAACATTCATAAGTAGTTCTCTCTTGCAGTGAGAAACTGTCAGAATTGATTCTAATAATCAAATATGAAGTAAGCTCAAGGAGAAAGTGATTTAATAGCTTGTGCAGGTAGATCGAGGTAGCTCTAAGTAATAAGTATGTGGAAGACAGAAAATATAAAAGCTGATTACCAGTTTTAATGTTTTGGGTTCTGCAAGACTGAAGGGATTTCAGGTGCTCAATCACTAGTTTTGTGGGAAAAAATAACTCTGTCTTCATATATGCATAGGAATTCTGTGCAGTGAAAGGAGAGAATGAATCTAATCTTACTAACAAGAGTAATTACACTATCTGCATTTAAATATATAAACAAAAGAAGGCTGCACTTTCTCAGATATATTCTTCACATGTCTATTTTTTACTGTATCTCAAATAGGTGTATGTACACATTTGTATACCTTTATATGTTCCTCAGAATAGGAGCAAAGTACAGCGCTTCAATTTTTTATATAATTGAGACCAGGACCAGATGATACATAATTCTGGTCTTCATTTCACTCAAAGGAAAGATAAGAATGCAGTAAGTTGAGCTTGTCTCTCATATCTGTATCCTCAGACATCTTGAGTATCAAAGGCTTCCAAGAGATCTAAAGAAACACAAACGATTTCTGCCTTCTTTATGATTGTAAAAAAATAAGTGTGAGACTACTACTAATGCTGTCTGTTACTGTATCTGAAATCTGGATGTATTGAGGCAAAAAAGCCTCAGGATGTCCAAGTATAGCCAAAAATGTTGGAACACAATTTTCCTGACAGTTTCCCTCTTAAGGGAAAATAAAAGTTAAATTATTGATGTAAGAAGATTCAATGTGGCAGAAAGCAGCCAAAAAACTCACTAATTTGTGAATGAATGCTATTGTCTTTAAGAATGACTGTGTCAATTTAACAAACTCAAAGATTCCCTTAAGGATTCAATGTGTATGTAATTCTGCTTTGTAGTAGCTAATTTCCTAAATTTCTCCTTCCTTCCTATTTGTCAATTTTTTTACACTATTAGTATGCTTTCACATCTCCACTGGTTATTTCTACACATTTCTTTGACATGTCAAATGAACTGGTTTGCTCTTTTGCTCTTGCCCATGAAGATTTGTTTTAACCATAAAGTAAAATATATTTAGAGCTATTTCTTCCACTCTCTCATGAAGAATAATGCTTGTGTAAGGCAAGATTGAGAAAATGTGGCATACCATAGCACATTGGTTCAAATTTTTACAAAATTTATATTGCAAATATATATTAACCTGTTGAACAGGAAATTATACAAATGGTGGCTAATAATGTTATAGATCTTTTATTTTTATGTGCTTCAACTATACCATATTTTAAGCAACCACACATACCTGAGAGGTGCAAGACACTTTTGCTAGACTTGCAAAAAATATTTACATTATTTGTTTGTTTATTTTCTCCTTCATGCAGTTCAGTGACTCTGTAAAATGGCAAATGTTTGTGTTATGCCAACAATAAAAACACTTCCTTTGAACATCTTTTTTCCAAGGAGCAAACTAGTGTAGTCCCTATCGAGCCAGAGAACATAAAGATAAGTCTTCAGTATAAGCTTTCAGGTTTATGTTTTTAATGTATATGTATAGAATTTGGTGTCAAAGTTATAAATCCCAAATGAGAAATGCATTCTGTAACTCTGTACTAAAAGTGTTTCTGATTTAAATCCAAGTGGGAGGTGAGCAAGGCATCCTTAGCTTTTTTTAATCAGTCCCTGGTTTCACAATGACTTTACATCTTCAAATTCAATTTTGAATGACTGTTGCATTGCTATCTCTGTACACAGTACATTTCTGCAACAACGGGGAGCAAGTTGAATTCAGCAATCAGATAGCTTGTTCTCTTATCAGCAGAACAGACTTTATTATGAGTCATCCCTGTTTATCTAATTTCTTTCTGTACATACTGTCTGAATGCAGTGTCAGCATCCTCTACCTTAGTAAGTCTACAATTGCCTGTGAATAAATGCTCTTTACAAGTAACAATTATTTCATACTTACATATTTACGTGTGTGTGTGTGTGTATATATATATACACTCTGACATTTATATAAATATTTATTATATAATGTCATGGTTTTGGCCATGATTTGATTTTTTGTGATAGCTGTGAGGGTGTGGGGCCTGTAACCATTTCATGTCATTGCCGGGGTGGAGGAAAAGGACTCCATCTTCCAAGAAGGGTGAGGCTTCCAGTCCAGAAAATGTGGTGGGAAGGGGGAAAACTGTGCACTGTTGTTTGTTGTTACCTGGGCTCTGCAGTGAGCATTTTTGCATGGGAATCATTCTCTCTTTTCTATACTTTCATTATTTATATCATTGCTGCTACTTTTGGTTTTCTTCTCTCATTGCTCTTTCCAGTAAATTTTTCTTATCTCAACCCTTGATCTTCACGTTTTGTGCCTCCAATTCTCAACTCCATCTCTCCACAGAGGGTAGAAGGAGGGAGAGGGAGGGACGACCAAGAGAGTGGCAATGTGGTCTGAGGGAGTCTCGGTGGGGGCACTGAATTGGGGAGTACCATTCCTAAACCACGACAATCTATGTATATCACCCCCCTCTTTTAAAAAAGGGTGGGGTAAAAAAAAAAAAAAATTTATTAGGAGACTATAATATAGGGGGCTAAACATTATTCTAGCTAAAATTTCACTTCCTTCAAGCTAACAAAAATCAGGATGCTGAATTCTTTTACCTCTTAGCTTTCTTTCCCTCCTGCCACTCACTCTCTCCAGCCATGCTACAGCCAGGACTGTACAGGACACAGCTGTCAGAGAAGCCAGAGCAATATTTCAGTACTTTTATATTTCAAATCATTATCAAGGTGATATATGGAGTCCCTAGATCATGCAATAGCACATGAATGGTTTATATTTCTCTCTCAAAAGGCAATGGAAATCCAGATATACTGTAATAATAAATCACCCTGATCTGAAAGAAGACTATGAAGGTAGTTTGTATTGATTATCATGCTTAGTTTTGCACAGTAATTTCTAATGATGTGGCTAATCGAAAAGATTTTTTTTTTTTTTGGAAATGTGTGCCTCAGTTTCAAT
The DNA here is from genome assembly GCA_013399695.1 of Formicarius rufipectus. Taxonomy (NCBI): domain Eukaryota; kingdom Metazoa; phylum Chordata; class Aves; order Passeriformes; family Formicariidae; genus Formicarius; species Formicarius rufipectus. The sequence continues at coordinate 80,219 of VXAU01005711.1, read as the reverse complement.
TGAATGTCTGTCTTAAAAGCAAGTTTGAGTTTAAAAAGGAACTTCTTCCCACAACAGTTATCCAAAATCAAGGAAAAAGGGCTTGTCTTGTAATTGTGAGAAGTGCAAGGTCACTGCTCTGAGCCAAGAGGGCAGGAGCTGTAAGGGTTAGGGACCACCAGGAGACTTGTCTGTCCTTGACTTTGCAAGCTACTTGTCTGCATTTTCTTCAACTTTCTTGTACACATAATAATAATGTTTTGTTGATGCTTTCCCAGCATTCTCAATGAAGACACTTGAACATTAGTGAAGAGAAGAAATTGTCATTTTTCCTGTGTTAAAAAAAAAAAAGACAATTTTCCTTAGTGTAATGAAGGCTTTGGGAATACATTGGATATTTGAAACTGTGGAATCATTCTAGGTTTATTAGGCACTCCAGATTTTCAAAGGAGTTTCAAGAGACCTATTTTTAAAAGCTCTTACATCAAAATCTAGGATTAAAACCTATCTATTTTTCATTATTAAAAAAGGAGATTAAATTAAATTAATTTAATTAACCTGTTATCTGTCACAATGAGCTAATATCAGAAATGTAAGAGAATATTATTACTGTTATTTCAATATATGAAAATCTTAAGCCAAAATGTCAACAGAAACCTGTTTTGAGATCTAGAACACATAAAATAATTCTGTTAATTTGTAAATATTTGACTCTAGAAGGAAGAAAGAACTATGTACACCATTTACCTCTTTCTCTGTTGTTTGTAAGGTAGGGGTAATTTTCTTTATCAAAAGGGTATCCTTACCTGTTATAGAGTAGGTAATTTCAAATAATTAGATTGTGTAAATTTGAGTAGTTAAACTCCATTTACTTGAGTTCATCTTTTGCTGAAACAGTGGATGTTTGAAAACATAAGCCTTTACTTTCCTCCTTCATCTAGCAGTATTTGGATGCTGCTGTAATTGCACTTGTCTCCATTAAATATATTACTGCACTTCCCCTTCAAAATAACAAGGGTTCTCTCAATATTCTCCTAAGGTATTGTTTTAGGCAGATGTACATTCCCTTTCATGTAACTTGTTTCTGTAAAGGAGCTCAAAAACCTTTTACAACAATATTGGATGGAGAACAGCAGTTATGCCCAATAGCTTGGATGTAATTTCTGACCTGAGAAAAGGAGACCTGTCTAATGTGAAATTCCTAAAATGAAACTGGTGACTCCATATTAATATTACTATACTAATACAGTATGCTAATGTTATTCATAGATATTAAGGTGACAGGATGTTACACAGAGTTAGCCCCCAAGAGATGCAGGAGGAAATTCTAGTGACTCCTGAGAAATCAAGTACTTCAGGCAAAGTAAGCGAATTCAAAACAGAATTATTGAATTTCTCTCTATAATTGCATTGTGTGAGACTTACTTAAAACTATTTAGCTCGTGAAGTAGTAGTAGATAAGACAAAGGTAACTTCTTATTTAAATGGTCAACAAAAGTATCGGTTTGTTTACTGACAGGATTTTTTTCATTAGAATACTTAGTAGAAAAGAAAAGTGTAGATTAACTCCTAACTTTCATTTCAGTATCAGTACAGATATATGTTCGGGTTTGTTTTTTACTTCGTGTTTCCATATCAACATTCTGTACGGATAATTTTTCACCTTAAAATAAATTGCATATAAGATTTCATTTGACAGTTATTGCAATGATTCCTCCAAATGTGCAATGTATCTATTAAAACTGCAGAAAATTTCTAAGGTTGGCTTTGCTACACTAAATTAAGGCATAATTTTGGTCAATACTCCCAGGATTTTTGACTGATAAAAATATTTCACCCCTGCCTGCTTATTGTGCAGTGCAAAAATACTGCGTTTTCTATGTACATATACTGTAATAATTCTAATTTTGATTTAAACTGTAGGTTTCTGATGTGAAACACTGTTATTGTGGGTGCACATATTTTCTGTTTAGGGATCAGATTTTATTAAGAGCAATAGCTCTTCCATTCGTGTATCAGGTATCAATAGTCTATCACTTGTGATACTCTTCCAATATCTCTCAGGCATGCATCAGTCAGACGTATGAAATACAAAAGTGATATTAGGGAGGATATGTAACTATTGTTTGTATTTGGGTGGCTGGTTCATATTTAAACACAAGGCTGGAATTATTTTGCCTTTCATTTAGTCCTAATTCTAGTTAGCAATACTTTGTCTTTGCTATCTCTGGACATTTTGATATTTTACAAAAACAAAAAAAGTATGGATTTAAAAAAAAAAAAAAAAAAAAAAAAGAAAAAAAAAGAAAACATCATGGATTTTATTAATTTATAACATTTGTCTGTCAGGCTTAACTTACATATTCATCCCAAATAAGAAAATGTTTTACCTTACACTACCTTTACGTGTTAAAGAAGATATTTAAAACACACAAGGGTATCTATTTCATTTTGGCCTAGTGGAACAGAAATGAAGTGACTCTTTGGAAGTAGTTTATTGACATCATAAAATGTATTATGTCTCCACAGAAAAGAAATTATACTGGTATCTCTGAACTGACAAAGAGAGTTCATTAGAAATAATAGACACTTCTTCCAAAAACTCTGACTCTCCTGATTAGTTTTGCATTCTATTTGTTTTCTATTGTTGCTGCCTCAAAGGTATGAGTTACTAGGACTTTATAACAGACAGAATCTAGATTTTTATAGCTTCTAATCAAAAATTTCTGTCTTCTGCAGTGTTGTGTGGCTGTGCATAATAAATACTGAATTCAATACATAAAACTTCAGAATGATGCTGAACAGTAGTAGCTTGAATTCATTAGTATTAAACATACATTTCAAAATTTTATTTTATTCAAAATTTTATAAATATTGAAGACTTTTCAGGATTCATAAAATGTATTGCATTAATATTAATATTGTTGCTCATTGTGATATGTGCTACTAACAATGAAAGTATCTTGTTGGTGCACTAGTAGTATTTTATGTCTTTAAAAATCATAGCAGAGTGCTGCATTAAGGAGAACAGACATTTCCTGAGCTAGGGCTACAGGAAAGCTTTCAATTCATAGAATGGGGACCATGCAAATACAACACCCTTTCCTGACCTCTCTTATCCTATATATAGACTTTAGAGACAAAAATTTCAAAGCAGTGTGATGTTTCCAGGTTTCTTTATTTAGTCTAAAAAGGATTTACTTTTGGAACTATTGAGAGATATGATTTTAAAATCGTCTTAAAGTATCCATAAATATGCCAACAGTCTTTAACTGCTATTTTCTAGGAATTATTTAAAGGTAGACACAAAAGTCCAACACAATATAAACTGAAGCTCATACCTAGCTAGAAGTAGGTAGCAGTCATTAACATGTTTTAAAATACACTACTCTAAAAATGTATTTTGGGTCTTTAATTAAAAAACAAAATCAAATATTAAGAGTAATTGAAGTTAGCCTGCCTAGTCTTTGCAGTTACATTTCCCTGAGTGATAATGGATTCACCAAATTGTCAGAAAATCAATTAATAGAAAATTTCATAAAAATTAAAAATATTTCCTAAACTAAAAATATTTTAATTTAGGAAAAATAAAGGTTAGCAAGACTTTGTTTAGCACTCAATAAATTGCTTTATTCCATGATTTAAAGCAATGCATAAAAACACATGGATTCACCTTTTTTTTTCTTTATCTAAGAAAATGTTTCTACCAATTAAAATAATAGATTTATCTATAGCTGAAACTATTCTTATCTGCACTGGTCTGGAAATAAAAGTGAGTTGTTTAGGGAAAGTAAACCAGTCTAATTCCAGGCTGAAGAGATTATTCTTGGCATTTTTATGTGAGTTAAACTCTAAGAGACACATAATGAATTCCACTGTGTATTGCAATGAAAGTTTTGACTAATCAGACAGAATAAACTGATAATAAACTTGTGCCTTGAATAGTCTGCTTCACATTGTGTATTGTTTAATGTGAGTTATAAAAAAGAAACTGATGAAGGAAAGAAATCAGGCTCAACAATTAATCATCAGTAAATGCAGATAAGGGCATAGTAGACAGCATCTGTCTCTGTTGGGACTGCGTTGTATTACTTTCCTGTGTTAATTCACTGTCGTTGGACTAAACTTTATTGATGATTACTCATCCACTGGAGAAATGCACTTGTTTTTCCTAGGTCACAATGACCTTCCAGAGTCTGATATTCTCAATGTTCACTGTAGATCTTATATAAATGAATTATTAAGAAGAATGTATTTAGGAGGAGAAATTTGAGAGAGAAAGGTGCGGTTTAACTCATAATTCTGTATTTGTACCTAAAGTTAGGTTCCCTTGGCTATAATTGTGTGAACAAGAGCATGAATTATGTAATTCATATTACTGAAAATCCTAAATCTAAGCTTCTGTGTCTCTAAGAAACTCATTCAGGTTTGGGTGGAATAGTAAGTTCCAAAAGTAAATGAAAACCATATCCAGTTGGATGACTTATATGTATAAAAAAGACAGTTGCAAATTATGGCATCAAAGTCTGCCTTGATCCCTGGATGTCAGATCTAGCCTGGATTCCACATTTTGCTGCCTTTCCTATATCTGGTTTTAAGGAAAAGGAAAAAAAAGACAAGCAAAACAAAACACTTGTTTTTCAAGCATATGAGTTTTTTTCTTTTGTGTTTTTTTTTTTTTTTTTCCCAAATGGAGTATTTCATGTAAAAGCGTGATTCCGTTTATTAAACATTCACAGCTAGGTGAAACCCCTGATTTACTTTTCTAAAGCTATTGTAATAGAATACTTTTTAACAGAAGACAGCTTACAGGTAAAAAACTCCCAAACAACAAAACCCACATTAGTAAGCATTCTCCTCATTTTTAACCCCTAATATTTAATCTGAAATCTCCCTATATTCCTCAGTACCAGATAAAGAACATTCTGTAGCTGGCAACTGCCTCCCTGTGCACCTGCTTAACAGACAGCCACCAGGTTACCTTCTGTTGAAAAGATAGAGTAAAGAATGGCTCAAATAACATTCAGTGTGAACCTCTGTCACAAACTCCGGGGTGATCTCATCACTTCTGAAGTACTATCAGGTCATACTTTACCCTCACAACCCACACTGTTCTTAAGACTCTTCAGATCAGGTCTTTCAGATCACTACAAGTTTGAGAAACCAAAGCAATACTGTCGCAGAACGCAGAAAATTGGATATTCTGTGAGACTCTGAACAATCCAAGTTTTGTGGTTCCCATGAAAGGCAGGCCTTTGTTTACATATTACAAGAGAATGGTTCACAGCCTTGGAGCAAGACTTTATCTGCACCTGCTGATCAAGAAGAAACACCAAGGCCAGGACTGTTCAGATCAACTGAGCATGGACAGTTTTAAGTTATCCAATCATTTTATATCATGATGTAACTGAAAGGCACAGAGGAAAAATACAAGGCTTGGTCTGTAAGATAAAAAAGGCTTTAAGCTTTTAGATTGATTCACTGCATGAAGTGTGTGTGTGAGTTCTTGAGCCTTAAAGAGGCTCTTGAAGCCTTAATGTTGCTTTTGGACAAGCTCTCGTGTGAGCTTATAAATATATATATAATTCATTCATTTTTACTTTACAATACAGATTGTAATTTGGGAGGATTTTGTTCTTTTTTCACTGAAACAAATCTGTCATTTTGTAGAACAGAAGGTTCTATGGATTACTTCCAGAATATTTCAGACTTTTCTAAGTGAGGAAAGGAAATTATGGTAAATGGAAAAAACTGAGGTTGGGGGAAAAAGCCTTAAAAACTCTCCCATCTTCCAGAGGGTTGCCCTAATTGGTTATGCTTCAGTCATTACTTCTTCTTCATAATGACCAAAGTGGGTATTTTAAAGAGAACAGAAGAGCATTTCACCAAGTGAAAATATCTTGCCACAATGGTTCAGAAACAGACTTCAGGGAGTTAAGGATCTGAATTGTAGGGGATTGAAATTGGAAGAACATGCAACTTCTAAGGAATTACTTAGTTTCCTGGTAGTTTTGTGTAACTGATCTCATACAGATTTCCCCATCCAATTCTCTGAATACTTCTGGGATGTCAGAATTCATGCATTTTTAAAGAATAAACAATTTCCACATCAAACATAAAAAATTAGGAGCTGTACCTTTTTAGAATGATCATTGTACCTTCTTTCATTTCTACTGTTTCTGCCAAAGGTCACTTTTTTCCCTTCCTAGTACAAAATTAAGTCAAATGAAATTTTCCATAGTTTTACTTTCTTATGTTTGTGAAATTATAAATGTTAATAGACATCAGTGAAATCAGTGTGCAGTTGTGATTACCTTGTATTGTTCCTGCTCTAATCTGTTGCTAAATATTCTTAAGACTCTGGAACAAGTAGATATTATCCCTATTACTTATTTTTTTTCACAGAGTTTGACAAAGGTTTCTGTGCCAATGGAGTTCTTAGTGTGGTTATTTCTGGAGAGGAGAAGTTTGGGGGTTCTTTAGTTTAGAAGAATGTACTGAAAAAATCAGTTCAGACTACCAGGATTGACAGAAATGAATAAACCTTTAGTGAAGGTAATCCTTAGTTGACTGATGTCAGGTGAAGGGCATTGAAGTCTGTGGCCAGCTTTGAAAAGCCTTCAGCAAAAAATTAAGTGAAAATTGAAGTTCCTCACAGATCTTTTTTGTAGTATGACTAAGTACCCAGTATTTCCCTTCATATTAAAAATACCCACCAAATATACCCCAAATATTAAACTCTAAGATGATATGTATTTTATAAATCACATTCTTTGTTAAAAACCTTGACTGCTTTTTTCCTGTATTTATTGCTTTCCAGAGTTGTTGGCAATGCTTTGTTATTCCTAATGTAGATATTTCAGTTACAAGACAGGGAAAATATAGAAACCAGGTCCATGGTTCTAGATGTTTTTTGTGCCAATGAGATACACATACAGTATGGCTTATTTACTACTGCCACAGTGAAGGAAATATTCCAAGTTCTAATGTTGTGTATATTGACCCAAAGCTTCTTAGTTCAGAAGTTTCCCCTGTATTCTGAATAAAATTCTGAAATTATTTATTGTACTCTGCTTATAAAGGGAGCAATATCACTGGAGATTCTATTTTCAGAAACATTTATGTTAATTTCTACTTTCATGAGAATTTTTTCTAATAGACCTTCTATATAGTCAGCTCTACATCATCAGCAGAGAAGAGAATTAAGCTTGGAAATAGAGGCGAGAAAAGCTTCTGTAAAAGAATGTGTAATTTTTATAATTAAATCAGTATTTAAAGTTGTTTTGGCTTTAAGTTAAAAATTATTAGTAAGTATTTCACATTATTATCATGTGTTTGGAACAAAAATATCTTGGACTATTTTCATTCCAAACATATCAGATTTTCTGGCTGAAAATAAAAAAGTCAGATGCAGACCTATCTTAAAGTGAATAGAGTTTCTGTTTTGGGAGTCCTGGAAAAAAATCAAAGCACCAAAAAAATCTTTTTTTGGGGGGGTTTTTTGGTGCTTTTAACCTCAAGCTGTACAACAGTGTAAAAGTCTGCTACCTCTTTCCAGTGAATTGTTCTCTATGCAATGCCAATGTAATAACTGTCAGTTTTTTAATCATGAGTAAGACAATATCTGAGAAAAGTTTTAAAGTTTTGACCCAATGGGATGGAAAGTACATTAATATTTACTATGTATTTTTCAGATCATTCATTAAATGAAATATGATGAAGTAAAGTATATAAATCCACTACTGAAAACTTTCATTGGTAAAAAATTTCACACTTTGCTATTCCAGATTTGATTCTATTGATGAGTTTTATAGCTATGTCAGAATGCCATAGTGGATTAGTTCCTTGTATCCAGTCCCATACCATCTGTTATACTCTAGTATTACTGCATATCATACAGTATAATACATTTGACTGGTGAAAATTTGTATTTTTGTGCAAGAGATCTGTTAAATATTTTTTTATCATGTCTGTTTATGGGAAAATTCCAAGTGATCTCCACTAAAGACAGATATCTGACATTGAAACTTCTGCTACCATTGTTTTATTTATTCCCACTGCTTTCAATGAGCAAAGCTTAAATTATGTCTGTGGAATTACTGTAGTTTATAGGCCTGCCTATGTATTCATGTTTTACGAGATTTCTTCCACTGGACTGTGTTCTATTTGA
>VXAU01005711.1:60193-72050 GCA_013399695.1 Formicarius rufipectus | reverse complement strand
ATCTTATTAATTTTTATTACCAGGATTGAGAGAAAATAGAATACATTGTATATGTTGTGTATGTATGATTTATATTTAAAATATATTGCACATGTATTGCATCACACAGATTCCCACACACTAAGATTTATATTACATTTATAAATACAGTGTATAATTTAGAATTTCTCACATACATGTATGATTTTATAGGAAGATTTTTCATTAAAATTATCTAGAAAATTTTTCTAAGATTGTAGCATATGTTACTCTAAATCTTGATGTATATAAATATTGGTATATATTTATACATACCAAGCCTGTTTTCCCCCTTTTCCTTGGTGAAAACTCATATGAAAGAATTTTCAGGCATAGAGCATATAAAAAGCCTGACTGCATTGTATTCTGCTGGCTTCTAGGTACTGTACAAATCATTGACATAATAACAGAAATTACATTTATACTTTTTCACATGAAAATATTAAACATAGTTATGATAAGATAGAAGGAGGAGGACTTAAAAAGTGTCCTGACTGGATGTTTTTGTTGTGTTATGTTTTGTTTTCCACATTCTTCCCCTTTAAAGGCCATTAATAAAAATATCTGTTCTGAGAGACAAATCTAATGATTATGACAAGACAGAGATTTATAGTTAGACATTTTTAGGACTCAATGTTTTTTTTTGTTTTGTTTTCATTTTTGATACAAGCTGTGTTATATAATTACTATGTGCACTACGTAAAAATAGTAAAATAAGTGTATGTTTTTATTCTGGGAATATATTAACAACCTGGAAAGTGATTGTGACCAAAATGCAGAAAAAAAACCTCCCAGTATTTCTTAGTCATGTTAGAGTGTAACAGAAGGGTGCGTCCTTTAGTTATCTAAAGCAGTAATGCTATTATTTTATCTTTTTCTACTTAATAAGTATTATCAATCCAAACCACTATTATCATTCTTTCACATACAGAATTCATATCTTCAATAGAATACTGAACTGATTCTTCAAAAAAATCCTGAAGTAGCTTCTTCCATCTGATGCTTTTTAGGGATTAGAGCTGGGGTAAGTGGGAGGGAATGGAGGTATTAAGTAAACTTATTTGTACTTATAGCTGGTATTTCTGCTTAATGACTAGAATGTAACCTACCAAATAACTAATACCTCTGTATGTAAAATGAATTATATGTGGTACTGTAAACAATATGTTACATTCTTCAAAAATATGTTTTGCCTTAGAAGTGGGACATGGTAAGTGGGTAAAAAGTTTAGCGAAAAAATACAAAAGCTATGATTTTTTTAATTTTTTTTTTTTTTTTAGCAAGAGTGTCTGTAGTTTCCATTCCTGCAAAGATGCTACACATGTTTTGCCTTCACAACATTGCCATAGGTTCTTTTAAGTGGGATGTTTTGCTGAAGTAGAGAAGAAAGGCTGCTAATACTCAAATTCAGAAAAGGCTATAATTTTATCATATCAGTATATTGATTGAATCATTAGTGCTTTGGAATTCCAATGCCTTATTCTTGTACAGACCCTCAACCTTATCATTAAAGAGAGAAGCAAAAACCCCATTGCAGAACAGAATAAAAAGAGCTGTTCCTGCTAAGATATAATAACTCACCTTATCAAAATTTCATTACACTGGTATAAATACAAACAGCCCTAATGAAATTAATAGCTATTCTTGATTTACTCCAGTGAAATGGTGTAAATTTCAGATTCTGGACCAGTGCCTCACATTAGCTTATTATGTGAGTTTATGCACGAATTTTGATAGCAAAAGGCTTGAGATTAGAAACAAGGCATCTGAAAATGCATTTAAGGATGTGCATACACTGCATAATGGGATCAGAAGTAGCACAAAATGTGAATTGCTGTTAAAATTATCTTTTGTCTTTCATGGTCTGATTTTCCCATTGGAAACTAGAGCAAAGAAAGCTTCAACAGACATTTTGGTATGTAAATAAATTCAGGATTTTTTGTTTGGTTGGTTTTTGCTTTTTGGTTTTTTTGTTTTTCTTTTCAAAGAACATGAATTGCAATGCAACAATTTGCTTTTAGACAGTGAACACACACACACATACACAGATCGCACACAGTTTCAGAGAGGTATTCTGCCAGAGATTGGCAATTTTCAACTCATTACATTTTACTGAGCTATTGCTTCTGTGTGCATTTAAAATTTTCAGCACGGTTAAAAACTCATATTAATCACTATGTGTACACCTTGAAAGAGCATGAGATTAGAATTATGAAACTGAGGTCCTGATTCAAGGAAGTCATTAAATCTGTTTTATCTCACTGAAGTTCAAACCTCAAATTAAGCCTGTATTTGCATGTTTGTCAAGGTAAAGCTTAAATTAATATGACAAGTCCTCTTAGAACGAGTAGAAGTGTGTTTGACTGCCACACACCGAAAAGATAAGCTATTAGAGCACAAAACTAGGAACCAGAGAAAAGCAAAACTGGATCACTGAAAAGAGAAGCCTGTCAGACTAAATAAGGTAGCAAGAAAGAGGTATGAATTATGGGAGGAAAAAAAAAACCAAAACAGCGATCCTCAGAGAGACAGGCAGTAATCCATAGGGAAAAATATTACAAAGAGTTTGAAGATCATGGTGAAATTGTGTCTAAATTGAGCTTTGGAAGGGAGAAAATTGTGGTTGATGTCCTGACATCCTGTTTATTTTCCTCCAGACTTTTCTTATATATTCAGCCCAAGTAGCAGTCATTTTTCTGTTTTCTACCTTTTTAGTTTTCCCTTTTTTTCTCTGCAAATCTTCTTCTCATTCTGTATGCATGCTGTCCTTTTTATGTTTATTCTTTGAATTGTTTATATAATCTTTTCAGACATTTTTTTCCCTATGCATGCTTTCTGTACTGCTGAACATCTATGATGCATTTAATACAGAAAAGGTTTCCTGGCCATGGCAGAAAGGTCATAACTAGATGATCTTTAAGGTCCCTTAGAACCATAAGCACACCATAATTCTATGACTCTCTAAGGTTGTAAGCAAAGAAAATGCAAAATAGTGTTACAAGTCATTGGCATTTATTAGGAAAAATTTGGGGAAAGAAGGCAAGCTGCATTCCTAAATGCAACTGCTGCCTTCTTAACCAGAATTACTAAAGGGATTTTGGAAAGGTGAAGGGCTACACATAACTTCACAGAGCAACAAAAAAAGCCTATTTAAAACTCAAACACACAAACAAAACATTATCTAAACAAAACTGTACAATCTAAGAACAAATAAAATTATTAGGAAGGAAAAAGGGTCTATTAAATCATGGCAAGTTCTTACTTAGGGTAAGGCAATATACTCTTTCACCAGAAATTTCTAATCCTTAGTAAAACCTTTGTATCTCATTTCCTTCCATTTCTAATTACATGCAACAGAATTTGCATGTCAATAACAGCACCAGAAAAATCAGGTGTTAGTGATGCAAGTTTTCTTGCTAGGGTATCTTAGTTTAAGATAGTGTCTAATTTCAGGGATCTAAGGTAAAGTTTGAAAATTGATGTTCTTCCTATGTCCAATGTAAATCTGCCTGTCAAAGAGTCCTGGTCTCATTAGAGTTGGGTTAAAAATATCTGCCAAAATTACTACATTAAGAGTTGTATTAAATCCCTCTATTTCTACTAGGAGCTGATTGAATGTATTCCCTTGCTCCCTTTGTCCTCCAAAGCTACCCCTTTCTCTTTTCTCTCCTACTGCATCTATTTCATCAATGAAGGGAACATACAAGGCACTTTTCTGAGCAAGAATAAATAAGTCTCTAACTTGAGCTAGAACCACACCAACAAAGATCTCTGAGAACTCTGAGCCACTGATGGTGATAAATGGTACATTAGCTTATCCAGCTGTAGCTTTAGATAGAAGTGTTTCCCAATAGCCTGAGGACCTGTCAGAATTGCCCCCTTTGGAATTTGTGCTCCCAGATCCTTATATTGTTTAGAATTTTCCAAAAAGTTTACAAACTCTGTTATCTCTGATTTGGTCTCCTCATATCTAACTAGATCTTTGAATTTGAAATCTATTTCATCCTGACGGACTTTGGCTGTGGTTTCACCCTCCACAGTGTGAAACGTCTACCATTCCACACCCAACTCAGCCTCAGCCTTGCAGGACTCTTCTTAATGTGTACAGTAAAGAACCAATGAGCAGGATTGTGGTCAGCAAACTCCAGAGAAATGATCCATCACTCTCTGTTGAGTAGACTACTTCTCCACTTCTGTTATCAGATCTTGCTGCATGGTTTCAGGATTCTGTTCTAAAGTGTCCACACTGTCGACATTAAACCAGAAGTAGGATTCACGAGGAGGCTTTCCAGAAACAAAGATCACACTAACAAAATGTCTGTTTATCATTCCAGGTCTGTTTATCACTCCTTTAGAAAGGTAGTTATTGACAAAGTCTTTCCAGGAGTTTTCTCTCCCAGTGACTCAGACGTAGAATACAACTTTTATATGAAAAATACAACTTTCCCCTACACATAAACAAAACTCCATGACATCCTGTGGAATGTCACCCTTCTTTAATCTGGTCCATAAGATAGTTTCCTCTTCCTTACCACATGTCTTTTGAGCACTGCCACATCCTCCACTACTAGTTTGACTAGGCTGCTGAGCAGTAGCCAGCTTTTGTTTCTACAGCTGTACCTCTATTTCCATTGGCTTTCTCCCAGTGTGTAAATATTTTTCAAAGTCTTAGGGGGACTGAGTAAGGGAGCTGGAGTGGTTTAGCCTGGAGAAAAGGAGGCTCAGGGGATACCTTATCACTCTCTACAACCACCTGAAAGGAGGTTGTAGTAAGGTGAGTGTCAATCTCTTCTCCCAGGTAACAAGTGATCAGACAAAAGGAAATGGTTGCAGGTTGTGTTAGGGGATATTTAGATTAGATATTAAGAAAAATTTCTTCATGGAAAGGGTTTTAAAGCATTGGAACAGTCTGCCCAGGAAATGATGGAGTCACCATCCCTGGAAGAGTTCCTAAACTTTGTGGCTATGGCACTTGAGGATATGGTTTAATGGTGAACTTGATGGTTGTGCTTGAATCTGGCAGTTTCCACCCGGTGTCTACCCAAACCTCTAGGGCCTCCTTTCCCAGAGGGAAAGGAAAAAGAGAAAAGGCAAAAAACAGCTGAGAGATAATGACAAAGCAAACTCAGAGTGGCTAAAATACTTAAATTTATTACTAACAAGATAAGAACTAAAACTAAAAGTAATAAAACTAAAAAGTAAGAAATAAATCAGTGACACCTTTCGCCTCCCACTCTTCCCTTTTTCCAGCAGTTCAAGGGAGCAGGGAATGGGGGTTTTGCACACAGTTGTTCTGCCATTGCTCTTGTCCTGCGGGTCACTCCATGGGGTGCACTTAGGTCTCTGCACCCCGATGGTCCTCCGTGGGCTGCAAGGGGACAACCTGCTCTACCGCGGTGTTTACCACGGGCTGCAGGGAGGCCACAGTTCTGAGTCCTTCCCCTGCTTCCATGGGATCCCTCCTGCGGGAGACAGTCCTCGATAGACTTCTCCAACATGAATCCACCCCCTGGGCAACACTTCTACTGGGGGAAAAACCTGCCCCAGCATGGGTCTCCTTCTCCAAGAGCCATGGATCCTCTTCCAGGATCTTGCTCCATCCTGGGCCTCCCACAGGGCAACAGCTCCTTCCTGCATCCACCTGCTCCTCCAGGGGCTGCAGGGAGGTCTCTGCACCCTGATGGATCTCCATGGGCTGTGGGGTGGGAAATAACTTTTAGTTCTTCCCCTCCCTGCTCCGGAGTGGGGTCCCTTCTTCTCCTCCTCCTGCTCAGACCTTTATCTCTCTCTGCATTGTTATTCTCATGGCTGGAAATTTTCAACTGCACAACACTCCTAAATTCTTAAATATGTTATCACAGAGATGTGACTGTGTTTCTTAATTGGCTCAACTTTGGCCGTCAGCAGGAAGTCCCTCCTGGACCTGTCTGTCATTGGTTTCACAGGACAGGGGAAGTTTCTAGGAGCTTCTAACAGAAACCACCGTGGTAGCCCTCCCTTCTACTAAAATTCAGCTACAGAAACCTATGACATTGATTGATGTTTGGACTTGGTGATCTTATAGGTCTTCTCCAACCTTAAAAATTCTATGATTCTATGGCAACCTAACCGGAACATGAAGAGCATTCAAGCAGGATGTATGTTATGCTTGTCCAGTTGCCCTGAATGGAAGTTTCCACAGTTATGCTCCAGATCACAGGGACAGGCAGACAGCAACTGTGCCAGAATACAAAACTATCAAGTAGAAAAATATTAGAAAGTCCCAACATCCTGCCTGCTCTTTTTTTTCACAAGATCATGAGAATTTATTTAATAGCTTCAAGATTTAGACTGTGTTTTTTTGTTTGGTTGGGTTTTTTTGGTTGTTTTTGTTTTGGTTTGGTTTTTTAATAAGCATAAGCAAAAATACTGGGTTTTGGATGGTTTTAATTAAAAAACAAGTTCAGTAAATGCATCAAGGAGTTTTCAATACACACAACGGCCTGTATAGTAGTCCTCAGTGGGGATTTTGCCCACCATTCCCAAGCTCAGAGGTTTCAATGAGAATGAAGGCATGTCAGAGGAAGTTAGAAGGTCTTTTACAAAGTATGGTTATCACTTCTGATTTCCAACATGTAAAAGCTAAATATTCATTTCTTGCTAGAATTGTCAGAATAATGAATAACCTGGGCAGATTGTGGGTTTTGTGGTAATTATGCCTTTAACTTCTCTTGTGTCTTATGCATATGTGTTCTCGAGCATATGCACCCATTCACATATCTTGTAGAATTTTTTTGTTGAAATCCCACCTGGTTAAAGGGTAAAGCTAAAGGCACTGACTTGGAGGTACAGTCTGTCAGTACAGCTGATAAACAGCAGCTCCTTGTGGTTAAAAAAAAAAAAAAAGAGAAAGAGTGAGGAGGTAAATCCTCATGAGGTGTGGCAAAGCTTCTTGTTTGCAGAGTAACACCAAACTTTCTGAACCTCTTGTAGTGCAGGTGCAATGATCGCCAAACAAACGCATACGCAGGTTTCCTAATAGTTTCCAAAGGGAATAAGATTCATTTGCTCATGGACCAGAATGCCCTTTTAATTCCCAAGTGTGAATGTTAATAGGCTTCCTCATTAAAGAACCTCATTAAATTCAAAATCCTCCTGCAAATTAACTGTGATATGATAATGCTGAGAAGGGAAGCTCATGCAAAACTAGTAAATATATTTTAAATGTCCTGTTAATCCAGCGAAATTAGCTGTTGAGCATGTTGCCTCAGACCTCCAATGGCCATAATAATAGGTTCACTTTAATTTTATTTTCCCCATTCTACTAACGGAGTAATATGAAAAAAATCATCCTGATACAACTACCTTTTGCAGTTCTCTTTTTTTGGAGACTTGCTCACTCCTGATTAACAACACTGTTTTGCTTTAGATTTTTCATGTCTATTCTGTTTCTTTTCACATCAGCATTTCTGGTAACTTCATTTATTAGAAGATATATGGTGCAACAGAATATTTCCCAATTATCAAAATGTGTGAAAACAAGGCTAAGGTATAGAATGAGTAAAAAATTGGAAAAGCTTCTAGCAATATTTAACTCAATTAAAGGCTGACTGACAACTGAAACAGTAATTTAATGATTGGTACATGTTTAATGCTCTTTATTTTTACTTTTGAATATGTTTTGGTTTTTGTTTGTTTGTGGTTTTGTTGGGTTTTGTTTGGGTTTTTTGTTTTTGTTTTTGTTTTTTTAATTGTCTCCTTTCCTCAATTACTCAGTTCCTTAAAGGAATAACCTGGGTCTATGGCTTCCTTCTATGATCCAGACTCAGACAGTTTGCTTATACTACTCATTTCTGTAGGATATGAGAATTCCTTTATATCAGGGAAGCCTCCTCCCTACAGAAAACTGTGGAATTTGAAAGTGGAAATGGTTGCCTTACACTTGTGTGATCCCATAGAGAAGTTGTGTCTGGTCGTGAGGCAGAGAGCAGTGTTTGGTATGTATGGGTTAACACAAAAGGCTTGTGTTTAGGGCCTTTCTCTGCACACACTTGCAAATCCAGTCATACTGTAGACAGTTCTGTACATTTCAAAATCAGTCTTAATGTGCTTGTGTTGCAGCTACTGCTAACTCTATGCCCACTGCCCACTGTTGTGATAGGAGGCAAATTATAGCCAGAAGAGGCACAGCAGTTATATTTGTGGAGGTGGAAGACCACTTGTTAGGCAGGATAGCAGCAGACTTACTGCCAAGCAGAAGGAATCTGCTTTGCAGTGGAAGTTACAGCACTTTGAAATGAACATGGCATTTTACTTTGCCCTAGTGGGGAGAAATGCATTTAAGGGCTCATATGAAAAGGTCTTTAATCTGTTCCTTTGGAACCATTACAGCTTTGTATCAGCACATGTTGATTGACAAATGCTAGCTCCTGAATGAAAGAAGGGAAGGAATACCATGTCTCTCTGACTGTTAAAAAAGAGAATGATTTGTTGCTAGGATCATACCCTGTACCATTTTATATATAATTGCTTACACTTTACAGTGGACAACAATGAAGACAATATGGTTTGGGTTGATGTGTGGGTACAGACAAGTAGCCAGAGCCTTTCTAATTTTATAAGATTTTTCTACTATATGACCTTTTAGTGCAATGAGGTCACTTATGCACTTATGATTAAATATTTGACTAAGAGCCATGCTGGATTGAGATGTTGGATTTCTCCTTGAGGGCAAGCAGTGGTTTCTTGCTCACCACATGAAGAACTCTATTTCCCTACTACTAAAATAATTATTAAAGAAGTCTTGTTGTGACTGCTATTATGTATTCTAATCCTCGTGGATGCATTAAAAATTGTAAACAGTAAATCCTGCATTAGAAACAGTTCCCATACTGAGTAACCATGCTGCTAGCTAAAATGGTTTAATCTTCTGCCACAGTGATTTTTTCCAAACATTCTTATTGTTGCTTAGTTCATAAGTGAGATGCAGAGATCACTTACACTTCTATGGTTGATAATATGCCCCTCTCTGGGAAATAATCGACATCACTGCGGTTGAAAAACAAGGAATGAGAGGCTTTTATTCTTTCCAAGTGATTACTTCATGAGCTTTTTTCAATCAACTCTTTTAAAAAAATATACAAGTAATGAAGGAAACCAGGAAGCTTGTGACAACAAATTTAAGTTCTAGTCAAAAGAAGTATTCTATATAGATAAATAATGGGACGATAGGACTCATTTTCTAGTCTATGCAGACAGTCAAAGGGTCATTTATTTAGAAAAGAGTCTTTTTCTAAACTCATTTGAACTTGTCAGAAGATTCACAAAACTATTACTGTTAAAAGTGTAGTCGGCAGGTTTAGCCTGTTAATGCATATGGAACAATGATTATAAATGACAACAATTCTCAGTTCCTCAGCACCAGTGAGACATGGACATAATGGACAAAGTCCAGCCAAGGGCTGATGATTAGGAGACTGAAATATGTCTCTTGTGAGGAAATAATGAGGTACCTGGTATTGTCCAGCCTGGAAAAGAAAAGGCTCAGGATGGCATCTCATCAGTGTATATAAACACCTGTGGCCATTTATCCCTGGCCAAAGGCAAACATCCAGAGGCCCCAAAACAACAGCTTCCCCCTCCCTCCCAACTACAGGGAGAAAGGTGGGCACGGGGAGGAAAAAACCACACTAGATGAAAAGTGGATTCTAATACTGCTGAAGCAGTATGAATTTATACAAATATATAGGAAAAGGAACTTAATATTACTATATGCATACTCACAAACAATAAAGAACAAATAAACAAGGTCTACTTCCCAGAAAAAGACATGCAGCTCTCTCTGGAGAGATAACAAGGTCCACGACCGATGCCCTTCACCGCTGAAAAAGGACTGACTCAAAAATTCTGTCTATTCCTTCTCATATTTAAGCTGACATAAAATAGGATAGAATACTTCACTTGGATACAATAAATCATGTGATCTGTCTCCTAGGAAGGCCTAAAGTCAAACCACCACAACACCTGAATGGATGGTACAAAGGGGATGAAGCAACAGTCCTCTGTTGTGCGCACTGTCAGGACACAAGATAAAATGGGCACAAAGAGGAAACTACATCGCAGCTTCAGGAAACACTTGCTTTTAAATTGTAAGCACTGACACAGATTGCCAAGGGAGGTTGTGGAGTCTTTCTCCTTGGATAAATATAAAAAGATGTCTGGATATGGTTTGGCTCAACTGGCTTTAAGTGGCCCTGCTTGAGAAGAGTGGTTGGACCTTTGACAGGGTTTTGGAATCGTGGGGACCGGCTCCTCACTGGCTCCACAGCCTGGGGCTGGTACTGGAAAAACCCCTGTGCTGGGGAGGGTACAGATCACACGTGGGTCCTTTCAGGCTGGGTGGTGAAGAGAGAAGTCCTTTATTCAGCGTAACAAAGAAATATATACTCCTCAGGGTGGGGGTGGCTAGGAAACCCGGTTAGCCAACAGGGGAAGGGAAGGGTCGCAGACGGGCAGGTCCCCAGGGAGGAGGAGATAGGACAGGCAATACATTCATAGGGGTGTCTATTCAGGGATACAAGGGGCGGGGCTGGCTGGGCAGTCCAGCCCAAGTAACAGTTTCACTTGGTGGGGTTACATATTATAGGGACACGTACAAATAATGCAATTTCTAAAAGGTCTCTAATGTAGCAAACTCCTGATGTCTGTTGTCCTGGTCTTCTTGCTTCATTTGTTTCTTCCAGTCTTCGTAGCTTGAGTGATCTCCCACAGACCTTCTTGTCTGCAGAAGTTCCTTCCAACCTCACTTACTCTGTAACTGTGATAAAGGCACACATTAAATGAAACTCAAGGATGAGATCATCTGACAGAGCCACTTAAGCAAACAGCCTTTGCTCTCATAGCACTTTTACAGATTATAGAGACATCACAGAGGTTATGATGCCTGGTTGGTTTGTTTGTTTTTCCAGGGGGACTTCAGCCACTGCTGTCAATGGTTTTTACCATTAAATAGCAATGGGAGTTCATTCTGTTGTAATTTATGCCACTGGAGCTGAAAGCAGTATTTTGCCCACACTGAATTAAATTCAATTTTATGCTCCTTTATTACTGCTACAACTACAACAAGCCCTCAGATGTTTTTGGAGTTTAAAACACTTAGGACAGTTTACTCTCAAACAAGATACAGCTCCTGAAAGGGAATAAATAATTACACAAATTTCTCATACTGATTTTAACAGCACTACACAAATACAAGTGAAGGAAGGATTTGGCCCATGGAGAGAGCTGTAACAGATGAATTAATGTAATAGATTTTTCAAAGGCTTATACTGGTGTGACAGCTTGTCTTTATTTAATTTTAACTTTCTAAATTTAAAGAGCAATTTAAATGAGAACGATAGACGCTAGAGGGGAAAGACACCTATTAGATCATTGAGTTAATCTCCTGCCACTGCACAAATGTTCTTTATTGGCATTTTCAAGTACTTTGTCCAGAATTGTTCTTAAAGTCAAAAGGAATAGGGCTTCTACCCCTTTGAGAGAATTAGTATTTTCTGGCCCTCAGGACATTTCTCAGGCATAGTATTTCTTTTCTTTTTCATAGTTTAATTAATGTAGGTCTGATATTTTGTGAGAACAGAAGGAAGTTGTGTAAAGAACCTTTACTGCTTGCGTTTTTGCTGACAGCCTACAAGAAAATGGGAACTACAGCCTTTGGAGTAATGCAGCTTTTCCTGATCCAACAGAGCTGGAGTGAAAGTTCAGTCCCACCTTCCCAGACACTCAACACACCTGCTCTTTTTAATCCCCATTTCTGGGTTTTGTTGTTTTGTTTTGTTTTGTTGTTTGTTTTTTTTTTTTT
>VXAU01005711.1:34158-44268 GCA_013399695.1 Formicarius rufipectus | reverse complement strand
TTTATATATAGAAATTAAACCAGAAGAAATTTTGTTTCAATTGATCTTTGCTAGTAGTAGGCATACTAAAATGTCTGTATGTTTGAGAATTGTGCCCATGTTTGAGGTACAATGTTACATTTTTGTATTGAAAAAACCTAAATAAACAACTAAAAAATACACACCCTCAAAATAAAAAACCATTTTAAAAAAGCACACTCATTAGTTTTCAATATTGTTTTTGAACATCTGCCTTCTGAAAAACTAAAAGGGCACCACTTTTCTATTGCTCTGACAAATGGGTATCCAACTAAGATCTGATAGAATAAATTTTAAAAAAATAAAGATGTTATTTTGAGAAAATTTAGATGGAATAGATTCATTTTCTCTTCCATAATTAATCAAATGTGGCTACGAGGAATGCTTTTTACTGTGTAGGGTTTGGGAAATAGTTTTCTTTAAAGATATGAAAAAATAAAATTTTGGCTTAAAACTTACAGAGGACAGTTTTGAAGTGAAACTAAGAGTTTTGTGAAAACAAGTTTCAAAAGTAAAATTTTAAATATCACTTGATGTT
The DNA here is from genome assembly GCA_013399695.1 of Formicarius rufipectus. Classification (NCBI taxonomy): domain Eukaryota; kingdom Metazoa; phylum Chordata; class Aves; order Passeriformes; family Formicariidae; genus Formicarius; species Formicarius rufipectus. The sequence continues at coordinate 43,712 of VXAU01005711.1, read as the reverse complement.
TCTAAAGTCACCCATTATTAAGGGCTAAAGATGAAGTTTTTGTCTCTTTGTGCATCTGCAGTCAGAATGTTTATGGTTTATGTTTTTATTTTCTTAGTTAATGGTGTAAGTTCTTGAGTTTTCAGATCTACTTAAAATGTTGTATAACTTATTATCATAGGGGATCCAAAAGTCTTCAACTACAGGAGCACACAACAAGTCAACCATAGCTCTGCATCAGTAGAAGCAAGGGGGCTTATCTGAGAGCAGAACATGAGTAGACTCCTCTAACCCAGTCTGACAATTTCAGTGCTGGAGTCATGTAAAGTAAACTAAAGCACTGAAATACAATGACAACCTCAGTTAATATTCAGTTTACAAACCTGCATGACTGAAGGTAGCATTACTATTTTTAATACCATAAATAAATAAACTTCCAACTGAAAAGTTCTAGAAGTTAATACCCACTGGCATCACTCCTAAATTATCTTAAATCACAAGAGTACTCGATCTTGGTATTTGTCATGTTTCTTGACATATTCCTATATTATGTACACAAGCTTGTGTATTTTCTGTCTTATAAATATTAATATATATAATATTATTATATAAAACCTTAAAAATTTTCTCTTATTCTACTACCAGTGTTATATAAGTAAAATATAAAGAAGTGATAATAAAGTATAATTTACCGAGGTGATTTTTCATTTTTAGCATTAAAAAAAAGATCAATTTATGATCAAAGCATTTCTGAAATCATTCCTAACATAAAACAAATTTATGACTCATTCGTCACAATTACAAAATTAGGCTATGTGCAGCACAGCATTTCTCCAGTTACTATGAAGTAAATCTGGAAGGATGTCAAAAGTCAGTCCTTTTGTATTTATAACTGCTTGCCATTCTGCCATAGGCATCTCACTCATGAATTTTCCTATCAGCATAAAAAAGGCTAACAATGATTCAATGGCTTCTTATTGTTATTTACAAGGGCTGGGTGTCTAGGTGTTTCAGTGGTATATGGCTGACAGCCTTCTCTTACTGTTGAAGACATGGATGATGAAAGGTCTTCCTGTCCTAGAGCATCCCTGGACTCCTAGGGGCATCATACAAAGAAAACACTTTGTGCAAAAAGACTGGGGTTTTTTTCCCCTGAGCAGTCACCATTCTTGCTTGCATTTTTCCTGTATTTGATAAAATTAATTGGCCATTTTTATTGTTTTTTTTCTGCCTTCAAGCTCTTAAAACTCCCCAATTATAATTTGTTTTATGTTCCTGTAATGGCTGCACAGAAAATATTTGTCCAATTCTGTGTTTCTCAAACACAATTAGCACTTCTGTTTAGTATTAAATATTCATAAATCTGACCTGAAGCAACTGGTGACTCTTAACTAACATAGAGATTGATAACAGCCCTCAGTTCAGAAAGCTGATGGTTTTTTTGGAACCATCACTTTTGCAAGAGTGATACAGGTATACCCACCAACTCTAACATCAGGAGGAGCTGCAGATTGCATTTTTTTTTTTTTTTCCATTTAATATCGTTTTATTTTGCTCAACTGTTTCTTTCTTGAAACAGAAAAAGGAAACTCTTTTCTATGAATTTTTCTAAAATGCAAGCGTTCATAAGAGAGTAAAATTGCTCTGACACAATACTGCGCAGTTGGATATTATAAGTGGTTTTGTCCATTCTTTCTCAGAACACTCCTTGCCACCAAAATTACTTAGGTAATATCAAAATATCTGCTGTTCAAATGTTAATTTCCCATACATGAAGTCTGGGTTTTATATCAGGAAATGCAGTAAGTAGCAATAAATCCAGAGAACATAGTGATCTCGACCAATTCTTGAAAAAATGTGTGAGACTTCATTTTCTTTGGTACAGGATAGTCAGATTGTAAGTCAAGAAATGTTAAAGGGTTAGGAATAATCTTCTTATAACCTTTCACATGAAAAAGTGCTTATTGAGACTGCTTCCCATGTGCTGAGGGGTTTTGTAATACATTTCCTCTCTCACTATGACCAAACTTGACTGAGAAACAGCAACATTGACTGAGAAAGCAGGGTGGGTTAGAGGGCTAAGAAGAGCAGGTTTGAATTTTCTGAGCTAGGAGTTTAAGCTGAAAAAGGTCTCCTGTGATTTTTTTAATCTTATGTCGTTGGTTGGTTGATTTTTGGGGATTTTTTGTTTGTTTGTTTCAGTTTGGTTTTGTGAGATTTGAAGCAACTAATTTATTGAGTAGAGATCATCAAAATGCTTCCTGGATATAACCTGTGTTCTCATCTCAGAGTAAAAAAATGGGTCTGTAGATTTGGGCTCAACTGATTTATTATATATTTTAATTAGATATTAATATTGTTTGGCAATTGCAAACTCAGAGTAAATTTCTGAGGTAAAATGTCTTCATGAAACAGGAAAACAAAATCCAAAGTGTATTAAAAATATATTGGTATTATTATATAATATCAGTAAAGAGATGCACGATAAGTACAGGGAACTTTCTGGAGAGGAGCTGTTGACTCCCTCAAAGGCAGGAAGGCCATGCAGAGAAACCTCAACAAATTAGAAGGCTAGGTAATCACCAACTATAAGAAGTTCAACAAGGGAAATGCTGGATTCAGCACCCAGAATGAGGCAACTCTGGGTGTACATACAGACTGGAGAATGAGATGATGGAAAGCAGTGTCATGGAAAGGGACCTGGGGGTCCTGGTCAATGGCAAGTTGAAAGAGTCAGTAGTGCCCTGGCAACCAGGAGGACCAACCATGTCCTGGGGGTCATCAGGTAAAACTTCACCAGCCAGGTGAGGGAGAAGATTGTCCTACTCTGCTCTGCACTGGGCCAGCCTCACCTTGGATATTGTGGGCAGTTTCAGGCACCACAGTATAAGAGAGATATCAAGCTTTTAGAAAGCACCCAAAGGAGGGCAATGAAGATGGTGAAGGGCCTTGAGGGGAAACCATGTGAGGAGAAGCTGAGGGCACTTGGTCTCTTCAACCTGGAGAAGAGGAGACTGAGGGGAGACCTCATGGCCGTCTGCAACTTCCTTGAGAGGGGAAGAGGAGGGGCAGGCACTGATCTCTTCTCTGTGATGACTAGGGACGGGACTCAAGAGAATGGCCTGAAGTTGTGTCAGGGAAGGTTTAGGTTGGATATTAGAAGGACATTCTTCACCCAGAGTGTGATGGGGCACTGGAACAGGCCCCCCAGGAAAAAGGTCACAGCACCAAGCCTGACAGAGTTCAAGAAGCATTTGGACAATGCTCTCAGACACATGGTGTGATTCTTGAGGCTGTTCTGTGCAGGGCTAAGAGTTGGACTCAATTATCCTTGTGGGTTCCTTCCAACTCAGAATATTCTTTGATCCTGTGAGATACAGATAGTTTGCTTAGTTGACTAAAATTTGCTGGAATGTCTTAGGAATCAAGAATTTCCCTAGGCATGAGCACCCCCTTAGTAATGTATTAAAAGAAGTAGCATGCTACTGTACAAAATCTGTTTAGCACAAAGGAATCGTCTACATAACCAGTTATGCAAACAGGCATTACCAGAGCCCTGACTGCTCTAACTTTGTACTAGGAAAAGAAAGACCAAAGAGAAACCAAGTATGTGACCTTGTCTCATTTCACTACAGCTGAAAACAGAATGTATGTGAAAATGAAACAATGCTTAAGATAACAAAAAGAACTATTTTCACAGTTAATGTTCTTTTGGAAAAAAAAAAACAAAAAAAACCAAAAAAACCCCAACACATTTTCCATTAACTTCCAGTTTGCTTAATTGGTTGTATCTATCAAAGCTATTTTATGTGAGGGTGAATCAAAATCCTAGTTAATACCAGGTAAGACAAAGGTAGTTATTTGAGTTAAATGCACTGATGGTTGACTTTCCTTTTTTTTTGTTTCTTAATTCTAGGAAGTGAACATATATGCACTATTTGACTTGAAAAATATTTAGAATCTCTAGATTGTCTAAGACACTGTAGGAAATACATGCTCTATTTACTTTAAATTGATTGTAAGCCAGTCCTCTTCAATAAATAAAGAAGCAGAGGAAAGTTTATTGCCAAAAAAAACAGTTGTATCATAAGTATACTGACAGAATTGTTTGCTTTATTAGTAAACTACATTTCTATCTGCACTCTTATTATCAGCATCAACATCACTCAGACCCACTCACATTATTTTTTGTGTCATATGAGGTTTTCACATAGAACATGTTCTTTTTTATTTTACCTGAAAAAAAACTCACAAAACTGATATGCTTGCACCAATGTTTTCATATTAATATCATTAGTCACACTAATAGATAATGTGTTCTGAGTGTGGGGGATTTTTTCAGTTCTATATACAAAAAATATTTTTCAATTTTCATTTATTGTATTAATGCATAGATTTGTAAATTAAGAAAAAAAAATCTATGTATTTCCATTTTTTGACCTTATTTTTTTTACCTCTTCTAGTCTTCCCATTCTTCAAATATAAGTATTTTGCAAATTTTAAAGGAACAATGTTGTATTACTTATTGATAGAAAGAGGGGACAAGGTAGTTGAGAGGAAATGACAGAGTTCTCACTTCTTTTCTGATGTGTCTTAGAACCATAAGAAAAAGCCTATGAAACTGTGTCCTGGTTTTACTAGCCAGGATCAGTTTATCACTGTGTGGGTGTGTATTCTAAACCCTCCATGTCATTTTTCCCATGAACTGCTCACAATGGCTCATTAGCATCAATTGTCTAAGGCACACCCAATCCCTCAGGCTACAGGCTGAGTGTTTAGGAACTTCTGTGAGATAAGGAAGTTTTTCCTGCCTCCACACCCACCTTATGTGGTTATGATGGCTAATGAGCCATCAGTAATGCCAAAAATATGCCATTGTTCACCTCACAGAGTAAATCACCCATTGTGAAAGTCTCCGCCCAGGGGGTGGGACTGGGTGTTCCCATATGAGTCCAAGTGAATATAAGCTTGGAGTTTGGGACTGGAGTCTCTCTTCAGATCCAGAGGAGGACCAGAGCCTTGATCAGACTGAGACTACCACCAGATTGCAACCATCACTTTCACCAGCAGGTATCTTGTTTTCTTTTTTGAACTCAGGGGGGCTACTGTGTGCTCAGTACAGGGTTGGTGAGCTCCACTCTGCTTGTGCCCCACTGTGCTGGGCTGTATATCTGGTGTTTTTGTGGCACAAATGAATTTTCTTTCTGTTTCAGTGTATTGTTTTTTGTGATCTTTTATGAAATTGTTATTCTGACTTGCAATCCCATTCTGAGTTGGATTCATTTCTCCTACTGGTTTATCTCTAAACCAGCACAAACTGAAAAATCACTAGAGAACAACATATATATTCACACACGTATGCACTTATATATATGCATGTTTATACATATACATCCCTTTGAATGCTATTTTCTATGAATGGCATAGATATTAAAGGAATGTACACTACAGATAGAAACCTAAACACAAAGGGTGCTCTGTTGTTTGCATAGTAGTCAGTTTACTTGACAAGTGTCCCAAAAAAGAAAATATGATAGGATAAAATTTCACTTTTACATTGCAATTTTTCAACTTTTCACCAAAGAAAAGCATGTTGGATTACTTATTTACAGCATATAAATGTCATCTGTAGACATTAAAGTTCATAAGTTAATTTCTCCATCTGGACATAGACATTAAATTGAAGATAACAAGATACAGCTTGACATTGGTGTAAGAACTAACACTATAGACTGTTGAATTCCTTCAGGTATCCAAAGAACTCATTTTTCATCTCCTCAGTAATTGGAAAGATGCTCATATTTTTCCAAAGTGCTTGTTTAACACCTCTGGAAAACTAGAAGACTATAGCATGCTTTTCACCCCCAAATCTACAGCATTATTATTATTTAATATTTAGGTCCTGCTGTTGTGCATGGATGTTCTTCATACGCATCCTTTTGGGGGAAGCTGTTTATCAGTTAGTTTGGTAGTTGTGTCACGAGCTCTGCTGTCTTACTTTATGCTCCCTACAATATTTTGAAGCAGTAAGTTATGGTTTCTGTTTCATTATGCAAATAGTTCTTTGATTGATTTCCTTCCACCATGTTTTAGTCTTTGTCAAGCAGCACCACAGGTTTAAGCCTTGATTCTTGATAACCTTAATGGTTCTCTGTAGAACTGAGCATTACAGTGTGATTTAGGTCATTTTGATACATAGATGATATTACAAACCAACTGCACTATTTTGGAAGGCTTTTATATTAATAAATGGCAGTAGGGTGTCATTTTGCTCTTGACATCTTAGATATAAGTGTGAGCTAAAAGTGTAGGACTAGGATCTGTAAACCTGTAAAATTTTAATTGTGCTTCTGACATTGACATCCCTTTGCCTCAAGTAAGCCATTAGCCCATCTCAGAATTCCGTATTATAAAATAGTGAAGGTATTTAACTTTATGTAAGTATATTTTACATAACATCATTAACAGTTAATGTTAAAGGGTATGTCTTGGCATTGTTCTTTAGCTCATGAAGTTTTCATAATATTACATTTATTTCTTTTGGGTTACAAAATGGGAGAACTGGCTTAAAGTTTGTCTTTGGGGCTTACTCTTTCTTTGAAACTAATGCTAAAATAATAGGAGGACCTGCATATTGAAATATTTGCTTATATCATTAAGTATTTTAAAAATTTACTTGTTGTATCCCTTCTTTTGATGATATCAACATGTGCCAAAAATTGCATCTCAAACACTAAGTGACAGAAAGGTCTTCAAGTCTAAAGTTTCGCAATAGCTGTCATTTTGTCATGTGTGTCTGTCTGGCCAACTGTTTTATTGAAAGTCTGCCATAGAAGAAAAGCAGCTCTAGGGGCAGCTGAGTCCTGAGAACTGTCAGTTCTTGACCTCTGAGTGGATGTTTGCCTATAAAGGCTCTGATTTTGACTGTGTCTCCTTTGAGGTATAGGAAATAAGTATACATGCAGAGGAAAGAATTAACTCTTCCATGCATTCTAAAGGATAATTTACTATTCTGTGCTACAATACATTACACCTTTCAGTGTGTATTTCAGATGGAGACAAAGTTGTACCTGTAAATGCCTTGTGATTTAAACCTTTTTGTCCACAAGAACAGTTGAGGGCAATGGCAAGGGCTCCCATTCCCTTGCACACAGAAGCAGCAGCAAAGGTTGTTTGGACTTGATGTGAATGTCTGGGCTTTACACAGTACTGGTTTGGTATGTGGGACATAAAAGACAGAGCCAATACAGGAGCTGTGCTCAGGGCACAGTGGTACAACAGCAGGACAGAGATCGGCATAGTACATTCTCTGGGCAGTAAGAAACTTTCAGAAGCACTCCTTCTCTCTGACCTGCCTTTGTGAAGTGTGAAATCTGAAGTGTGACTTGAGCAGCAGGGGCTGACTCTTCATGTCAATGTGCTTGCTAGGTCCTGCTTCTCATGCAGTCAAATAATTTTCTGCAGGAAGTTCCTATGGAACTTCTAGAGCCAAGGATTCACTCCAGGATGCTCCACGATGTTGTGAGGCCCTGAATTCAGTTGTAATTTCCAAACAGGCATTTTGGTATATTGCCTACAAAGGAATTCATGCAAAACCATCATGTTTTGCAGTTAAATCTGTAGATTTAAACACTACAGGAGTCTGAGTTTTTTCAACACATATGTTGTGCATCTCCAAACACTACCATGAATGGACATACTGTTTTCAACTGTGTAAATATTTCTGAAGGCTTCCCAGTGATTTTGTCCAGTTCCCAAATTTTGAAGCATTCAGCAGTGGGTTGCTTTGAAATACTATGAAATTATTAATTTTGCTTTACCCTACAAGGCTTAGTGTATTTAGTGTAATATTTCACTTTTACATAGTGATGTCATATATTGACATAGTATGAAAGTATGGAAGACACTACCAAAATTTGCATCATAGTTGGTGCCATTGAATGTTAAAGGTGGATCAGCTTCACTGTAGGAAGGTCTAGTTAAGAGTTCCAGTATTATTAATTAACAGAGTTGAGATTTTCCAAGCTGTCTAAAATTTGTTGCTGCTCTTTAAGTTAGGCTGTTAAAAGATTTGTGCCTAGTGAAAAGTAAGCTGGCTAAATACCCAAATCCTGTGAAAACTATTTTCACTGTAAGATGCTGACATCTAATAACAGCATAAAATCGAAAGTGAACATGAATATGTAATATTTTTCCTTACAGGTCACAATTTCAGCATCTAAATTTTTTGTTATCATAATAACAATTCTCACATTAAATATCTCTGTTGGAGACATCTATTTGACTATTCGACAGAAATCTTTGTTTCTACATTGTGAAATGGACATTCCATTTCTATTCATTAGTTTTCTCAGATTTTCAAAAAAATTAAAAGTTGTTTACAAGAATAATATTGATTTTTTTAAAGAAATATGAATAATTAATGTCATTCTTTTCTGAACTAATCAGTTGCTGTAATGACTTGGAAGTTTTCTTATGTTTGGATTTTCTGACAGGACACCTCAAAAACTCTCTCTTCTCTCTGTCTATACATATATATTATGACTGCTGTAAATAAAGAATTTTAGGTCACTTTTTTTTTTCCTTTCTTTTTTTTAGAAATTTACAGGTGAATTCATTTACAGGGTAGTAGATTCACCAAGTTAAGCTCCTGTATATATCAGATAAGTATTTGCAATTGTACCTTTTTTTAATTCCTCCTTTCTTGCTTGCCCCTGGTTTGGAACTGTCACTGCAGGCTATATGTGCAGTAACAATTAGGAATATTAAGCACATGAAAGTGATTGTTAATTTTTTTAGTTAATTATCTTCCCAAACAAACTTATGTCCTGTCACTTATAAAGAATTGGGATCAGCTGTTTTCAAATTCACAGTATCATTTTGAACAAAATCATATATGGACTTGTCAAAGCAGGGCAAAAAAGCAGGAGATGAAAAAGGGAAGTACAGACATCCTTGTCATCGGTGCATTAGCAGTCAAATAGTTTGAGCCTCTCTGAATAGCTGAGTAACTGAGTTCTTGAATTATTAAAACATCTTCTTACTTTCCTTCAGAAGATGATAGTCTTAATTTAAAAAGAGATATTAAATTTGAAGTGATAGTTCCTAACATCTTTTGTTCTACATTAATATGATTTAGTGATATTCATTCTTTCTACTGTAGCATGTTATCATGCTTAAACTATACGAAAAGAAAATTGCTTAATTCAAAATTGTTCAAATTTCCAAGCTCCTCTGAGTTTAGTGGTCTCCAAATCTACCCAGGAGATTTGTCTCCCTGGGTTTCCCCTATACTTAGAGAAATGGAAAGGTTTTACCAGAGGGTGATTTGTGTGCTCCAATTTGTCCTTTAAAATAATGCCTCTTGTTTTACCACTAGTAAGAGCCTCAGGAAACCAGACTAAATTTAGCCTCTGTGAATAACCCATCACAACCATCATATTATCAAAGGAACTCAGACAATTAACAGACTGATTTTAGTGAAATGTACTTATTGAACTGCTTTTAAAGTTCTCTTAAGCCTTTCACATCTTAAGAGGAAAAATTAAGAGGATTTTTCCCTCAGTGTTTCACTC
>VXAU01005711.1:3959-32172 GCA_013399695.1 Formicarius rufipectus | reverse complement strand
AAGCAACTCTGCATAGTTGCACTTTACATGCAACTAACACAAACTGCCCAAATGAAAACTTTCTGAGCTCTAAAAGGTGAAATATGCTCTTTAAACGCTGGCCTTATATTAAAGTTGTGAAATTCTATTACTATACAGCAAAATCAAAATGTATCAAATTCCTGTTTATAGAAAAATTAAGTTGTTGTGTTGAAAGTTTGTGAAGATGTTTAAAGAACACTATGTATTTTAAAAAGAGAAACAGAGGCTAATTTTGTTGGCTGAAAAAAACCTTTCTCAGTTTTTGTTTTTGTTGGGGTTTTTTTGTTTGTTTTGTTTTTGTGGGTTTTTTTAGTTTTTTTTTTTTTTTTCTGGTACANCTCTAATTTAGTTTTGTTTGAAACTTTTTTTTTTTAGTTTTTTTTTTTTTTTTTTTGGTACACTGCAGTTATATGTTAGTTTAATACATTTTCCTTCTTATTCCTCCATCTGTCAGCAGGACAGTCTATTTCAGTGAGGTACTTAACACCGAGGAAAGGATTTTTCCAGTCTACAGATTAAGAGAGTTTAAGTGTTTTGTCTTGAGCTGATGAAATAGTCAGCAAATAAATAAACGAAAATAGAGGACAGAATGGCTCTCACAGAATGTTCCTGATGGAGTGGACAATGAGGAAAGGGTGGATAAAGAGATACAGTTTGATTTATTTTTTTTAAAAATGTTTTAAAGAAAGGTGATAGAAAAGGGTCTCCTTGAACACTGTACATGTTCTTCATTCACAGAAGTTCAGATCAGCTGGCCTGTGAAACTGGCAGTTATCAGTAGGGATTTGTAATGAATCTGCCAAGTTCGAGTGGCACCACATGACAGGAAAATACAATATCTAGTTTATAGGAAAGAAAAACGTGCAGCTGCAGGCTGATTAGTCTATCCTCAGTTGCATGCATGACTTATGAATAAATACTGCAAGTAAGTATTCAAGTCATGACTGTAAATGAATAATTGTAAGAAAATAATGCATCAGTTCATAAAAAGTTAATTGTGTCAGATTAACCTTGTATCTGTATTTGATAAGACTACTGATTGACTGTCTAGACAAGTAAAGTCAATAGTTTTAATCTAATTTCAGTAAAACATCTGATATAATACCTTCTAGAGAAAGACAGTGATGCAGGATGGCTATGGAAGTTGTGATGGTGAGACAGTTCTTGAATTTATGAAAGGTTAGTAGTGAAAGTCAATGAAAAGTAGTGGGGCAAATCTCATTTAATACTTTTCACTGATGTACTCGCCGGGTCAGTGGAAATTTTCTAATGTAATGAATCTGACAATCAGTACAGTAGAGGATTGAGATACTGTAAGAATTAGACTCCTTATGTAGTAGAAGTAGAATAAAAATCACTGTTTTGACGTTCTAAATGTTCTTCTATCAATGGTTTAGGCTATACAATGGAAACACTGCAAGTAGAAATGAGGAAAACGTTTGGAATGCTCAAGTTAATTATGGATTGGTCAGGTTCTATGTGGCTTTGAGTAACTTCATGTAGTGGAAAGTGTCCCTGATCGAGGCAGGATGTTGGACTTAGATGATCTTAAAGGTACCTCCCAACCCAACACATTCTATGATTGATTGAAATCACAAAAGTAGAAGTTTTAAAAAATAGTTATGCAAATTTAGGAATCATCAGGCAAGCATTTTTGAAAAGGAATTACTGTTCTTACATAGAACACTTGTGAAACTTCCTGTGGAACACTATGTATAAGGAAGAAAAATATTTTCAGGATGAATATGGAAATTGAAAATATATTTAATAAGAGAATACTAGAGAAATTTGACTGAATTAGCACAGTAAAAGAAAATCTGAGTAATTATAAATATAGTGAAAAAAGATAATTGTTAGGAGCAGCTAGGGGAAAAACACCTAAAAGTGTATAGATGTCAGAGGGGTATAAACTTGTCACTAATTAATATAGCCTAGAAAAGGGAAGACAGTTTCTTACTGCAACAGAAGGAATGGGACAAAGGTATTGCCTAATTTTAAAACACAGTATTATTGTTTTAGAAAGGATTATGTAGCATTGGTTACTAATTCAAGTGCCTCCTTCAAGTCTGTACTCCTTGAAAAGTAATTATATTAATTAAATAGATTGCTATTAATAGATTAATTACTATTAATTTTCTCTTGTCTAAACTCAGAAATCTTTTATGCAGTCCTGTATATAATAACAATGAAAAGTAAGGTTAAGGATCAATATTGAAATATATTGAGCAGAAAATGTAGTACAATCTTTCAGGTTAATTTTTTTGTCTTTCTTCATCTTCACCTTTTTTTAAATTATAGGAATTACTGCCACTATATATTCTCTGTTTAGTGCCAAATGAGTTCCATATGTTTTACTGATAAATAAAAGAATAAGGAGATTAAAATTAAAATTCTGGTAAGCAGGGCTAAGATTTGTGAAGGTTTACTTATAAGAAACTTTGAAGTCACTTGAGGATCTGCATAGTAAAGATGGCTATATCTGTGAAAAAGTCTGCAGAATCCCACACTGATTTCAGACCTTGCTTAGTGTCAATCATTATAATCAGCATATGGGTCTCAGTAAGAATACTTAACTTGAAACTTTTTTGTGAGTAATCTGTAATTTACAGGGGCTTTTTATATTATGGGATAGAAGTTAGTCCAGACTCAAAGAGGCAATGCTACATAAAATGAGAAAGTAAATTGGCAAGCCTTATAGTATTGAATGTTCTTCTTAGACATAGATTCAAACTACATTCAATCAATTTAATTATTTTTTAATTATTTTTTTTATTCCATTACAGTGCTAATCAATCTAAACATTGTGCTTTTAGTGCATAAAGATTTCTTAGAAAAACTGCTAAATCTATTGTGCAGGTAATAGAATCAAATGTTTTCAATTTTACCTATATCGGAAGTAAAATTGCTGTCTACTAATGTATGATCAATGGTAGGAATTGTCAGATACTCCTAATTACTGAAACAGAACTAAACCAACCAACCAAAATTAAAAATAAATAAATAAATAAACCCAAGAAACATACACAAGTTTTCTTTCAGTTTTGTGGCTTATGTCTTTGGTCTCCAGTGCATCATATAATCATACACTAGCCCATTTCATATGGTTATATGTGACTATAAAATTTAATCATGTAGAATAAAGCTTAAAAATAGCATCATTATCAAATCACAGAATCGTTTAGCTTGGGAGAAAACCTTTAAGATCATCAAGTCCAACCAGTAATCTAGCATGTCCAAGTCCCTAAGCACCATGTCTATAACACATTTTTCAAATACTTCCTGGAATGGTAAATCCACCACTTCCCTGAACAACCTGTCCCAGTGACTGTCAACCTTTTCAGTGAAGAAATTTCTCCTACTACCCAGTTTAAATCTCCCCTGTCCTAGCTTGAGGCCATATCCTCTTGTCCTGTCACTTGTTACCCAGGAAAAGAGACTTACCTTGCCTCGAACCTCCTTTCAGGTAGTTGTAGGGAGTGATAAGGTGTCCTGTGAGCCAGCCTCCTTTTCTCCAGGCTAAACAACCCCAGCTCCCTCAGCTGCTCTTTATAAAACCTGTGCTCCAGACCCTGTACCATCTCCATTACCCTTCTCTGGACATGCTCCAGCACCTCAATGTCTTTCTTGTAGTGAGGGGCATAAAACTGAACACAGGATTCAAGGTGATGCCTTGAGTACAGGGGGATGATCATTGCCCTGGTCCTGCTGGCCACACTATATCTCATAAAAGTCAGAATGCCATTGGCCTTCTTGTCCATCTCACCATATTTATTACTAATGAAAAGAAAATTAAAATTAAAAAATAATTTATTATTTCAAGAAGTTTAGATATGGTGCAGATTCACTTCTTGTACCTCAGTTGTGATTATCTGGATGACCAGCTGGGCACAAGAAAAATGCATAGACATTTCTTGCAATGGTGGAAATAAAAAACTTATGCCAAAACTCAGTGCAGTTAGAAACTTTTATTTACGCTATAAAACACCTATATCTAACTATTAGACATATCAAAGTGAGATCCACAGATTTTTCTATAACCTGTCCAACTATTTACAATTTTTTTTCAAGATGTCTACTGGGCTGTGAGCTTTCTGAATTTCTACTTCAACATTCCAGAAATATAAGATTGGTCTGGCAATAGCAGTTCTTGTTTGTAACTTCTTTCTTGTGCAATGTGCTCAAGAAAGTACCAACAATTAAGTAAAAAAAAAAAAAAATCCTTAAAAAATTTGCATTGTTTCCTGTCTATATCAAAGGAGAAACAAATCCATTCCATACTTCCCTTTTTTCCATATAAGTATTAAAAAAGTGTTTTATAATAATGACACAGTCATTAAAATCCATACTATAAAAATAAGATTCATATAAGATTAGCTTATATGAGCAAATTAGTTTAACTTTCTTCAGCTGTTTCCTCATTGGAATGTATTACGTTGGTGTGATTGGTCAGTATGAGTAAATTACAAATGGAAGACTGAGTTATTTGTATACAATGGAGATAACGATTTAGCTAAATTTATGCTTTCTCATTGATAATGTTCTTCAGATGTATATAATTGGGTGATTTCCTATATGGCCTAATATTATTCAGAAGTTATATGGAGATAAATCTTCACCTAGAAAGAAATTCTGCCTGGTCTCTGGATTCTGAAGTTCTCCTGGTAAGATCAGTTTCAGGACTAGGCTTTATTCTCAATCTAGTCTTCTCTATTATAAGCAAAAAAAATATCTTGACTTTTCAAAATCCCTAAAGTCAATGGAAATATTTGCTGTCTCTGTATGAAGTATTCTAATATTGCTTTACAACTAGTTAATGTTCAACAGCATACGAAAATTTGTCCTCCCTCAAAAGTCATCAGAATCAAATCTTATCCTATAGATAAAACCTCCCTTAAAATTGTCACTTTCCAAGGAGATGTATTGGACAGACTTGCATAGAATATATGAGATCATACAGTCATATCATATATAATATAGTTAAAAATAATGTCTTTATTATGAGTAAAAAAAGAAATACAATTTAAGATAGGAGGAACATCCATTGGCAATTCTATTTATGTGACTCTTAGAGCATTATCTGATTATGCTTTCTCAAAAAACCATGACAACAAAGGTGAACATACTGAGAGTACAAAATCATTGTGGTTTGAGCTTTTCAGCCTGTCTAGAATTTACCAAGAGCTTAAATATATTAGGGCACTGTTTTGTTGACAAACTCATATTGGGCAATCAAAAAAGGGGTGAGTGTATGTCAGGGTTAATCCCTATAAATTTATGGGGCAGAAAAATCAAAATAGTATTCTGAAATAGAACTAGAAATTTGAATTTTTTTCAACTGTCCAGGTTTTTAAGGATCCCTTGGAGGCCATTTTTGTGATCAAGTAAGAAAGCCTTGATGAAGGAAATGGTGACTTTTTATAAGGTTCACAAAAACATCACATAACAAATGTTAATAGTTCTAATAAAGCACTCAGAAAGTACTGCACCTACACTACACTACAGTATGGTTTACCCTATTGCCAAATAAAAAAAAAAAAAAACAAAAAAACAACAACAACAACAACAAAATAAAAACAAGCTGAAAAACTTTCTGAGTAAAGGAACAGAAATCTGAGAGTTGCAAGGACAGATGAAAGTTAAAAGTGACTAAACCTATAACTAGTATAATTTCCCAGTGAATTTGCTTACCTAGATTATAACAAAAGAAAATATGATTGTGTTCTCCATGTTAAACATTAAAGTTTAATTGAATAGCAGGATAAAACAATCCTAATTCCTGAAAGCATGATGAAAAGGCCTTGGATTTCATAATACTTCTTTTTGGAGATTGCAAAAGCCATTATTGTAGTTCCTTGTTTTTCAGATAGGTCTAGACTTGTGATAGGAAACACTTGTAGGTCTTCTCTCAGGCATAGCTATAACCTAGTAGAATGGAAAGGTAATTCAGGTCTCCTGCAGGGAATAATTACGTCTTTTAAATAAATGATAGAGAAGATTGAATAGACTGTCAACAACATGCTAATCGCCCTCAATTCTGCTGCCAGTAACTGTTCCCCACAGACCATAAAAGCTATCCTGATTTGACTTTTAGATGCCTGGCCATCTGTTTCCTGAACATCTTGTATTAATTGTTGAAGGGATGGATATTTGGCAGGCACATGTAGCCTACCTAACCTGTCCATTCATTCACATGAGTTACATCATTAGCAGTACACTATCTATAGTCCACAGTTGTCTCTCCCTTTGACAAGTCCAAAGTAATTATGGGCGTATAACAAGCAGCCTGTCACACCAGGGAAGTCAGTTGTCAGCGCTGTCTCATATTTATGTAATCTGTCTGTCAAATGATTACTCATTACAAAAGGGGACAGAATGAGCATAAGTAGGGTCTTTCTTGACAAGTAATGAAACTACACAATATCTTATGAGACAATTATGTTTTTCCATAGGTAGGGAGCCCTGATGTCTTTAGCAAAGCTGGCTTTTAAAATAGAAAAAATACTCCTGTTGCCATTGGTGTAGTTAGCTTAACATTGTGGAATCCTGGACATTGATTTCATATCTGAGATATTACTGTGATAGGAATAATCAGTAACAAGATCTTGTTATCAGGCTATTTCACGTGAATTTGATTCTGCAGTTAGATATAAGGCATAAAACTACACTGAG
This sequence comes from Formicarius rufipectus, assembly GCA_013399695.1. NCBI lineage: Eukaryota > Metazoa > Chordata > Aves > Passeriformes > Formicariidae > Formicarius > Formicarius rufipectus. Next base: position 25,482 of record VXAU01005711.1, on the reverse strand, counting down.
ATGAACACAGTGTGTTTTTGTTGGGGTTCCACTCCTTTAAATAAAATTATTCACTTCTCTAAGTGGTTATGTGAACCATAAAGCTTCATTTATGAGTTCAACAAAGCATTTAGTGGAATTATCTATTTCCTTTTAGAAAGGGAAACAAATTGGGAAAGCTTGAAGCCCTGAAATGTCACCATCATAACTGTATTTGGTAACTTTCATGGCATTCAGATCAAGGGTACATTAGGGTATGACAAATAATGTATAATCATGATTTGAACTAAATTAATTCTTCTTCCTTGAGTAGATCAGTGTTAGAGGACTTTAAAAGTGCTAATGCAAGTGAAGTCTAGCAACCAACTTTTTGTTAGCATTATTCACAGTACACCCGATTTCATGCAGCTAAAATAAAACTTAAGGAAAAAAGAGCAGTCAGGTATTGCTTCTATATTATTCTTATCAATGAACACATGTACTGTTTTTAAATGAGGATCATTGAAAAGAAAGGAAAGAAAGAAAGCAACAAACTACAACCTGGATAAAAATGCACTGCAGTTGAAAACCAGTGCAAATATAATTTGATTAAGATATTCTCCCAAAGGCCACACTTGATATTTAATTTTGGTGTGTACTTCATACACCTACAGTCATGCCATTTGTACACATCTTATTGTCTGTTAATGTTATATTTCTTTTAAATTCTTAACATTTTTAAATAAGGACTCAACACTGTGAAAGTAACCATAAAATAGTTTTTGACCACTCTTTTACAAAGATACTGGATAATTTCCCTATTTTTGCTGGTCTCTCTTCCTCAACCCTCTTCCTCTGTGACCTGGGATCAGCATCAAAGAAAAAGGTTTCTGAAGGGCTGAACAATGGTGCTATGCTACTACAGGTGTACCTGACCTCTTTTAATTCAGTTGAAATACATCCACGGCTGTGCAGAGGGGAAGGCAGGCTGGCTTTGAGCAAACCTTTCTCTTTTATCTTCTTTGAAGTAACTTCTGTAGGCAGCAGCAATGAAGCCAAGGTAGCAAACTGTGCTTCATGGGTGAAAATAGTCCTGAACACTTGGCCAACAAATGCTCTCAGAATTTCACAGCATCTGAAGGCACTGTCTATGCTGTGTTCAAAAAACCAGTGTGGCATTTGCATGAGAGATCTCTTCAGCATGACAAAACTTGTGATTCTTTTAGGTAGTTAGTCATCACCAGGTGAAAATAAAAGCTTTAGATCAATTTAAGAAAATTATATAAACACTGATATAAATATAGAGGTGGAATCTGAGAGTAAGGATTCTAAATTTTTATGCATTTGGTAGGTAGTTACAAGAGGAAAGTACATAGCTTTTAAAAAATGTTTTCTTTCACTCCACTTCTTTTGATGGAAGTCTTAAAAAAAAAGGCAAAAACAAAAAAACACTCGAAACATTTTAATTTGTAGATAGTAGCAGGCAATACCATATTAAGAGAGTTCACCATGCTCACCAGGAGTATTTGTATCTCCTTCAAAAATGCAGATTTTGTGCATATTCTGTCCTTTCTATTTCTTATGAAATTTTCATATTTCATGTTTTCATTTTCTTCTTCCAGATATAGATAGAATTGTTTAAAATTATGTTGTTGTTTCCTTCTTATGCAGACGAACTGGCATCCACTGAATGATGACATCTTTGTGCTAGTCTCAGCAGCAGAGATATAGAAAGACAGTAAGAGAATAGAAGGACATCATGTTTTATTATTACTGTAGTCTCCATACACATTTTACACTTTTTGTTGCTGATTTACAAGTTCCACTTCTTTATAGTTTCCAGTTTCTGGAGGTAGAATATATAGAATAGATAAATAGAGATGGATGAAAAGCAGTCAGGGAACATGGATCAGGAGCAAGAGATTAGTACCAAATATGCCTCCCTGATGCATATTTGTGTGTGTGCATACTTGCAGAAACAACACATGTGCCCTGTTAGCAACTGACTTCCTGGAGTGAAGCTTGGAGCACTCTTGTGACAGGCACAGCCTAATAGAAGCAAAGAATGACCATACTGGACCACAGAAGTCCAAAACTACACAGAGTACCTGCAAAAGAATCTTGGCAGAAAATTTGCCTCAGGACTGCATCCACATTGAATTCAATGGTGCAAAACATCCCACATCTCAGTTAAAATGCTTTTCATTAAGGCCAAAAAATAATTTGCAAAAGTTAAATGATACACAGAAACATTTTGTCTGTGGATTAAGGGTGTTCTGGCATAAAAGAACTCAAAATGACTCTCTGCAAACTAGAAGTGTAAATAAAGCCCAGACATGTCAGAAATACTTGTTTTGAAAAGCACAAGCTTAAAGCACTTGTTATAATCACTTAACAAGATCAATTTTTTTTCCTGTAACCACGTGGTTAAGACTCCACAGAAGCCCAGCAAAAGACTGAGATTAAAGTACAGTGTGCGTGTGTATGTTTTGCATTGATAAGTATTTTCTGTTCTGGTCCTGCCTTGTTGTGTTACTTTGTACAGATAATACAATTTAATTTTTAAGATATTACTTAAACCTCAACATTTTCCTGTTATTTTAGAGCTGAAATCCAGTTTCAGCAGTAGTTAAAGTCTTTTCTTCAAGTCAAATATAGACAATCACTCAGCATTTCCCAGGTTCATCTTGAAAAACCCCAAAGCACATCAGACTATGAGCCTATTATACAAGAATTAGTATTAAAAACCAGATAAAAATACTGTTATACTTTTTTAAAACTTCAAATATCCAGTGTTGCAGTACGTTTTAAAAAGATGGTTTTTTCTTTCAGAAAAATGTAACAGAAATTTGAGATTATAATTTTAGGGGGCAAAAAGGAGAATTTACATGGCATTTGTAAGATGTTTCCTTTTCGCATGGATTGCTCACTTTGTTCCTGAAGAGCATTAAAAGCAGTTATTCTTACGTTTGGATGAAGAGATATATAAAAAAAAACATCTCAAGGTAAAATTATGAAAAAAGCTATAGAAAAAAGGTTTAAAAATCCATCTTTGGTTTCACTTTAGTACCATTTTCTTTCTCTTTCATGTTCCGAACTTTGGGGTTCAGATCAAATGTATAAATATCTTTAATATCTTCCAAATGAATCAGCATTTAACTACTTTTTCTCTAGTTTCAGATTGCTTTCTTGTATTAGTTACAAATACACAATTCTGGGATAACTCTGAAATAAATTCGTAATATTTTAGATGACATCTAGTAAAAAAGATTTTTAAAATTTTAAAGAGGAAAAACCCTTTACATTGATTGTTGGAACACTATGCTATGAGTGCTACAATATTTGTATCTCACTGTCTACTAGTTACTATAGCAAATTTAAGATTACAACCATATCAAGCAAGTTTTGTTGATTTTGAGTTTATTAAATAACCATTTTTTCTAAGTATTACAATCAGTTGTGTAAACTTGTTTCTACTGAAATGGATAGATGTTTAAAGTCTTTGAAGTACGTAAGGCTTCTATTTACATTATATATTTAACAATATATTTATTTCTGTCAATAATTTGCTACTGTTTGCAACCCTTTAGTGGCTTACAGATAGCATGAATGAATCCTGTAATCTGAGAGAGTTTGGTTTTAAATCTCAGTATATAAATTGCAAAGGAATTTATTAAGGAAAAAACCCCATGAAACTAGGCTGCCTGCACTCTGCTGTTCACTGTTCTGGAGAAATACTGGCAAAGCAAAGGATACCTGACTAATGGCTATTCAAAATAGACACAAAGAGCAAGCAGTGATCAGAGAAGCAATAATGGGTTGGGAATCTCAGTCCCTCTGAATCAAAACCTAAAATTAACAGGATTTTTAGAGCTCAGACTTTATCACAAACAGCTAAGCCTATATCCTTGATGCAAAACCCGCTATGGGGGTTCCACAGAAAAATGCTGAAGAAACTAAGGGGATGACTGCATGAAGGTGGACAGGACGTTTTAGGAGAAACTTGGAGAGGGATGGGGAGGGGCATTGTGGCTTCAAAGAACTTGAGGATTGCACAGAAATTATTGCAGAGAGAGCAATGAAGGGAAAGAGACATAAAAGAGTCAAGGGATATGTAAGCATTCTCTTGGTCAGTATGCTTGTCTCACCAGCCCTACAGCTGATCATCACCTCTCATTCCCTGGTTGAGTTCCTTTTTTAACCATTTTCTGTTGAGTGTGCTCTCTATTCTTCAAGTGTGACACAGTAGTAAAGGTAAGGGCAAACTATCTGGCAAGCACAAGAAGTCTGTGTGATGGTTAGTGGGGACACCAAGGGTCTTGTAGCTGGCAAATTAGAAACTTTGGATCTAATAGCAGGACCTCAAAGAGTTTCAGCACCTGGGACTCAAACACTGTCGTGATCGGAGAAGGGTTTCTCTTTGAGACCTTAGAAAGGACTGGGTGATTATTCACGCAGTCCCTGTTTCAAGTGGGTGCCTGTGTCAATACTCTTCTGTCTGTGAATCTGTTCACAATCAGTTGTGTCTGCACAGACCTTGTATGTATCCACGAGGGGCTATTGTTCAGCTTCATTCATGGTAGGACCTGGAAATGGGACTGGAGTGGATCCTCTTTGACAGATCTGACTACCTGCATCTTTCAATCTGTTAGATTTGGTTATGTATTATATGTGTGTTAAATACTCTGAGTTTACCTACGAATCTTAATATTTCAGAATGGTATGGTCAAAACTCTAGGAGCTCTTTCTTCCAGAGGGTGTGTGAGGGTAGGTAGGGATGCAGTTTTGTGTATTTTTGGTGGGGAGAGGAGTATTTTTTGTGGGTTTTTTTTTTTTTTTTTTGGTATCATTAGCTTGGACCACAGCTGGAGTCAGGGTAAGAGAGGAAGAGTTACTTAAGGGTGTTAAACACCAATGTGCAACTATCTGTTTTGTTGTCTCAGTGAAAAATTCATGCAGCTGGACTCGATACAAATCTTAATTGTCAGGAAGTGACCTGAGATATCCTGACTCTTCTCCCTGTAGGTCATGGTTTGGCTGGCTTTGATGTTTAAGGTGTCCAAGGTGCAAACCTAGGCTGAAATTTTGCCTTTGGAAAAGAGGTTCTGTTTCAGGATTCCTTTACTTTTTCAATAATTCATGGTTCACACATTACAGTGTCATGTCTTATACCACAAATCTGAGGTGCAATTTTGTTCCCATGAAAACTTGCAGAACAAAGCACTTTCTTTCATGACTGTGATAAAGATAAAATACTGCAGGGCAGGTTATCAAGGTATTGAAAGGATTAAATGAGGTTAGAAATAGCTTTGGGGTTTACTTTGTGAAGGCAAAAAAAACTTCTATGAAGAAAAGAGACTAACAAGTTGTATCACCTGCAGGAGAGCACATTCTTTTTGAGTCTCTTGAGGCTATCATAGAACCTTACTAGGGCAAAACAATAAAGATAGAGAAAAAATATTATTGATTTAGATTTAAGGGAAGCATAACACTTAAAGATACTTTGTATCAATGTTTTTTAAATGCTACTGCCAAATAATTTGGCACAGAAAATAATTTTTATTTCTTTACTATTTTTATTTGCTGTTTTTACCTGTTGATACCATTCTTACTTTCCTTAGCAATTGTCCAGATAAACAAATGCCTATTCTTTACACTGGATTTCTTTGGTAAACATTTCAAATTACTTGCAGACTAGTGATTTCAAGAGATTTGCAAAGTAGAATTAAATTTCTAGCAATAAAATTCTAACTCAAATACTCACTGTAATAGAAATATATTGTATTTAACTAGTTGCTAACACAATGACAGTTTAGAAAATCTATTCTCCAGATTTACATTTTGCCCAGATGGACATTGTCAGAGGGGGTACCCCATAACCACTGATGTCTTCCTGGGAAGAAATCTTGAATAAGATTATTGTTACGTGTCATTTTATGGCACAAATAGAAAGCACCCCAATTTTATTTAGATACAAATCCTCAAATGTGGAAAAGCATCGAGCAGCATTCAGGCATAAAATGGTCATCTGATCTTGCAATAATAATCTTTAATTAATACTTTTCCCTGGCTTCATGTTCTGTGTACCAATTCACTTTTCAGCAAATACATTTTCAGTACATCTCAAAGTGTTTAGATATATATATATATACACCTCTCAGAAGTCCAGAATTTTCTGGATTTCATCATTCTCCAACTTCAGCACACTCAAATGTTGTTGTCTAAGAAAATGTGCAGTCCTGAACAACTGTTTCTCATGATTGTATACTCCCTTCTTCGTTCTTTGCTGTATGCAGAAATGACTATATCATTTGAGACAAGGAACGTTGTTCTTGATATCAGAGATTTCTCCCTTACTATTTAAGAAAAGAAATTTCACAGTTGATAACTTTTTCCTTTTAATTGAATACCTCCTGCTATGTCTTGTGTTAATCTAAGTTACAGTGCATTAGGACTTACTGCATAATTTTGCAGCATATTCCTTTACTTGTAAAGAACTGTCTTATTTAAAAGACTAAAGTCTCAGTTCTGTGTAACTTTTAAAATAAGTTTAGTTTATCTCCTGTCAGTGATGATCTTCGCAGGAACAAATCCTTATGGCTGTACATGGAGTTTTATAAATATTTCCTGAAATGTGAGGGGTTTTTAATTGTTGAAGATATTAAGTCAAAATGGAAATTGAATTTTAGTGGAGGCACTTGAAAAGAACATAGAAGACCCTATGTATAAGAATAATTAGACAATTACAGTGAAATATTATAGATGAACAAACCAAGTGACAAAACAAATCATGTAAAAATGTCACATATCAGTGTAAGTTTACTCTAGATTCCTCTATTATCCTCTCACTTGCCTTCATTTCTGCTACCTGGGACATAATGTCATGTAACAGAAGGTCACAAAGTTTTTGCCTACTCAACCCTCACAAATCAGGAAGGACTCTTGTCACCCCAAGCAAAAAGAGACCATGTCTGCAACACCAGGCAACACTGCCAGAATATTTTTTGGAAAATAAGAACATTTGAGATAAATAAAATTATCTGAACTATTCTTTTTCATAAATGAAGGCTATTTGGAATAGGGAAGAACTAATGAACTGTAACAGATCTGAAATTAGCAATTCATATCACACTGACGCTGTGACTGGTTGTGGTTCAACTAAAACAAAGATGTTACTGAAATACTAACAGTAAATGCAGTTGAAAATCAGTGGAAGAAGACAAAAAGTAGCAAGAAATATTGACTAGAATAAAACGTTTTTCTATGGCAGTAGTTCTCAAACAATAATGTGGTGACACTTGACACTAGGCAAGCTGGTACACAAGGAAGTCTTGACACATGATGTAGTGTGAGCATTCCTGTTTCTGATTGCTGTATCTTCTAAGGCAGCTAAAAATACTTTCTTGCTATTACTTTTCTATGTAAACAGCTGCTGTAATTGCTTGTGATGACAGCTGAGTTTGGAACATCCACAAGAAGTTTCCTATTTAACAGTTAATCCATATTGCTGCTAAGAACACCCGTTCCTGCTGTGATAAGTTAGTTTTCTTGGTAGTATGATGAATGCAGGTACATCTTGAAAGGCATGAGAAACTAAGTTCTGCTTTATAGGTACTTTTTTATCCTTTGGAGTTTGTGAGAATAATCACCTTTGACTTGTTTCTGTGGATTTCCAGTGAACAAGCTGCATTATAGTATGCCAGTAGAGACTTACAAAAGGAGGAAAAATGTAGTTAAGTAATCAGCATGTATTCATTGTGTTTAGCCCTCTATGCCTCAGGTTTAAAATAACAGTATATTGTAGGAATTCCTTCTCTTTTCAGTGTCTCTGCTGCTTTCTGATAATTACCAATACCTTTATTCCGGTTAATCTGTTTGTCTGAAATATCAAAAGGATTTATCCTTGCCTGAAACCTTTCTGATGGATTTAATAGGTATCTAAGGTATAATAGCAACATTTTCTTATAATATTCTATTTTCTCTCTCTTTTTTTTTTTTTTCCCCAGCTTATTTCTCCAGCCTAGCACTTTCTGATATTACTAAGCTTTGAGATATTTTACCAGTACAAAATTATAGCTGCTGGAGAAAGAAAAGCAGGTTGGCTTACTTCCAATTGAATTTGAGAGGAGGGGGCAGAAACAATATATTTTCTAATGCTTTCATTGAAGTATATTAATTAAATGTTGCAAATTATATAATTCCCTCTGGTTTCTTTAAGAGATTGTTTCAAAGTTAAATATTTTGCACTACCATGTGTTCACATGGACCCTCTAATGTCTCTCCTTAAGCAGTGGAAGACTTACTTCCTTCAGTAACAGTTTGTTATTGTCCTAACCCATTGCTTTCTAATTTTTATTTTAACGGAAGTATATATGTGTTCCTTTTTCCAGTTTCTAAAGTAGCTTTCATACGTTGGCTTAATGTCATTTTTTGTGTTCTCTTTGAACTGCTAATAACTTATTACCAAGGCAGTAATAGGAGTGTACATGGGATCCCTGCCATGCCACATATGCAATTACTGTCATAACTTGCACCTTATATTAAAATCTAAGAGATTTATCTGACTTCTATGTAACAAAAGAGGCCCATTGCCAATTCTATTGCAAGTCTTTCTAAGTATATTCCTTCTGTTAAATAGCAATTTATATTAGTTCTGTATAGTGGATCAATTCTTGTAACATTCTAAAATTCATGACTAATGGAGTGGGCCGTGTGAAAAGATCATTTATTCAGGTTTTACAGGATATGTTGTATGTTTCTTGGTGTGTAAGAAGTTTTAAAATAAAAGCAAAAATGAATAGTAGGAAGTTAGCAGAGAATATTTTCAAGACTCATGAAATTTTTCTGATGATATAATAAAACCTTTCTCTCACTAAAGTTGTTGGAACTGGTTTCTGAGTAGAATTGTTAGCAGTTAGAATCAAGTATTTATTTTAAAATTTTGTACCTAATAACCTTATTTTCCTAATTATCACTCCTTATGGCATATTCAAAACACTGAAGAATACTTGTACCATTCAATATTTGGTATCCTGTATGTATTCAAACTTTCATCTAATCACTTAATCATAGTTTTACATTACATGAAAATTACCATAATTACAGAATTTTTTTTTTCTTTTTGATCTAAACCAAGCAATGTGGACTTCAACACCTGCCTCACTTCAAGCACTGTTCAGTTCCACTGATTTTCATGCATTTTATTTATATTAGGCAAGTATGTTACTCTTTAGAAGACGGATTTACTTGCACTTTAAAAAATAATTAAGTGAATATTGCAGATCCCTTCCAAAATAACTATTCTACTTTATAATTAAGACCCAAATATTTCCTGGGCCAGTAGCATTTTACATAAATAGCTGTATCTCATTCCATAGCAGTCCTGGAAAAATCTGACATAATAAGATCACTTTGAAGGAATAAGGTCCTTAGACTAAGAATCAGGCTGAGAAGTTTAAAAAAAAATTTTTTTTGAAATATCATTTGTGGATTTTCTGTGATTTTAAGATGTACTCTTTGGATTGAACTGTGTAGAAGGGTTGACTCTGTACACTGGCTGAATTTAAGGAAGAGCTAAAAATAATTTTTTATTTGTGAAGGAGACCTTTCATGGCAACCATGGTAGTCTGTGTTCGAAAGTTACAAATTCCCTCCCAGTGATCCTATTCGTCTTCATAAAACTGCAGGTATTAAAGGTAAAGATAAGATGAAATTCTTTTAGATTTATAATGTCAAGGAGGAGACATCTAATGCCATGGAGTAATGGATATAAAAGGTTAATTTTGATCCAGAAATCCAAGTAACATAGTAAAAGCAATGACTGCTTACTTAAGCATTTCTGAAAATATGTACTTCAGAAACTTTTCATAATCTTCATGCAGTGCTTAGTAGAGGAGGCATCAATTTTCTGTCTTTGTTAAAGTAGTTGAAAATACTTCAGGTTGAACTACAGAATAATTAATCACACCACAGGATTTGGAGTTTTCTGAACCAGTAATTTATACCTGAAAAAGTTTTCTGTGTTTTATTCTCTCTCATAAACTTGTTTCCTAGTATCCCAAATCTGCTCAAAAAATAGAACAGGGTTTGTTGTGGTTTTTTTATCTTCTATATATTTTCTGTTTCAAAATCTTCTATAAAACTGTTTTTTAATTAATTTCCATTTTTAATTACTTTTTGGCATAGGGTTTTTTGTGGGTTTTTTTGGTTGGTTGGTTGGTTTTTACTGCTTGAATTCAAACTTACAGTCTGGTCAGTGTCATTAATGTAAATGTATATGTTTCTAAGCACATCACTATGAGTTCACCCAGGCTTTAAGATATTCTTTGCTTTCAGGTTTTTTTAATACAATTTTAAGCCTTCTCAGATCTAGAAACCAGCGGTGACTATGATAATGGTTTTACTTTATTTGTCACTCTTAAGTGTGTGGTGGGCATAGTTACAAGTAAAATAACATATGATTTGGAGTAAATCAGTCTGAACTAAACAAGAAAGACAGTCCTTTATAATCAGTGGCATAAGATTTCAACAAAGTAATACAAGAGACTGTAATTCCTTTGTGGCATCTCTTGTCTGTTATATTTTCAGGGCAACACAGAAGGGAGTGAACACTGACTTGTGACTTTAGATCAGCTTGTTATTTTCTTAAAACTCTGAACCTTGTAATATAAAGAGAAGAACTTTATCTCTGCATTTTCTATCCTCAGCATATCCAACTTTTATCCATTCAACCTTCACCAGAAATGTTCACCAGTTGATGTACTTGCTATAAAATGTGAGAATGTTGTAGCATCCACCAAAGCAAAAGCTCTGATCTCTTCACTCTGTAATGAGTTGTTGTATTCAAGTACTGTAAAAAGTGGGTTTTTTTCCTCTCTAAAAGTAATCACAATCCTTACAACTGAGGTAAAAAATGCAACCTATGTGACAAATAAGTATATCTTCAACAATTCACTCCAGTCAATGAATCCAAAAACACAACAGGACTCAAAATGGACCTGGAGACATCAGAAGACCAGTGAACTAAGGTTAGAAGCATTTTTGTGGTAAAAAATAATTTCAAATTTTTCTTTCCATTTTACATCCTCCAGGATTTACATTTAAAAAGAAATGCACAACACATTTTCCACTCAACAGATCTGAAAATCATTTCATTACTGTACTGGATAAGATTCAGAAAGCAGTCCAACAAGAATAACAGAGGTGCTTTGTACTCTCTGGAAAATTAAAAATAAAAAAAAAGGGAAAAAAAAAAAAAAAACCACTATAAAGGAAAACTGTAACGTCAGAAGGTTCATGTGAAAATAGCTTACCTGTGCTTTACGTCTTCATTGTTTCTATAAAATGTTATAAAATTTCTATAAAATTGTTTATCTATTGTTTCTGTAGTTTAAAGAGCAAAAAAAAAAAAAATAATAGAAAGTAGAAACATTTTTCAGGGGTCTGGGGAATGCCATACCTGGAACGGTTCCATGGAATTAAGTTTAAGATCTCATTTTTATGGAAGATATCACATGGTAACCTCAACAACACTGACTAACTGGTAATATGGAGATCAGATATGAAACCCTTCTCTAACCCTTCAGAGTCATGAAAGTGTGATGGTATTCACACAGCCCTAAGAAATTGAAATTGGGATCTGAAACAGCAGATCCCAGATCAGTGGCACAGGGTCTAGTTGGAGACTTGTCACTAGTGGTGTCTCCCAAGGCTCAATACTGGGCCCAGGAGTATACCTTACACTGCAGAGGAAACTCCATATACTTAATCGTTAATAAGTTTTTAACATCATGGAGTAATAATTAATTTTTAGTATTATGGATCCTTTAGGAATATAAGAATCTTATTATTTGTTTCTTAAATTACACTTTTATACCAATTATCATCAATGCCAGATCTTTAGCAAAATTCAGGGGAATTTCTCTATAATACAGCTGTGCTTGATATGGTAATCTAAGGCATTGGTCTAAAGGTCAATCAAGAAGTGAAAATATTTAACTCAATTGAATAAACCTACTTATATATGTTTACACTCAACTATAAATATGGAAGTAAAGATAGTTCAATGACAAAAGTCATTCAGGGAGAAAGCTTTATTTGACTAAAAATATAGCCACTTGATTGGGGATAAATTATTCTAAGAACAATGAAATGCGAAGAATACAAGCAGGTTCAGTCTTTCCCTGCACTGTGTCTAACAGAATGATGGTGATGTGGTGGCAACTGATAGCACTTCCCACAACTCATCAACAAGGAAATAATAACCTAATCTAACCTTTACAAAAGGAACAAATGGTCAAAGTTAGTTTTGCTACAAGAAAGCAGTAAATCACACCATTGGAGAATTCTGTCATGGTAATTTTTTAGTTTACTAAATTTTTTAGGTGATAGATTTTAATTAGCAAGATTATGAAAGTTTCTTTATTTCCATATAGAAAGTGCAATACTGAATACCAAAAGGTTACCCAGCTATATCACTTCATTGCAGATGACTTGGTTTTGAGTTTGCATTAGAATATTTCTGAAAATTTGAAAATAAATAAGCAGAAAAGGGATGTTTTTCTCTGCAGAGGTCATGAGTTCAAAGTAAAAACTTTTGTTCAAAAAGTAAGAAAAAGCAGACAGGATATTCCTTAATTCTTTAACAAGAAGTGGCAGGGAGTTCAGTTGACACATGCATATTTTAACTTTTCAAAAGAGATAAAAAGGAATTTTTAGTGATAAGATACAAAAGCAGAATGAAATCAAGAGCAAGGATGTACACAGCAGCACGTAGCTTTCTTCTAATGTGTTTTATTTATGTCTTTGGTGTCAAACCACATTCTGGATGATTTCTGTTTGTGCACTGAAAGGAATCACAGATAAAAATGATACTGTACTTGTTGGGAAAGATGAGAGGATAAGAAAATGCAGCAGAAAATGGATGGATAAAAATGAATTTCACTGTGGACAAAAACAAAGGTAGGAAACAGGTATGATCCAGGCTTAGCAACTCCATTGAACGTGAAATGAAGTTATTAGAAAAGGATAAGAGGGAAAATAATGTAAATCAGACAATACTAAAGAAAGTGAGGTTAGCAAATTAAAGAATAACATCAAAGTCATAAAAAACTTAGAGGTATATCTCTCCCAGAAGCTGAAATTAGTTTGGTAAAGTATTAAAGGGACTACTATTGTAGCATTTATGTCAAAGTGATAGTTAAAAAAAATACATATTTGCAGGGCAATAAAAGTGCTGACAGTGCTATTTTCAGTAAGGAGAGTAGGAAAACATTGTAAATTATATTTTAGTCAACCACAAAAAAAACTTGAATGAGATGGAAGCAAAGAGTTGGAGAAGTAAGTTGATTTTTATTCTGTCTGCTTGTTCTGTGACATTGAGGTGAAACTGTCATTTTACCTGAGCATCACATCACCCATGGAACATTTTGATAGTCGCTATCTCTGCTGCCATCATTTCCTAAGGAGTATGATTTTCTTTTTTTTTTTAATTTTTAATCCTTTGTGAGGACATTGCTTCAGCCGCAGCCTTGCTCAGTACCTATGTACACATAAACGAGGAAAGTGCTTCAGCCACTGCTGCAGAAGAGATGTGCTTAAACTTCCTCCTAGATAAACTCTTCAATAGGACCAAAAGGGTTTAGATTCAAAAATAGCTTTCTTACATTTCTATTTTGGAATAAATGACAGCAATAACTTTCAGAAAATGTCAAAGCAATGAAGAAACAGAACAGAAATAGAGAGATTAATCTGGTGCCCATTTCATCCCTGCAGACTGCAACATGCTTCTGTTTTTCAGTTCAATTAGTTTGTTGTTTTCTGAACAGCAGCAAAATTTGGTCATATCCCCTCTGTCACAGCGTTCTTTCCTCTGTTTGTGGTCTTTCTGCCAGACTCATCCTCTCTGCTGCCTCTTAGCCTTTGCATGAGCTCCAGCCTTCAGGCTGGATCTTGTTTACCAGCTCCGCAAATTTTCCTTCCCTGAAGACATTCAGCAGCTCCCTGGTGACATGAATGGCCCTTCCAAAGGGCTCATTTGAAGCCAGCCTCCCCTTAAGGCTAGGATAGACATGCTTGGGAACACTGAGATATAAATTTTAGCAAAGGTGGTCAAGTGACAAAGTAGAGTTGTCTACTATACATTAAAACACCGTGTATTTCCTGGTGGATACTCGATGTATTTTTATTGGTTTCTTCTTATTTAGTTCTTCAATTGCCTTAAAATCACATTAGTATACCTTTTATTGTTTGAGCAAGGCTTGATTTGAATTACTGTGAGGCTATGTTTTATTAATAAAATGTAGTTAGTTAAATGATTCAAATTCATTTTACCTTCTGGCTAAAATAACCCTGATTTGACTGTGGTAGTTTTGCATATACTAGCATTGAAATTCTGCTCCTTACTGGAAATGTTTTCTAGGATATGTAACAGAGAATTAAAATTTAGATGTCTGGGCAGTTTTTCTAATGACGAATTAATACTGTACACTTTTATTTCTTTGGCTTGTTCTTACATCCTCTCTAGTGCTACTTTGTAAGACTTTTATCAAAAGTATAATGGTAATCCCATTCCAACATGTCCTTCACAGTTTTGAGTGCTTTTCTTGTTTTGTGCTCTTGCAGTTTCTCTTCCTACAGGTTAAGCCCAGTGTATAGAAGCAGTTGATAGTAGTATCTGATGATGATGGGAGGGCTCAGGAAACAAAAAGGGCATTTTGTAAAGCTTAGAATCTCAGGCAGGAGTGTAATTTCACTGTTGAAAAAACACGAACACAAAAACCCAAACCCACAAAGCAAAACCAACTAAAGAAACCGTAGCCAATTCAACAAACCAATGCTAAACTAGATGGATAAAGAACTAACAACATCTAGACTGAGAACAGTAACCTTGTTATAGATTCATGAACTAAATGCTTTTAGTTTTCACTTTTAAAATTTTATTTGATGTATTCCTAAAAATGGATCCTTGCATAAGTTCACTGAGTAGTAAATGTTTGGCATAAATTGCCTCTTTCCATGTTTCTACAGCCTTGTTTAGTTGAATGGTGAAAGATAGAAAATGTCAGTTGCTTCATGGAACAATCTCCATGTAAAATGACTGAGAGAGTATTGCTATAGAAAATAAGAAATAGGGGAAAATGAAAACTGAATTGAGTTGTCATTGCTGTTAAAGCTGTTGCAGATAATATTTATTGGAAAAATAAAAATATTTCAAAGGATTATATTTCACTGTATATTAAGATTCAGTCCCATGATAAGAGGGACATGAGAGTATACTTTAATTTTTGTAGAATGAATAATTCCCTAAAACAAGCAGAAATTATAAATCTATCTCAGCAATATGTTTCATATCTTGTAGATCAGAAAATGCTTTTTAGTTGGATGACTTTGGTGCTAAAGAAGCTGTAAATAACCAAGCAAAAGAAAAGGATCCAAGGAGTAGAAGAAATAATAAATAGGAAAAGTTCATCATTTTTCTTCTAACCCTGAATGAGCATTGGTGTCTGTCTAGGAGTCAAGGTGTTCTAATTCCCTTGAGGCAAAAGAGGGTAAATTGGCAGTATCAGACAATGTGAATGCAATTGTACCCGAGGTCAGTGAAGAGAGCAATCTCTTTGTGATTCTTTTGCTTTCTAAACCATCAAGATGGTCTGGAAAAGGGCAACCAAGTGTATACACTTTGCACTTTAGGCATTCTGTTTGTGACCATGTCATTTTCATATAAAAATCATAATATCGTATAATCAATGTTTTTTGTCAATTTTGCTAATCTTTCTATTGAATTTGTCTGAATTTTTTTTTTACTGTATTAATTTTCCTTCCCTGAGGGAGGATTTTCTGGAGTACTGTTCTTTTCTGCTCTTATTCTTGACAACAATGGGAAAATTGCAAATGTTGCCCAAATAGTACATTTCACTTACTCACCTGCATGTTTGAACAGCCAAAGTCTCCAGGCTGCTCTACAGGTTTACAGAATTTCTGCAATGTTTAAGAACTTAGAAAATGTATACTGTTGTTTCCAAATTCAAATATGAAGTGCAGATCACATTCCTAGTCTTAATGAATAGTGTTTAAAGAGCTGTAATGTTGAATATGTAGAAAATCTAGCTCACCTGTTCATTTTCTTCTTTTTCTTGGACCACTCCTGGAGGTTTAGAGGAAATCATGAAATTTAAATTGGAGGTACTGTCTATACTTTATGTAGAAAAAAAGACTATGTATGCTTTCTGTGAATTGGATTCAAAGACATTTTAAGTACATTTTCACCTAGCTGATCCAACTTTGTTCATTGCCTTTTAGCCTCTTCATGTGTTTTTTTTTCTCTGCAATTACGCAAGTGTAAAATCCTGAGGACAATTAAAACATTACCATAAAAATAGAACTACAGTTTATACATCAGCACAATTTTAGACTGCTGCATAAGAATTTAGATGAAAATTTTTTTCATAACAATAATAGCACTAGTAAGTGGAGAGGAAAAAAGATCTAACTTGGTTCACAAATTACAACATGAACCTATCATTAGATTTTATAAAATACTGCTACTATGTTTTACTTAGCTCAGTTCTTAAGGAAAATTGTAGACAGTGATTTGGAAAAGCTCCCCTTCAACAGTGTAAACAGTTCTCTCCTAAACAGAAACAATAAGAGCAGTTAAATACGTTGACAATGCATAATTTGCATTTTAATAGTGAAAGTACTCTGATGAATTACAGTTTTCTGCCTTTTTAAAGTAGGTATATAATGCTTGAATGTTGTGTAGTATTATTGCTGGATCATAGAGATTTTCAGTTTTCTCTAATATCATTTCTTATGGGCATTAAAAATTGTGTTATCAGCTCTTGATGATTAAAAGACAGTCATATTTTTTCCTTCCTACAGCTAATGTAACTACTAAAATAAAATCATTTAAAGTAAGTATCACTTTGCAGAGAAAAAAAGAAAAGTATTTCACTTTGACATATGATTTTGTTCTTGCAAATTTTCCTAGTTGTTTTCTTCATGGAGTATGTTGCTCTCTCAGCACAGTGCCTAACAGTTTTCTACTATAATATTTAACTCTGTAACATAAAATTAAAACATATCTAGAAAACAGAATGCATTCTTTATGACCAAACATTGTCTTTATCATCCGAGACTTACTCCTGTTGTGGTCCGAGAGGGAAAGAGGGCACGGTCCACACAGGGAAAGGTGTGAACGGGCATGAACACTTTATTAAGGAGAGCATGGGATACTTATAGGGTTCGTTCAGAGGGTTCTAGAACTTGGGTGGAGTTAGGGGCAGACCACGACACAAAAGGAAAAGGGTAGGAGGGTTTATAACTTATAAGGAAGAACTGGGGATGTCTTAGCTTTATAGGGTGGAGCTGCATTGCTCCACCGGCTGGCCAATGGGGTTTTGGGGTACATGAACCAATCAGGGGGCTGTAACCGGGATTTCCATAACTGATCAGAACAGTTGGACATACAGAAGTAATAGAATGGTATCTATCTAATACATCTTTTTGTCCTAACTATAACATTTAAACAGTATAAAAACTTGCAGAAACAGCAGCTCCATGGCAAGGGGTATACAGCAGGTGGTTGTGGCAGCAGCAAACAGTTTCATCCATAGGTAAACATTATTCTCTTGGCAGTCCCTGACAGGTGTCTCTCCCGACATACTCCCTTTATTCAACTTCATGCATTTGAGATGGCTTTGATGGAGCCGATTAAGGCACCATATGATAGTGTAAATGGTACAAGTTAAAAGCATTCTCCCTGACTACATAGGCAGTCCCTTCACCTGTTTTACTAACATTTAACTTCAAAAAATATAAGAGTAGAGGACCATTACTTTAGACTTAGTGTAAATGAAAAGCACCTCTTCATCTAGAAAAGGTCAAAGCAGATAAAGTGGTGAATATTTGGAGAGAGTGAAAGAACAGTTCCCTCTTACAAGATCTGACACGTGTTTTGTGCTCACTCAGGAAAAATGCATAAGTGTATTTAAGCTGCTTTTAGTGAGAGGGTAATTTTCTATGAAAGTTTCTTTTGGCTCAGTACACTGACAAAAAGTATGGGGGTTTTTTTGTTGTTGGTGGTGTTGTTTTTGTTTTTTGTTTTTTGGGGTTTTTTTTAAACTTTGCTCTGGCAGTTTGGGAGGGGAAGATTGCATCTGCTGTAAAGTGTAGTGATCAGCTCCATGCTCTAAGGCTAAAATTGCTGCTCAGTGGAAATCTATAAATACAATACTGTTCCAGATAGCTCAGGAAATCAGTGGCACAGCCATACCTGAGCTTTCACATATGAGACCTGTAACACTAGGTAGCTTTCTTTGTGACACAATGGTTTTTCTCATCCTTATTGCTTTCTGAGGTAATAATACAGCTTGAGAGAATGTAAAGTATTGGTTGCTGGGCAGTTATGCAAGAATAGGATTAATGCCTTAAAGCAGGAAGTGACAGTACAGACGTTAAGATATACCATGTGTGTGGTTTCAGATCCTGTATGAATTAAAAACAAACCCAGGGAAAAAAAAAAAAAGACAAAAAGGAAAAAAAAAACATAGAAACTTTGCAAATCATATTTCTTGATTAGAAAAGTAAAGCCTACATTTAACAGGACTTGAGCAAAAGTGTTCCTTAAGCCAAAGAAAAGATCAAACAGAGACTATGATACAATACCTTGGATGGCACATAAAAACTGATTTATTCTTACCTGCTTCTGAAAACCTTGCAGCTATGGTTGTATAGCAGAAATATTAGTTTATTTCTATTCAATGAATGACACCTCTGCACTTCACTTTATCCCCAGGCTTAAACATCTTATGCTTTAACTACCATTACACTAGCTCTTTCATCCCATGGCAGACATTACACCTTCATTTTATTTGATTTTACTGAGTGCTTATTTAATGACAGGTTTCTGTTTTGTTTGGATTTTGAGGGGAGGGTGGTGCTCAAAGGAGGGAAGGAGTGAGTAGTGAGGGTATTCTCACCTGCCTTCAGACTGCTCTGTACTTTGTAAGTGTACATTTCTTTTAAAGAAACATCATTTTCAACTACAAATAAGCAGTATTCTCTGTGACAAAAGAATATTTCACCTACGGCAATAAAGGAATATTTATGATAGTGAGCTGCCTTAAGATGAAATATTTCTATTCCTTGCTATAAATCTGTACGTATGCTTTAAAAATATATGAGTTCATTATAATAATGGCACAATCGTCCACATATTTTTACAAAAATTGACAAATATATTTGTGTGTGTAAACAAATGCATTCATTCATCCATGCACAAAAACACTTCAGGTGAATGCATGTGTCATCCTTTGGTTTGTTACATGTATGTGTATATATATAGAAAAACAGAAGACTGAATAATTATTTGTTTGTTTTAATAGATAATTCTATGTTAGCCCAAAATCATATATAATGCATTTCACTTGGGTTGCAGTCAGCAAAACTTTTTTGTAAATGACTTTAAAGGTTTAAGTCCAAGGATACTTGTCAGTGAAGGGTGAAAATGAATGTTTTCATTTTAATGATAAGTTGTCTAGCATCTTGTGTTTTCAGATGTCACTTTAACAGGCACTGTCCCTGGGGAAAAAAATACTTTGAAGACCTATGGTAGCCAGAATCTTTATTTCCCAATATTTTTAATTTAATCTGGTGAGGTGAATATAGTAAAAAAGAACTCTAGCTAGTGCTTACAAATTGTATGTATGTGATACTTTTACAGTGATATAAATACAGTTGAAGCTGGCTAATTCTTGTTGAAAAACAAAATTATAGAAAGAGGTCCAAATAATAATGTGTTGATAATCTTTGCCACAATGCCTAGGGATTCAAACATTATTCTCATGAAGTCTCTGACACAAATCATATTTATCAGAAATCAATTTTCTTCTAGATGAGAACAATTATCTAAAAATTCTAGGTTGTACTGTCCATGTGCTTGGTAATAAACAAGTAATATCTCTCATCCTGAAGGTATAATATAATTTTTGCTATATGCAAATCTTAAAAACAAAACCAAAACAAACAAAAATAATCATGCTCCTCTTTTAAAGGCTCTAAGCTTTCTCCTACTTAAGCCTTATTCCCAAAATTACATAAATTCTGCAATGAATAAGGAAAACAGCAATGCACTTCTGCATGGTAAAATATATGAAACAAGCAATAAATTGAAAAAAAAAAAAAGGGGGGAGTATTGTTTCATATAACACAAAGTCAAATTGCAGGGGCTAAGAAGTATGAAATCCTCTCAGTGAGGATTCAAACACGACAGTGTGGATGAATCTTCCAGCTTTAGAGAGTCTTACAAACTGCTCATAAGCAGTACTGCACAGAGGTTGAGAATCTGTGTTGTTTTAAACCTTTTTTATATATTAACAAATTATTTGGAAAATATTAGTTAGATCAAAGAGCAGCATAGTATGTATACATTATCATTTAAAAGAAATTATAACATAAATTTTAGTCCAGGAGATAATGTTAACTACCACATAATTTTTCCTGAATTGTTGTAAAAATGCTTCTAAACTCAAAGATAAAAATGCACCAAAAAAGCTGTAAAATTTCTTCACAAAAATGATATGTATGTGGAATAATAAAGAAATTCATACCTAAAGAGCAGACTAACAGATTGCAGCAGGTTTCACATTGGTACTGTTACTATGCGTGAACCTGTACTTCACTTCATTTGAAACCAAATTCTCTCTATGAATAGTAATACATTTGGTATTTTATATGTGTATAAAGTGTATATATTACTTTATATTATATTAGGTTTTTTATAGAGATTACATAAATAATTAATATTTACAAAAATGTTTACCTCTCTGGTTGTGCAAATTCAATTTCTTGTATGGACTTGACCTTGGTCTTGAGCAAAGTACAGCAAGCTGCACTCATGGGCACTTCAAAATGAGTGGAAGAAACATGTAGTGAACAATTCCTTTTTTTAAAGATTTAATTTCCTTTTGCAGAAGTAACAGAAAAATTCAAGGTGCTGACAGGTATCTATCAGTGTATTGGAATGCTTAATTTGATTTTTTAACTCTCTTACTACTCTATTCAGTCTGCTTATTCCAGTCTATTACCTACTCTTAAGAAAATAACTCTACTCTCCCTGAATATTAGAATGAAGTGAAGTATTGAGAACATAACACAGGAGAAAGTAAGAGAAAAGCAGGGATAATATACAATGTTTCAATAGTTATGGTTTTTAAAGAATGTTTCTTAGCCATAAAATCATCATACCTACATGCAACTTGTGCCATCTATGTTATAGCATTAGAGCCCTTGTTCAGTGATTAAAGTTTTCTGGTTGAAATGTCAAATTAAGGTATGAAACAGTATTTTCCTTCAGACTGCTTCTTGGAAAAAAATTTCATTGCATATTACAAGTAGTTTGCTGAGTTTAATACTTTATTCCTATGCTAATTCAAAAACATTACTTCTCTCCATGCTGCTACAATGCTGGAAACAGCACACATTTTAAGTGATTTAAATTAATTTCAGTATCAAACATTCATAAGTAAACTAAGGGAAAAATATAACAACAAAAAAAAAAAAAGGA
>VXAU01005710.1:67672-81710 GCA_013399695.1 Formicarius rufipectus | reverse complement strand
TCTTGTTTTGTATTTCCCCTCTTGTTTTGTATTTCTCTTCTTGTTTTGCATTTCCCCTCATTTTGCATTTCCCCTCTTGTTTTGCATTTCCCCTCTTGTTTTGTATTTCCCTTCTCGTTTTGTATTTCCCCTCTTGTTTTGTATTTCCCCTCCTGTTTTGTATTTCCCTTCTTGTTTTGTATTTCCCCTCTTGTTTTGTATTTCCTTTCTTGTTTTGTATTTCCCCTCTTGTTTTGTATTTCTCTTCTTGTTTTGCATTTCCCCTCATTTTGCATTTCCCCTCTTGTTTTGCATTTCCCCTCTTGTTTTGTATTTCCCCTCTTATTTTGCATTTCCCCTCATGTTATGTATTTCCCCTCTTATTTTGCATTTCCCCTCTTGTTTTGTATTTCTCTTCTCGTTTTGTATTTCCCCTCTTGTTTTGTATTTCCCCTCCTGTTTTGTTTTCCCCTCTTGTTTTGTTTTCCCCCAGCAAAGAAAGAGCCTAAAATTTTGAGGTGTATTGTGTGGGGTTTTTATAGTTCTTATGTACACTGGTCACCTGTAGGGTGTGTGGTGTTTGCAAAGATGATGTTGCTCTTTCTCTTTTCCAGGTGAAGGGACTGAAGGACAGAGGGGCCAAGTGTGACCTCCCAAAGGCTGCAGAAGTCACCCTGCACGTTCTCAGTGCAGAACTGCCTCTGGTCAAGGGTGGTTGGGGTTCAAAACTGGCAAAACTGTGACCTTCCCTTCCAAAGGGACATTGAGGGGCTGGAGTGTGTCCAGGGAAGGGAGCAGAGCTGGGGATGGAGCTGAAGGACACATCCTGTGAGGAGCAGCTGAGGGGCTGGGGGGGGTGTGTGGGGAAGAGGAGGCTCAGGGGGGACCTCATTGCTCTCCACAAGTCCCTGCCAGGAGGGGGCAGGGAGGGGGGTCGGGCTCTTCTGCCATGGCCCGAGGGAAAGGGGCAGAGGAGATGGCCTTGAAGTGCCCCAGGGCAGGGGCAGAGCAGAGAGGAGGAAAAAAAAAGTCCCTACAAGAGTGTTCAGGTCTTGGAATGAGTGTCCCAGGGAGGTGGGGGAGTCCCTGTGTCTGGGGGTGTCCCAGAGGGGTCTGGATGTGGCCCTTGGGGGGGGATTGTGGTGGTGCTGGTGGGACTGGATGGTCCTGGAGGTCTCTGCCAGCCCTGGTGATCCTGGGATTCTGTTTCCCACAGCAGAGCTGACAGGTTCGCTGCTCCTCCCCAGATTTGCTTCCCAAAATTGCTGACCACAGCATTATCCCTCGGCCTCCTCTTCTCCACCCCCACCTCTGCCAAGTCCCTTCTCAGCACCAAACCTGTGGCTCCCACTCTGTGACTCTGACACTGCCCTGGTTTATTTGTTATTTTTTTAACTTCAAAAGAGAAAGAGAAGGAAAAAAACCCCAAACAACCAGAAAACTGCCACTTGCAACTAAATTTTGCTCGGGTGGAGGGGAGCCCACGGCTTCAGATGTGTTAAGTATCCACAGAGTTAACAACATGTCACTTGGTGAGAGAATTTTCATAATTAATGAACTGGTTCAATTTGCTCTGCCGCTTGACTTTGATTAATACATTTTTGAGTGTTCCCACTGGGACTCTGTCCAGTTTGTTTAGTAAGCTCTTATGTCTATATCCAGTTCATGTGTATGGATCAAAGTGTTGGCACCAACTCCTGGCAACGTGCAGCTTTGGTACAGCCACTCTGACTCCACTTCACCAGAAGATAGCAATATATCTTAAATCAGGCTCCCTGTGACTCATTGAGAGGGAGAAAAGAAAGGAAAGAAATTTCACACCCTATTGTGTGGCAATGCTGAGATTTAAAAGTTCATCTCACGCAAGCTTTGCCAATTAAAGAGGAATTTATCAAGGCAGGCAGGAATTGTGCAGCCCCAAACTGGCAATTGGTTCGATATTGAGCAGTCAGCATCAAAACTTCCATAATTAACAAATTAATGACCATCACCCTTCTCCCCCCAGCTTGCTGGGTTGCACATTTCCCTCGCTCCTGATGCTTTGGCACCCTCCCCCACCCCAAAATCCTGTGGGCAGCAGGAGGGTGGGCACCAGGGCTTTGAAAAGGGTTGAAATGCCCTCCCCTGGCATTGCTGGGCAGGGTCCAGGGAGAGGCTCTTGTTTCATGAGCCCATGTCTGGTCAAGCAGGATGCTCTGAAGGAGAAGGAGCTCACAGAATCCCGGGATCCCTGAGGCTGGCAAAGCCCCCCCAGCCCCCGGAGCCCCCCCCGTGCCCGATGCCCACCTTGCCCCCCAGCCCAGAGCTCTGAGTGCCACGGCCACTCCTGCCTTGGGCACCTCCAGGGCTGGGCACTCCAAACCTCCCTGGGCAGCCCCTGCCAGTGTTTGGGGAACAAGTTGAAGGTGGGAAAATTTCTTTTTGAATGAAAGTGGTCCCTGGGATGGCACCACTTCCTTTGGCTTTGGCAGAAATCCTGAGGATCATTTGCCTCCCAAAAGTCACGGGGTGTGTTCTGATCCCAGTGCTGGTGCTTCATCAACATCCATGAGTCTGGTGGGGACAGGGCAGGAATTCAGAAGGAATTTCTTCATGGGAAGAGTTGTTAAACATTGGTTTGGGGCTGCCCAGGGAGGTTTGGAGTGCCCAGCCCTGGAGGTGCCCAAGGCAGGAGTGGCCGTGGCACTCAGAGCTCTGGGCTGGGGGACAAGGTGGGCATCGGGCACGGGGTGGGCTCCGTGACCTTGGAGCTCTTTTCCAACCTCTGAGGGGCAACACGAGTCAGGGCAATGCCAACTTTATTTTGCAGGCTCACACACAGTGCTCAAGTGTCTCAGTTTCCTGGGCTAAATATCCTCCCCAGAGAGCTGGAGGCAAGAAGTTGGTTCAATGTCAGTGCCAGAAAGTCCCCTGAGAAGTCCTTTGTGATAAGAAAATATGAGAAGGCTCCTGCAAGTTTTCAGTGAGTGCTGTGTATATATCTATATTTATTTTATATATATATATATATTTATATGCACCAACATCAGCCCAGGGCTCCCAGTTCCTGCCCTTGGCTCCCAGCTCTGCCCTCCCAAACCACAGCAGTTGCAGAGGTGTATCCTAAATTTGTGGGGTTGAAATCAATGAGAGAAATTCCCTTCCCTGAGCTGAGTGTCAGCTCTCCTGGGGTGGCAGGGGCAGTAAATCAGCAGCAGGACCAGGCTGTGCCCCTGCTGCCCTGCCTTTGTTCCCCTGCCCTGCCTTTGTTCCCCTGTTACAAGGCTCAGTGAGGTTGGATAATGCACAATGGGGCACGAGCTGATGGGCACTGGCAGATTTAAGTGCACATTGTTCAGCTACTGGTAGGGGAACAGACTCAGGAAAAAAATGTGTTCTTTTTAACTTTTCCCATGGGGTTTCTCATCCCAGAATACCCCAAGTGGGTTTTAGGGCTGTTCATTCTTCCAGGGAGCCAGGCTGGGAGAGCTGGGGGTGTCCAGCCTGGAGAGGAGAAGGATCCAGGGGGATATCAGAGCCCCTTCCAAGGGCCTAAAGGGGGTTATAAGGAGGAGGGGGAGGAACTTTTTATAGGGGCAGAGTGCCAGGACAAGGGGGAATGGTTTTTAACTGCCAGAGGGCAGGGATAGGTGGGATATTGGGGAGGAATTGCTGTTTGGGAGGGTGGGCAGGGTCTGGCACAGGGGGGGCAGAGAAGCTGTGGTTGCCCCATCCCTGGGTGTGTCCCAGGCCAGGTTGGATGGGGCTTGGAGCAGCCTGGGCTGGTGGGAGGTGTCCCTGCCCATGGCAGGGGGTGGCACTGGGTGGGCTTAAAGGTTCCTTCCAACCCCAAACCATTCCATAAGCCTAAACCAGTTTTCCTGTGCTGATTTTTAAATCTTTTATAAGGAGGATACGTGAGTCCTGGAACAGAGATCAGTAAAAAAGGGCTTCCTCTTTTCAGTTGATTTGAGAAATGGCTTTAACAGATACTTTTTCTGGGGTCTGTTCTGCTCTTTGCACCTTTGATCAACCAGTGGTTTCTCTCTTTCTGTGTCAAACTTTCAGCAGCAACGACACAGGATGTTTAAAGAACGAGGAAAACAAAACTGAGAAAATTACAGGGTTGACAGGAAGGCTCAGAATCAGGTGTGAGAGGCAAAAAAAGTGAAATGCATGATTTCTTTTTAACTCAGTGAGTAGATANAGGGGCAGTAAATCAGCAGCAGGACCAGGCTGTGCCCCTGCTGCCCTGCCTTTGTTCCCCTGCCCTGCCTTTGTTCCCCTTTTACAAGGCTCAGTGAGGTTGGATAATGCACAATGGGGCACGAGCTGATGGGCACTGGCAGATTTAAGTGCACATTGTTCAGCTACTGGTAGGGGAACAGACTCAGGAAAAAAATGTGTTCTTTTTAACTTTTCCCATGGGGTTTCTCATCCCAGAATACCCCAAGTGGGTTTTAGGGCTGTTCATTCTTCCAGGGAGCCAGGCTGGGAGAGCTGGGGGTGTCCAGCCTGGAGAGGAGAAGGATCCAGGGGGATATCAGAGCCCCTTCCAAGGGCCTAAAGGGGGTTATAAGGAGGAGGGGGAGGAACTTTTTATAGGGGCAGAGTGCCAGGACAAGGGGGAATGGTTTTTAACTGCCAGAGGGCAGGGATAGGTGGGATATTGGGGAGGAATTGCTGTTTGGGAGGGTGGGCAGGGTCTGGCACAGGGGGGGCAGAGAAGCTGTGGTTGCCCCATCCCTGGGAGTGTCCCAGGCCAGGTTGGATGGGGCTTGGAGCAGCCTGGGCTGGTGGGAGGTGTCCCTGCCCATGGCAGGGGGTGGCACTGGGTGGGCTTAAAGGTTCCTTCCAACCCCAAACCATTCCATAAGCCTAAACCAGTTTTCCTGTGCTGATTTTTAAATCTTTTATAAGGAGGATACGTGAGTCCTGGAACAGAGATCAGTAAAAAAGGGCTTCCTCTTTTCAGTTGATTTGAGAAATGGCTTTAACAGATACTTTTTCTGGGGTCTGTTCTGCTCTTTGCACCTTTGATCAACCAGTGGTTTCTCTCTTTCTGTGTCAAACTTTCAGCAGCAACGACACAGGATGTTTAAAGAACGAGGAAAACAAAACTGAGAAAATTACAGGGTTGACAGGAAGGCTCAGAATCAGGTGTGAGAGGCAAAAAAAGTGAAATGCATGATTTCTTTTTAACTCAGTGAGTAGATAACCTGACAGGAGGTTGTAGTGAGGTGGGGTCAGGCTCTTCTGCTACGCCTCAAGTGCAAGGATGAGAGGAAATGGCCTCAAGTTGCACCAGGGAAGGTTCAGATGAGACATTAGAGAAAATAATTCTCTCTGCCAAAGTGGTCAGGCCTTGGAATGAGTGTCCCAGGGAGGTGGGGGAGTCCCTGTGTCTGGGAGTGTCCCAGAGGGGTCTGGATGTGGCCCTTGGGGACGTGGATTGGGGGGGATTGTGGTGGAGCTGGTGGGATTGGATGGTCCTGGAGTGGTTCTGGGAGTTCAGGTGGAGGTTCTGCCCTTATGAAATCCTCTCAGCAGTGCTTGGGGTGCTGAGGACTCATCCCAGCCCTGCAGCAGAGCCAGCTGAGCTGAGCTGAGCTGAGCTGAGCTGAGCTGAGCTGAGCTGAGCTGAGCTGAGCTGCCACTTCTGGGTTGGTGGGTTTTCTCCACCCGCTGCAGCATCACATCTCACGACATCCTTTGTTCTCGGTGCTGCTGGAGCTGCACTTCGAGGAGGGTGTTGTCCCTTCCAGTGTCACAACACCCTCTCCCCAGCAGACTTTTCCAGCATTTTGGCCAGTGACAACCTCGCTGGTCAGTGACAACCTGCCTTGGCAGTGGAGAAGGTTCAGGAGGTGAGAACTGTCAGCAGCTTGACCTGATGCTTTATCTCCTTAGGAAGATGTAAATTAATCCCAGGACTCCTACATCCTTTCCATCATTGCCCTCTGGGAACACCCAGGAGATCCCTTCCCAACGTGGATCCATGCTGGATCTGCCCAGGATTTACTAACTGGGTCAGGCTTTGTTTCCTCTTTTCACACCTGGATAAGTTCACAACCACCTCTTGTCCCCCTGAGGACTGAAGCTTCAAGCTGAGAGAATGACTTGCAAACTTTTTGCCTTCCAAAACTGGCTGACATTGGTTTCAGTGTTATTGTCACCTTTGTTTTCAGGCTCTTCCTCCAGCAGAAAACATGAGGGGTCAGAGGAGAGATAAGAGGGGCAAGTGCCAAGATACTTGAGGGGAAAATTGGCATAATTGAGTGGAAAAGTCAATGAAGTCCAGGAAGGAAAATGTCTCTCCTGGTACAAGAAGCAGGGAGGGAGGAGGGGGTAGAAATTAAAGTAGCAGATGGAGGATTTATGGTCAACACAAACACCCCTGTGCAGCGTGGGGTGAAGCTCTGGGTGTCCCAGTCCCACAGCAGGGAGGACAGCAACAATTCCTTCTGTTCCAAGAGGCAAATGGGATGCACAGGCAGCACCTCCATCCCAGAAAAGCCCCCCCAGCCTACAGAGCCCACCCCCTGCCCGATGCCCCCTTTGTCCCCCAGCTCTGAGTGCCACGGCACCTCCAGGGCTGGGCACTCCAAACCCCATCTCTGGGCGGGATCCCTCCCACCCACAGGAAGAACCAATTGCTGGATGAGCCAGAAAGGATTTCATCCCTGTCTGAGGCAGGAGCAGCTAAAATTCCTCTGTCTTGGGGCTCCATTTGGGAGGCAAAGTAATTAATTAGTCTGCTTCACCCGGTTTTGGGTAATTAATTCAAGCTTTCATGCCACGCCATTGTTTAGACCAGAACTGATACCACTGTGCTGAGCAGGCAGCTGTTACACACCCCAATGGATTGGGCAGTGGGAAAACAGAGGGAAGGACACAATCCTTCCCCCTCCCAGCAGCACCATTCTCAGTTCTCCCTGGAAAAGGTCTTATCTCTGCAGGGGAAAGCAGTGAGTTAAGTGAGGAAGGGCTGTGCTAAAGCTTCTGGCTGCAGGAAAAGGGCTTGATCAAAACAGGAGCCAGCCCTGCCATCTGCTAATGAAACTCTGCCGTTGTCAGCCTGTGATTCCAAGGGAGAAGATGAGAAGGATGGGCTGCTGCTCTCCCCCTGCTTCTTGCAGAACACAAAGGTCAGTGACACACAGAAAAAGGCATTTCATTAACTAGACATTTGTATTATAAACATTATTCCCAGACAAGCAGGAAAAGTCCCAAAAATCTGAGTCACCGGTGTTTGAATGGGTGTTTTGTAAGACCTTTATAAAAAAAGCATTGATGAAATAAACAGTCACTTTGGATCAAAAAGGGAAAGTTTTCCATAGACACACACGCAGTTTTCATAAAACACTGCTGTGATTAAATGCAAATAAAATTGTAATGCTGTCAGGAGATTTATTCTCTCTAAAGTGGCTGATAGTCCAAGAGGTGTTTTGTTTTTTAACTCAATATATGTTTGCCTCAGCCTGTGTCTAATTAATAACTTCTTTGTTCTCCTTTCTCTGATTCTAGTGACGATTGTGACCCTTAAGGGATGACTTTGAGCTGCTGAGATGATTCAAATGTTTGAAGGGAAAGGACTTTGAGACCTGCAGCCAGTTCTGCTTGCCCTGTGCCCTCCCGTTCCAGGCAGGTCCTCTCTGCCCTCGTAGCTCTGCAAAGGGAGCACCAAGGGGGCTGTGGTGGCAGAGGGTCCTGCTGTGGACAACAGGAGGGGTTCCTGCCTTCCTCTCCACAAAATATCCCAAATATTTCCCAGAGATTGGCGGATGCCTCTCCCCTGGGTGTCACCAGCACCCTGAAGTCGTGAGTTCCATCCTGCCCCACTTTAAGACTGACAAAGGAAGAGAGGGGGGAGCAGCAGTGGGGGCAGTCAAAGCTCCTCTCAGCAGCAGACGGGTCACGGGGAGGGTCAAAAGCGCAGCAGGTTCTCAAAGTCACATTTAGTGTCGGAGGGCTGAAACCCACCTGCATTGCAGCATGATTTCATTGGACTTTCTGTTTTATAGTCCCGTGCCCCAGGAGCAGGTGGCAGAGGTGGGGCAGGAGCAATGAGTTTCTTGGGAAGATCCAATAGGAAGAGCAATTCCTGCAGGGGAAGCAGGAGCAGCACAGGCACATTGTGATTCCTGCAGTGGGAATTTACATGGCAGAGTGTCAGAGGCTTCTGTAGCTGGAATTTAGTGGAAGGGGGGGCACTCCAGGGTGGTCTCTGGTAGAAGCTGCCAGGAGCTCCCCCTGTGCTGTGGAGCCAAGGACAGCCAGGGCCAGGAGGGACCTCCTGCTGGTGGCCAAAGGGGAGACAATGAAGGATCCCAGTGCCAGCTCTGGGAGAACAGAGTGAAGAATTGAGGAGTGTGGGGCAGTTGGGAATTCCAGCCATGGGAGAACAACACAGAGACCAAGGTGGGAGCAGGAGGAGGAGAAGGAGGGATCCCATGGGAGCAGGGGGGGAAGGACTCAAAGCTGTGCCCCCCCTGCAGCCCCTGGAGATCCCTCGGGGTGCACAGACCCCCCTGCAGCCCATGGGGTGACCCCCAGGACAAGAGCAATGGCAGAACCACCAACTGCAAACCCCCATTCCCTGCTCCCTGGAACTGCTGGAGAGAGGGAGGAGTGGGAGGAGAAAGGTTCATTTATTTCTTACTTTTCAGTTTTATTACTTTTAGTTTTATTTCTTATCTTGTTAGTAATAAATTTCAGTATTTAGCCCCTCTGAGTTTGCTTTGCCATTATCTCTCAGCTGGTTTTTGCCTTTTCTCCTTTTCCTTTCCCTCTGGGAAAGGGGGAAGGGCCTGGAGGTTTGGGTGGACACGGGGTGAAAACCACCACACCGGGGTTTGTCTCCCACCTGCCAGGGAAAAGGAGGTTTTGGGGGGTCTCTTCCCTCCTGGGGCTGCGTTTCTGTAATTATTCTGTGATGACAACAGTGGTTTGCTTTGGAATCCAAAGCTTGGCAAGTTTCTTGGATCCTGCCTGTCCATCCCCCAGCCTGGAGCTGTCCCCTGGTCCTGCTGGTTGGGGACAACCCAGAGAGCACCAGAAGTGGCTGCAGAGAGATGGAATTGGAATGGAAAATTGTGCCACGGGATGTGGGAACAGCCCCAAGAACAGCAGCACAAGCACAGCCCTTCTGCGTGGAGGTCGCTCGCTTGGGCCTGAGTGGGCAACGCGGGGCTGAGAGTTCAGGCACAGCTTCGGTCTGACAAAAATAAAAATAATAATAAAAATACAAATTAAAAAAAACAAACAACAAATTAAAATAAAAGCAAAAAAAAATTAAAAAAATGAAAGCAAAATGAGAAATAAAAAACCCCCTAAAATTAAAATAAAAATCAAAGCAAAACCAAAAATAAAAATAAAAACAAAAATAAAAACAAAATAGAAAAAGAAAATAAAAAATTAAAATAAAAATAAAATCANCTGAAATTATCTTTGTAGCTCCCTGTTCCCCCGTGTTGGAGATGTGCTGTAAGCCACCAAGTGAAACTCCTGAGATGGATTTGTCTACAATGTGCTTATTCCTCTACCATACAGATGCAGCAAATGTTTGTGTTCCTTTCTGTGCCCTTCCCAATTAGGGTTTTTCATATTTCTAATGAGTAAAATTAGATTTCTTTGCTTTGAGTTTAACTTCAAAGTTTTCTTTTTTTTTTTTTTAATTTTAAACTTTTAAATTTTTTTTTTTATTTTTTAAGTGTCACCGACGGAGCCTTTGGTGCCTGTGCCTCCCTGTGCAGGTGACAGCCCCGACGGGGGTCCCTCCTGTGCCCGGGGGTCCCTCCTGTGCCCAGGGGTCCCTCCCGTCCCTCGGGGCTCCCTCCCATCCCCGGGGGTCCCTTCTGTCCCCGAGGGTCCCTCCCGTCCTCCCAGGGTCCATCCCATCCTCGGGATTCCCTCCCGTTCCCGGGGGTCTCTCCCATCCTCGGGATTCCCTCCCGTTCCCGGGATCCCCTCCCGCTCCCGGGGCTCGCAGGAGTTGGACACGACGATGCTCTGCAGCAGAGGAACAGAGCCGGGGGTTCTCCTGACCCCCCGAGGTGCCCCCTCTGCCCACCTCACCTGCCCAGGTGCCCCTCTGGCCACGGGCAATCGCTGCCCGGCTCCTTCCTCAGCTCCAAGGCGGAGAATTCCGCGTTTCAGCCCTTCCCTCGTGGCTTTGGCACAGCACGGGGTGGATGTGGGAACACACTCCTTGCAGGGTCTCACTCTGAGGGGTCCGGAGAAGTTCCCAAAGCAGAGGCCTCAGGGATCACCATGGATCTGCAGGACGACCTTGGCCGATGGTTTGGAGCCACCTGGGCTGGAGGAAGGGGTCCCTGCCCATGGCAGGGTGGGCTTTGAGGTCCTCTGTGACCCAAACTTTTCTATGATTCTCTGTAAAAAGCTTATTAACATTTACTGTCTCCCACTTTAAAGTGCCTATTGCAAAGAGCATCGTGGTGCTGAACTTAAGCTCTGCTAAAGCTGCTCTGTTTTCCACGTGGTTGGAACAGGGAAGGGAACAAATCCCAGTAATAATCCCAACCTTATCCAGTGACTTCCCTCCCAGGCTCCCCACCTATGAAAATCAGAAATATCCCCACTCAAGTTTGTGGAGTTACTCCTGTGGAAACACAGGAGAGTTCAAAATTAAAAAAAAAATAAAATCCACTATAAAATAAAACATGAAATAAAATAATAACAAAAAAGCTAAGAAGCAGTCCCAGGTTCCTGAGTTTGCAATCTGTTTTTCTGTGCACAGCAGGAAATATTTGTTTCAAATCCTGGGTATTTCCAAATCTCTGACTTCTCAGAGGAGCAAAAACGCAATCGAAGTATTTCCTTTCAAAGGGCTTTTTGTAACACGGATTTCCTTTTCAGAAATGTTTTCTATTACATCTGTTTGGGTTTGTTTGGTGGGTTTGGTTTTAGCAATCCAATTAAATTCCTCTTTTATCTGGATGGAAAAATAGGTGCTGCTGCGTAAAGAAACCACATCTCCTGGCATGCAGGGCCACCCCAGCAAATGTTGAAATGTTTCCTGGGTTAGTTGGGCCCTGTCTGGGCTAAAACAGAGCAGGATTTCAACTGAGAGATGAAATCCATCCTTTTCAGGGTGTCCTTTTGGCCCCTTTTCCCTTCAAATATAAAAGCTGAGGTGTCACACCTGCAGGGCCACAGATTGGACCAGCCTAAAGGATCCCCCCACATCTGGGTGTGCACTTTGGGCCCCCTTGGCATTTAAAGTCGTTGTCATTTAGAACCCCTCCTTTTCTGTAGGGACACGTTGTGGGCACCTTCTGTGATGCATTTTAAATTACAGATCTCTAAATAAAAATGAATGCTCCAATTGCACAATTCAGAATTATTCCAGTGTTTGTGGAATGGTTTATTCTGGGTTAAAGGACTGAGAGTTACTTGGATAGAATCAGATGAACAGGAGAAGTGAGGAAAGGAGAGAGGCACCTCCTGCTCCGTCTTTGATCCGCCTGATTCCATGGGGGAATGGGATGGAATACTTCCCCAGTTTTTGACCCCAGTTCTAAGGAAGACCTGCAAAACCCACTGTGGGTAATTACTGAGGAGAGGAGGTGTCTGGAGCTCACCCAGCAGTCATGAGCACAAGGGAAGGGGGAGCAAGAGGATGTTGCCAAACAGGTTTTGATCTGGGGCAGGGGGGACTTCTTATCTCTCCAGTGGAGACAGAGAAGTGTCGGTAGAGTTAGAGAGTAGAGTCCTTGGCTGTGTCTGGCTTTTTGGTCCTGGGGGCTCCTCCTGGACCTCTGCTGCTCCTCCTGTTCTGCTCAGCCTGCCACTTGTCTTGTTATTGATGTGTGGGAACCCTTGAAGGTTCTCACGCTGAGGGGTCAGGAGCAGCTCCCAACACAGAGGGCTCAGTGACAACGATGGATCTGCAGGATGAGCTTGGCCAGCAGTGACCTGAGAGGAGAACCTGCTGATGTTCCACGGGGTGAGACAAATGAAGGGCTCTATTAATAAAGTTAAAATTAAGATGGATAAGAACTGTGTGAATCCACCTATTTTATAAAATATATCTTAGTTGATATTTAGCTCTAACTGTGTGTTGTTGGATAGTTTTGATGGAGTGGATTAGTTTTAGAAATGTGCAGAATTGTGTGTGAAGAGAGTTCTTTCTTGTACTTTTGAGATCCCTGTGCAGTGGAACATAAAGATGCAAGAATGGAAACATTTGGGGCTTTTGTGGCATTCTTGAATAGAAATGTAACTTTAAAATGATGAGGAATTAGAATAAACTCTCATTTTTGTCTTTGTTGTCGTCAGGTTGTCTTATTTGACAGCTCAGGCTTACAAGCCTCTTACTGAGTCGATAAAACTGTCTGTGCAAAAACTCATGGGTAAAAACAACCCAGTTTCCTCTTCCTGCAGAGGGCTGAGCTGGTTGCAGGAGGAGCTGGTGCTACTGGGAACTGCTGGTGCTACTGGGAACTGCTGGTGCTCCAGGATAGCAGAGTAAGTTGTGGGAGGCAGAGGAGAACCAGCAGGACTCTCTCAGAAATTCGGGTCACTTGAGAGGAACAACCCACCAAAAATAAATCGATGAACCTCTCCTGCTGCAAACACGCTGTTGGCAAAACACGGGGCTCGCAACGTTTGGGTTGGTGCTCTGAGGACACCTCAAAGCACAGGCTGATTTTGGCACCAACAGCGTGTTTGTAAATGAGGAGGTTTGCTTGGGAGAAATGTTGTCCCTGACTGGAAGCCTTGGAAGTGAACCCTGGGGCTGTTTTCCTCTCCTCCCTGTGCAGCAGAAAAGATTCCCAGCCAGCTCAGCGTGTCCTTTGGGCTGGAGTGGTTCTCACGGACCGAAGTCGCTGTCCTGCAATCCGGTGCTAATTCCCAGCAGGGATGTGAGACAAGCTGTGGATCTGCTGCGAGAGGGACCTGCTTAAAGCAGAGAGACAAGGTGTCGTGGTTTGATTTTTAGGCTTTTCTGGGAGACAGATCACATGGTTTGCTGTATCCAAGTGAAGTATTCCATCCCATTTTACATCAGCTTAGATATAAGAAGGGATAGACGGAAGTTTTGATTCAGCCCTTTTCCGGCAGTGAAGGGCATCGGTCGGGGACCTGCTGTCTCTTCAGGGAGAGCTGCATCTCTCCCTCTGGGAAGCAGACCTTGTTTACTTGTTCTTTATTGTTTGTTTGTGTGTGCATATAGTAATATTAAGTTCCTTTCTTTTCTCTGTATATATATATATTTGTATAAATTCATACTGCTTCAGTAGTATTAGAATCCACTTTTCACCTCGTGTGGTTTCTTTTTTCCCCCTTTTCCTCCTGCAGTTGGGGGTGGGTTGGGGGGGGGAGTTGTTGTTTTGGGGCCTTTGGATATTTGCCTTCGGCCAGGGATAAACTACTACACAAGGCACAATCAGGCACAAAATGCCATTTATCTGCCGTGTTGGGGGAAGGAGAGGGTGGTAGCAAGAAACGAGGGGGTGGATTTGCCACCTCCTTGGGTGGCTCGATCGGAGAAGCAGCGGCTGCCTTTGCATTTTAATGCATGTTGTGTCTGATAAGAGCACTGGAAGTGGGCACGGGGGAGCTCAGCCTGCTGGCAAAATGTCACTGCTCCTGCTGGCCCAAGACTTGCTCAAAGTCATGGGAAAGAAGGCCAGAGCAAGACCACTTTGCAGGCCAGGCTGGCAGCAGACCCAGTGACAACCCAGCAGAGACAGACACACCCCAGCAGACCCATAGACACACCCCAGCAGACCCATAGACACACCCCAGCAGACCCACAGACACAACCCCAGCAGACCCATAGACACACCCCAGCAGACCCATAGACACACCCCAGCAGACCCATAGACACAACCCCAGCAGACCCATAGACCCACAGTCCAGCAGACCCACAAACACCACCCCAGCAGACCCATAGACACAACCCCAGCAGACCCATAGACCCACAGCCCAGCAGACCCATAGACACAACCCCAGCAGACCCATAGACTCAACCCCAGCAGACCCATAGACCCACACCCCAGCAGACCCATAGACCCACCCCAGCAGACCCATAGACACAACCCCAGCAGACCCA